>VXAA01000198.1:148575-203541 GCA_013399115.1 Anseranas semipalmata
TTTTTTTTTGGTGTTGTTTAGTTTGTTTGTTTTAGCATTTGTTTTTAAACATGGACAAATGAATTTCTAAGCTGTATCTCTTTTCTAACAAATCTTCCCACACAGCCCTACTCCCAGTGCCCTGGAAGTCATGTATCCAGGAACAGTTTATTTTATTGGAATAATAATCTCCAGAAAAGCGCTGTCATTTTTGATGTAGTGTTCACAGATCCAATATTAGGAACAGAATCACAATCCTTAAGGACTTGATAGAGACATAAACTACTACATGGCTCCTTTGAAACCAAGCCCTCCTGAAGCTGACACTTCCAAACAAAACAGATTGTTTGTTGAAGCAAATTCTTCTCCCATTTAGACCAATGTAAATGGGAACAACCCTTCCAATCCAAGAACTACCCGCATAATCAGGACCAGAATTTAGCTACATCATCCTTTAATAATGGTATCTCTGACCTGTGAAAATAAGTGAAAAAGATGGGACTTTCCCTTTTCCAAAGGAAAACATTAAAATAAAGTTATGGTGGCCTGAATATTTGGAACTTTGACATTTGTGTTCATCAGGAGGCACCAGCTACATTTCATTATGGTTTTGCTTAAACCCAAAGGCAGACCATTAAACAAAAAAAGTTACCTCCAAGTTCCCATCTGGAGCAAGGTGTGCTTGGCTTGACAGGAGAGCAGCTATGAAGCAGTTGATGGACACCCGCTCCCCTCGCTGCCCGACTCCGGAGCACCGCCGGGGTGCCCCGGCCTGACCCAGGCCCTGGGCCGGGGCACGGCACCTGGGTGAGGCCGCAGCCCGGGCCTGGCACACGGAGAGGGCCGGCAGCACGGAGCCCAGCCCGGGCAGCTGCGCGGTGCCGCCGGGATGGCCGCGGGACCCGTGACAGAGCCAGCGGGCAGCCGCAGCCCCCGGCAGCCATGGCCAGGTGGGCGCCGTCACCAGGCCGCGCTTCGCGGGCCGGCAGCGCCCGCTGCCTCAACAGGCGCGCCATTCTCCGCGAGCCCGGCGCGTTATTATTTATTGCCCAGCCAGAAAACACACGTGCTTCGCTCTACTATTTTATTTTATTTTTTTTAAAGTCTCCAGAAATGCTGCCAGCGTCAGAGGAGCCTGAGAAGGGGAAGAGAAGGGCGTTTTATTTTAAGCTCCGCAACAACTCCCGGGCCGCGGCAAGAGGGGGCGCCCTCGCACAGGCCTTGCGGCCCGCCCGGCGCGGGGAGCGGGGCTGAGGGGAACGGAGCGGGAGAAGCGCGGCGGGGAGAGGGACGGGCCGCCGGAGCCCCCGCGCACCGCACAGCTCGGGGCCAGCGCCTGCTGAGCCGCGGGGCTCGGTCGCGGTTAATTTTAAAAAGGGCCACGGGCACTGAAGGGGGATCCAAGTCAGCGTCCTATGAAAACGCTGCGCGCCTCCGTTCAGATTCTCCATTTCGCACACCGCACTGAAGTTCCACATATAACTTTAATGAGGTTCGCACTGATTTCTTTTAGGAATAGTTTAGCTTAATCCTAGACCGAAGCTTCCGAATCCTGACACGTTCCTCGGTGAGCGCCAAACCCGGGGCCGCTCGGCCGCAGCTCTGCGCAGCGCCCAGCAAGGGCGGGGGCCAGGAGCCGGGGCCCTCCCGCCCCGGGAGCTTGCCAGGGTTCAGCCACTGCACAGCGCATCCAGCTGCTGCACGGCAGAGGGGCTTATCCCTGCTGCCCTTCAGCTTACTTTAAAGATCCATTTTTTAAACACAGGTTCAGAACACATCTATTACAAGGAATTGTTCGCAAGGGCAGTACAGAGTGAGCAAAAACATTTTAAAACAGTGTTAAGAGACAATGAAATCTAAACTGTTTCAGAAGGAGAAATGAACTGAAATGGCCTAGAGGGATTATATGCACTTCAGAGTCCTCCAGCTAATTTACTATGGGTTTACAATAACACTTCCTTGGGATGCACACAAACAATAACGAAACTGATGAACCAGCTGGGAAAAGAGCGAAAATAACTGCCTGAAACTAGCAAAATACAAAGTGGAAGGAAAGACTTGGGTTTGTTTTTTCCTTTTAAATTTGTTTGTAAAGTAACAAGTAAAAACAAACACGGCCTATGCCGCCTTACAACCCGTCCTTTCTGTGCCTCAGCTCTGCGCTACCAGAGAATGCCTCTCAAACCATTTCAGGTGTTTTGCCTGGCAGAGCAATGTTCACCTTTTGTCAGCAGAAACCACTTTTAAACTGGCGTGTAAGAAATTACGAAACTGGGGCCTGGGAAAAGGTGCAACTACTGAAACCCTTCTGACTAAAACAAGCAACCCTCCCCCCAAAAAAACAAAAACAGACAAGGCGTCCTGCATTTCTGTCACATTCCTAGCCCAAATCAACTTGTTACGGATTAAGAAGTTACTGTATTTTGGTTTGGTTTTTGCACCTTTTCTTTTCCTGTTTTGATATGAAACCAAGGCCATGAAAATATTCTGACAATATCTGCCAAGATCAGGGCAAAGTAGGTATGAAGCAGGACGGATGTACCTGGGCTAGCAAAGCCCCCTTTATGCAGACAGCCTTCCTAGCAGAGCTCTTGGTGGCGTTTGGCTCCCGGTCAGCGCTCGCGCACTGGTACAAAGCTTTGCTGATAAAGTTGCAGCCACACTGCAGTCACTTTGCCTCACGTTAGCATTTCTAGTGGCTTTCAAGGGCTCCATGCACAAATGCAGCCAAAGAAAGGCGGTAAGAACCCCGGTGCTACGGGGCTTTCCGCAGTGCGACGCGGTGGGAAGGGCTGCCCCTCCTGGGGACGCCTGGGCCTGCTCACTGCTCACCGGCCCCGTGCCGGGCCAGCGAACCGCTCGGACAGCCACAGGACGACTCCCCCTTGCACTGCCTGGGTTTTTGGATTTAAATGCAGCTAGCCCTTCAGGTCTTCGTGTCACTAATGCAGGCAAAGCAACAGCATAAGGGGGTTACTTCACATGAAACTCTTTCTTAGTCTACTTCTAATGGACCAATGACTCTAATGCCCTTGCAAACGTGAGGATTTTTTTAACTCCTCTCATCAAAAAGAGTTCTCTTCCAATTGAAACTTGGACATACTCGGTCATAGGAGCACATTTTACAGTTAGAAAATTTAAAAAACAAATGGTTCAGACATTTTTACAGGCATAAAAATGAAAGCCAAGTTGGTTAGTGGTTTCAGATGCTTTTTATTTGCAAATCAAAAAGGGCTTCTATTATAAATTGAAATTGTACTGGCTGCTAATCCTGAAGGCAGACTAAGGCCTTTGGCTCTTCTTGAAGAAGTAGAAAAAAATGCATTTTAAATACAAATTATTTCATTTGGAAAAATGAATGCTGTGGTTGGACAGTACATTTATTTTTTCACAAAACTCATATAAAGTCTTTCAGATTACAGTTACAGAGTTCTAACTGCATCGCGTTGCACTGACAGTATACCACGTGCGCTGTGCCATTTAATCCCTCTACCAAAGCAGGCATCCTGAAGCGCACTTGCCATAACCTTGCTCACAGATGCGTAGCTCAGCAAGACCTCAGGGGAATTACTGCTCCTGTACCGCAGCAGAGCCCTTGGAGCGCCGGGCTGGCGACACGAGGTGCTGCAGCACCGCGCTGCCGGGGAGCTCCCGGCCCTCTGCCCCCTGGGCCGCCAGTCGCGCTTTCCCCGCTCTGAAAATGCCAACGGAGAACGCCAGCAGCTAAGCAAGCTGCTCGAGCCGTCACAGCGGGCCCGTGACGGGGTGAGGTGCGAACCCCGAGCCCCAGTCTCTCAGGCACTAACTCCCCAGACTCAAGAAGCCCCCTCCTCACTGGGGCACTGATAAGACGATTATTCTTGTAATCAGGCAACACACTAACGTACCTTGCTTAAGGTTGGATACTAGTGTTATTAGCTATGATTCTGCACTGTAATTTCACATTGGAACTTGTCTGTAAATGGTACGTGTTTCGATATGGTAAGGATGATGTTTCTGGATGTGATGTGCAAAACAGTAAATTGTATTAAAAGGTGAGTCCAGCCAGCGGGGATAAATGAGACATGACTGAATTCCCCTACACCTAGGGAAGGCCAGACACTAGTCCCTCCATTTCTTTCTTAATTTGCCTTGTCCTGATGCACCACACGATAAGTCCGCTACCTGCTGAGCTCAGTTCGCTCATTTATCATCCTGCAGAGAGTACGAGAACTGGCAGACCCAGTGCCAGCTCTGCACCCAGCTATCCACCCAACTGCAAACGCTTACACGAGAAGCAGAGCAACCACTTAACAGACCCAGAACATCTCGTTTCTGGCTTCAGCACTTCACGCTTGCCTCACAAAAAATAACTGTATTTCCAGTGAGAAGCTCTGCAGCATTCCCGAGTATCCTGTCCAGCACCTAGGAAACTCGGTCAAGGACTGGCACCTTGTAGTAAATGCCGAGTAGTCAAGTGACAACGGAAACAGGCCTTGTTGCAAGGAATCGGTGAGTCAAGAATGAAGCAAGACATAAAAGTTAGAGGCAACAAAAGAACAGGGAAGAGCGCAACCAGCCCTTGGGGGCTGCCGCGCTTCTGCTGTTCGTTTCTGAGCTCCTCGTGCAGCTTTAGGACAGGTGATCGCACTCAGTGGATTCTCAGGGATCAAGGCAAACTCAGACTTCAAAACTGATCAGAAAATAAAAGCCGATCAGAAAAAATGTCAAGGGGTGCAAGGATGAATGCAGAGCAAAACGAATAGCAGTTTGAAAAGATGGGCAAAACTTAAACTTGCTGCTAGTGAAGAGTTGGAAAGATGGATATATGAAACGTGGAGAACGCTGGCTCCTGTTATTTGTGGGCTTCCCAACAAAACACAAAATGGATTAGTCCAAGTACTACTTCCATTACTTTAATTCCCTTCAACAATTACTGGCTCTCTTTCTGGGTTATGGCTTCTAGCATCCCATCTCATCCTCCTTTGCCTTCCGTTTAAGTTTCTCTCTCTCTCTGATGATGGAAAGAAAATCTCTGCTGCTCGGGGACGGTCTCACCCTCGGCTTCCCTGGCTGGGATCAGGGCGCGTTATCGCAGCGCGGCAGCACCGTCAGCTGTCTCCTGCAATTGTTCCTGCTCCACTCAGAGCTCTTTTTTCAGTTGGGGGGGGTGTTTTGTTTCATAATTTATAGCAAAATAAGAATGACTTCTTACAAGAGAAACCATTCTCTTATTACACAGAGTTCTTACTTAGCTGCATTAAGAGAGCTGAGGAAAAGCTGTTCACTTGCTCCTACACAGAAGGAGGTGGGCAGCAGATCTCACCGTAGAGCTTTTTTTTTCTTAACACCTTCCATATGCCACACATCAATCCTTAACTTCCCATAAGTGATAAATAACGCTCACTTTGACTGCTTGCAGTTGCTCTGGGACTTTGTATCTGCTAGACTTCCCCACAGCCGTCCGCGACCCCTGCGTCCTGACGAGGGCCGGGCGCTTCCCGGTGCCGCGCAGACGGTGTTCTCGTGCCTGCGGGGCTGCTGCCGCCCCAACGCCTGCTGCAGTGCTCACTGCACTCCCGGGCTGCCTTCGGCTGCCTGCCTGGCTCTGCAGACCGGGCGCAGGGCTTGGAAACGGCAGCTGTGGCCACCGGGCCACTGGGAGCCGCGAGCATCCCGTACACCCAGCTGAAAGCGCTACTGAGGCTGACCTGGGTTTGTACCGCCAACAAGACTTCACTTTCCTGTTCCCAAGAGAGTGTTTCTCCCACTCCAATCCCTCCCGGGCAGAGAGGAGATTTCAGACCCCTTCGCTAAGCATCAGGTGCCCCGTCACTGCCGGCTCTGCTGGTTTTCCTTTCTCTGCCCTCCTGCGTGCTGAGAAATCCCTGCTCTGGCCTCGCTGCGCTCGCGGGGTCGGAGCCGAGAGCACAGAGCCCTCCAATGTTCCCCGCCGGCCGGGGGGGCAGCGCGGCCACTCGCGCCCGGGGCAGGGCTCGCTGCCCTCCGGTGCGAGCGCTGCCGGCACCGCTCCCGCTGCTAACCACAGCCCGCGCTGAACACTGCCGCCCCTTATCCTCCGGTGTGCCCATGACCTCCTGCCATCTGAATGCCTTGTTCTTTCTGAGCGCTTTGATCTGACCACACTCACCCGAAAAAACAACTGCGTCTTGGGGGCCCCGACCTCAGACTGCGTCAGTATCGCAAACAAGGTTTTATTGGCTTCCCTACCCCATAAACGTGCGGGAGAGCAGCAGCTGTCCTCGCCGCTCGAGGAGAGGAGAGCGCCGCGCACCCACGCGGGATCACCGCCACGGCTCGGCCAGGAACCACCCGCACCATGCGGAAAGCTTCCCCGCCAGTTTGATCCTCTGATAAAGGAGCCAAGCACAAACTTCCTGGGGTGCCTCGTTTGGGTTTAAAACACTTAAGAGCCCAATCCACAAATGGCCTCGCTCCAGCCAACACTGTGTTTTCAGGAAAAGAATTTCAATTTTGGTGCGTTTTTTAAAACGGTCCGAGATGAACCGCAGAGCACTGCTCTGTTGCGGAGACGCGGACACAAGGGCTGCACCCATCGCCGCCCAGCTCCTGCCGTGGCCCCGGGAGCCAGCAGGGGCAGACCAGCACCCAAAGGCCGCCGGCCTGAGAACCTGCCGGCCTAGAGCCACCTCCAAGGATGATTTAGAAATTCCAGTAAAACAAGGGACCAAAGAAGAACTCTTGACTAAACAGAAGAAAACCTGACCTATTTTTTAATTCTCAAAACCCTGCACATTTTAAAATCCTTGAAAGTTTATAAACACGGGGGCTTGATGGCTTACCGAGGGTTGGGCTTCTGTGCTCTTTTCTTATATCCGTACCTTTGTTTTTTACAGATATGAAGGGGCCAAGAAAATCTAAAAGACCGGTCAGGAGGTACTTCTGGCTTGTTCTAACCATGAAGGATTAGTAATCTAACCAGTGTGGAGTACTTGCAGCCGCTTTGTGCTTCAAAACGACATCAGTGTTCTCAGCACTTCCCAGCAGCTCCTTCTTGGGTTAAAAGCCGACGTTGCACCCTTACAAGCTGACTTTGAAGACATTTCAGGTGTAGCTGAGCTGTGAACACAGCCCTGTTAGAAACTTCTGCTGTCCGTGCGATTTAACAAGACAGCTGTATACATTTTGTGCTAACACACAAAACTGCCAATTCATTAATACCTGGGCACTGCTTTATTCTAAGGGCTCGTTACAGTAACTGCAGTGTTCTCTCATTCACAGCTGAGTGTCCTAAGCCACAGCAGAAACCATGAATCTTGCAGGACTCTTGTAATGGCTTTTAAACCTTACATTGTGGGCTGTTTATGGCGTGGCTGCATTTGCTTTAGAGATTTTAATGCTGTTGGTGTTATTTAGAGAGATATTAAATTCAAACAGCTTTATGGTTGCTAATAAACATCTATTACCATTACAGACATTCTGATATAAAAGCCTCATACAGGTGCTTTCTCTGAACTACCCAGATTTGATTGATTAGGCCACGGTAGTTTATTTTACACTTCAGTGGTCACTAAATCTATCGTTAAGATTAAAATTTGCAGTTTGTGCAGTCTGGGAATAACTTCACACTCAACCTGTAAAATAAAATCACTTTACCAAAATTCTCTGGGAAAAAGCCCAACCCGCTAAGAGCAGGTTACCAGAAGGGAAGTTTTGTAACACCTCCTCAGCCCCGCTCCGAAGATGCATTTCTCCCCGGGTGTGCGCATCACACGCTGTCAGGCCAAAGGTGCTCAGAGAGCAAGATGTGTGGAAACATTTCCTTACAGCACCTGGAAACCCTGCGCTCTGGAGGGCTGAGATACACGCATCACTACTGCAAACGGGATGCATAACGCAGCAAAAACCCAGGTCTTGAACCAGCAAACAGAAGCACGCGTTACCTCTACACATGCGAGCAGTTCCACTGGAGTCAAATTAAGCATGGGATTAAATACCTTTCTAGACTGAGCAAGAGCTTATAAAACATGCATTTTAGTGCAAAGTCAGGTCCCCACTGTTACTGATCCTCCAGTGAAGAAATTCTCTTGCAAGATACAAGAATTTCTGTTTAATTAGGAGCTTTACTTGGTCTATGCATTGCAGAGTAAGGCAGTAATAAAGGAGCAATCTGCAGTGTTTTCATCTATCGAAATTTTCTGTAATACAGAAAATGCTGATGATTGCAGCAAGGCCTGCTGCAAGGAGGAGATGGCGCCAAGCGCGCCCAGCAGCCTGCGCTGAGCCGCCACGGCCCTCGGCACCCTCGGGACGCTGCGTGGCGCAGCGGGAGCGGCAGGGCGCGGGGCGGGTGAGCGCTGATGCCCCGGCTCTGCCCGTGCCCGGCTTCGGCTCGGCTCCCGCCCGGGGCAGGACCTGCTGCTGCTCGCCAGGCAAGAGTGCAAGAGGTGCGTGACCACGCTGCGGTGCGCCCACGGCACCACCTCGCTGCACCCAGACCTGATGCCAACAGAAACGTAAGCGAAGAACGCCTGCCCAGCAGTTCTAGGGCAGGGTGCGTGGCGTTCTTTTTTCTTTTTCTACACATGCAGTGCCTATAAAATCCTGAGGCACACAAAGCTTTGAATGGGGCGAGTTACGGGCTGGAGACCCCAGAAGGCCCCGGTGCCACGGGAAGGGCATCTCAGCCGCCCCGCTGCAGCACCGGCGCGATCCAACGCACCTAACGAGCCACTCTTAGAAAAGGAACCCGGTCGACTTTAAGCGTGACATTTGCACCAACAATTCTGATTCAAATACAGCATCATTTGTTACTGTCCCCTGTATTAGCTGCGCCACAGTGTCCGCTGGCCCCGGCACACCCCCTGCAGCGCCGCAGGAGCCCTGCTGCCTGCCTCGCAGAGCTCAGACAGTGACCACCAGGGAGAAGGTTGATAAATGGCCAGTTTATAATGCTGTCATGCCAATTTTGTCCTATGGGAAATGTGTCTCTCTCTCAAAACAGCTTATTACCAACCTGTGGCTGAGGCAATGATCAATCAAACTGATCAGATATGGCAAACATGGTAACTGATATAAAGAAGATTTCTTACTACACGGTTTGAGGTTAACGTGACAAATGATAGAGTGAGAAAGAATAACTTACAGGGAAAAATAGCCCATTAAACGCTGAACTTAAAAGCAGCTTTGGGAAGGAGAGTTAACACCAATTCCTTTTAACAAGCACTCATATTCCCTCTTCATCAAGGTAACCCTGAACACGTTCCCTTGCAAGCAACGTGTGTAACACAGAAGGAATGGTTTTGAAACATAGTCTGATTCTAAAGAGAAATTAAACAACCCACACACATCCTCAGCACTCAGATACAATGGGTCACCATGCAGCTAATGCCTTGTGTCAGGACTCATTGAGGTCACATCTGGCAGCCACTGGATCAGGTGAGGCTGCAATTTGGTTGTTTGAAATGCAAAGAGAGGCCAATGTGCAGCTTAACGTTCCAGTTCTGTATAAACTATTAAATAAAATGGCAAAATATGTATTAGATGGTCTAGCCCACGCCCCTAGGGTGCCAGAAAAGACAGCGAACTGTTCCACCCTAGGGGACTGGTTGTATCCTGCACTGAAGTTTGGGTGCTTGACACGCTTATGGGCAGCAGAGAATCCCCCCCACAGCTTCACATTTTCTTTTCCTACATTTCCAGAGGGGAAGGAGCATGACGGAGTACTGGACTGGAACTCGGGACAGAAAGCCCTGCGGTTCGCTCCCTGCTTTGCCGAGGCCTGACGGTCAGTCCCGACCAGGCTTTGCCCACCTTGCACTCGAGTTTCTCCACCTGTGGAGAGGAAGGACCTCAGTTTTCACATGGATTCTGTCCCTTCCCGAGTGTCCCGGGTACCAGGACGGCGGATGCCACAGCTCAGGTGCCACCCAGACGTGACCTTAGGCAAACTACATCCCTCAAATCACGTCATCTACCTGCGCCAAAGAGGTTTGGACCGTCACTTAGGAAGAACACCCAGGCTGCCTAGCATGACATGGCCTCGATCCCGGGCATTTCGCTGCAGCTTAAATAATGCAGGTCGGAACGTAAGTGGTTTATCTTAATTAGCTGCCCTGCCACTGCTGACTGCAATGAAAAGATTTCAGACGAAAATCCTACAGCAGAGACGCATCATATCCTGTCAAAAGCCCCAAATACTTTGAGATACTCTATTGTCCTTCGGAGCAAGCAATCTGAGAACAGTGCTCTTCCCAGAACTTCATCCATTTGCCTTCAAAACCATGGAAAAATAGTGATTAAATTCTCTCTGTTGTGCCACTGCCTCATACCAGGAATTGTGCTGTCAGGGTTCTCTTACTGATGGCACAACTGTGGCAGAATCCAAAATAAATTAGAGAGATTTTTTATGGGAGTTACTTGGAAACCCACCCAGACACATATCCTAGGCTCATCTGCACTTGCAGACACGGAGCAAGCTGGTGAGCATTACTCTTCTGCCCACTGTCTGTATTTTTCAAGTCTAACGGGTAATAAAAGGAAATGCTAAACACTGAGGTTTCCTAGACAGCTGCTGAATCAAATTTAAGCGGTAAACGTACAACTTCATGGCATCAAAGACTACCATGCTCAAAACCTGACATCCTAAAACACACCATATCTCACATTATGAGATAAAAAAAAGAAAGCACAAGTCATTTGAGGTAGGACTGATAACTTCACGTGCATTTAAACAGCAGCACAAGGACTGAAGGCACCACTACAGCACTTGTTATTATATGACAAATAATCCTTTTACATATATATATATGTTCTCAAAGTATTTAAGATGAGGTTTGTTGGGGGAAAAAAAAAGCACTACAATTAAGTTTTAGCAAAACCGAAGTGCAGATGGTGAACTTCTGCATAACCTCACCGCGATGTAATGGCTTTTGTAAAGCATGCACACGGAATTACACTTTATAAAACAGGCTCTACCCGTGGCTTGGTTCTGTCCCTTATTCGATTAGCAGGCTTCCTCTGAAAGCTCAGGTTATCAAAACGCCCTTTTAGCGTCACCGACCCCCCGGCGGCGCTGGGCGCAGAACTGACCCCTTCTCCCTGCCGGGAGCATCCCTCGCGTTACCCGCACACCTCCGCGGCTCCGGCTCTTGCACGTTGTCGCAGTGGCTGTTCAGCCTCTGGCAAACATCTGATACTATTCACTTGACTGGGCTTGTGAAAACGAAGACTTATTTGCTAGCAAAATTAATGAGGAAAGAGAGTCTTCAATGAGACAATAATTTATGGCTTCCACGGCGGCCAGCAAGTACAGTGACATTCAGCTGCCTGCTCTTCATGTGAAAGGAGAATGACAGGAAAAATGGGGTGGATTTATTTTCAGAAATATTGACGGTTATTTCAAAATCGGGTTCTTAGCAAGGCATTTTATTTCATGAAGCCCTTCCAAATTTGATGAAGGCTAAAATAAGTGGGCCTTTTTCCCCCTCCCCCCCACTGCACAATTACATTTAATGACAGAGAGATAAAATTCTGCTCTATGGCTACATGCCAGAGATTAGATGATACGAACAACTCACAATGTTTTTTTTGTCGTTGTTTTTTCTTACATTGCAAATTGAGAGACATTCAAATATGTTTAGAGACTACGCATCGTTTATCCTTACTTCACACAGCAGTGAGAGCTACAAACACGCATCTTTCCTTGAAACCCAGATCTCTGGTCACAAACACCAACTCTTTGCCTTTCAGACACAGAAAACTGCAAACAGAAAAGCCAGAAATGCACCAGACAATAAAAACATGTATAATGGCTACCAAACTCGGTTCTTCCCCCCCTCCTTTTTTAACAGATAGGTTTTAGACTCTGTAATAATCATGCAGCTAAGATACAAGGTCTCTTGTTGGCAATAACCTACATGACATGACTTAGAAGGCAGGTGTTACTGTAATTAGCTATTGTTTGACTATCAAAAGTCAGAGCTGATTAAAGCCACTAAGTACAAGTGCACTATTTTATTTCAAAGAATATTATGAACTGCATGCTGGGACTCTTTCACTGCGGACCTACCTTCCGGAGTCTGCTAAGAGCCCATGCCAGCAGTAATCAAAACTAAAATCTGCATAAACCTTCAGGGTTTTAATTCAAGCAGAGCCCTTTCATTAGAAATATGTTACTTTATGAAATCTGGTCGCCAGCAAGGGGAGAAAAATGTGACTTCTTAAGAAAAGTGAATGGCATCTCTTTAGTGATTAACCCAAGATTAATGGAGGCTCCTACTGCTAGGCCTAAGTCCATTTTATTGCTAATTCATTTAGGTACTATTTCAGATGTACTTGATGAAAGTCACCTGCTAAGAAGTCATGTTTTGGCAAGCAAGGATAGCCATTATGGTCAAATCCCAAATAGAATTTTTATTAAAGAAGCTTTGAAAAGTGTCTTGTATTAGTCTTTCAGAGACATACTATTTAATGTTCTCAATTAGTTAAAAATTTGGGGCCCAAGTCACTAATCAAACATTCATAAAGCTTTTTATTTTATTTTTCTTGCCTACTTGCATCTGTAATGTTCCAGGTAGGATGAACAGCACTGAACAGGGACATTTATATTCAGACAAAAGCAGCAAAGCTAAGACTTACCAAGCGGTGGGTGGGACCTGGGACAAGTGCACGGCTGGATGCGTGCACCGTGGGCTTGGCAGAGCATCTCTTTGTTCCCCATGGCACCGGGAAGAGTGGGGAGTTATGCAAATCGCACGTTCTTAAACTGAGCACAATCACTCGCCTCTGGCTCCTGTATACATTTGTAACACGAGGTCTGATCTCCTCGCACAAATAATTTCAGACTTTTCTGCAGTTTGTTCCATTATAAATTAGAGTTTAGGAGATTTAATGATTAGAGAGCACAGAAAACGGCTGTCCCCCAGGCACCGTGCATACGGGGCGCATCCCACACAGACAAACCACCTCCAAAACCACCTCCCAGACAAAGTTCAGACCTTGTCTGCAGGCTGGCTGGAGCTGGGGCAAGCTTTGGGCTTGGTTCATGGACAATTCTGCATGCTGTCAGCACCGTGCGCTGTGCCTTCACAGCCCTCCCTAGACACTGGCTACCGGCCACTGCGAAACACACGGTGCAGCATCGGACGGACCTCAGCTGCGGCAGCGCGAGGTTTTCTCCCTGCCACCGTCCGGACGCAAACGCGCTGCCGGCCAGCCCAGGAACGCCGCGGAGAAGCAAGGGGACCCTGGAGGCGGTCCTGAGGATCACGGGCAGCCTGATCTTTGGGCAGAATCGTGCCCTTTTTGAGTAAATGGACGCAAGTCCAAGGGGGAAAAAAATCAGAGGTGAGAAAGACACAGACGCCTGCTCCTCTTTCGCAGCGCCTCACTAGCCGGGCACACGGGGTGGTGGAGCATTTCCCAAAAGCCAGTTCCCGAATGACTGCCGACCATCGCCCGGCCAAGCTGTTCCCGCGTGCTGGGTGCAGGTTACCCGCTCGTGTACGGAGACACAGACCTGAGAATTCCCCTCTGCACCTTGCGTGGCCCCTTTTGCAACTGCGAAGTGCGAGAACGTTTTAGTGCCAGAAAGAGACAAATGGACCGGACAACGTCTGCTTTGGGTACGTGGCGTGTTGGGGCCGAACCTGTTCCCCACTGGTCACCCTGAAATCGGGCTGGGACCCGACAGCATGCACGCGCCCCAAACTCCACTAAGCACCCTTGACTTTTTCCCCAAGAAGCGTGTGCATTCCAGAGCTCCGTCCGGTCGCAGTGGCGGTGCGAGTGGGCACAGGCGGGCACGCTGCTGCCCCGCGGCTGCCTGGCGCTGCCGCACAACACGGAGAGGTTGCCGCGTGCTCGCCCTCCCGCTGGGCCAGCCTTGCCCGCTGCTGATGGGGGAGCCGCAGGACCCACACCGATGACAGCCACGGACCAGCTCAGCCCCGGTTCCATCTCCGCGAGGGTTAGCCAAGCCCCGCAGAGGGGCCCTGCTTTGGGTGCCGCTGGCAGAGCTCAGGGTCAAACAGATCCGCCAACAGTCGATGACGTTCACTGCTGGGCTTTTGAAAAAGGTGGCTCCACGTTACTTGCAGCGGTGATGGCTCAGCAGAACCCGGGAACGAACCAGTTTCACCCGGGGCAGGGAGGCAACCTCCCGTTCCCCCCCAGGAAAAGGCTGTCACCCCCAGGGAGGTCTCCCAGGCTCCCTGCTTCTCCACAGCGCTCTTGGTGGGCTCACCAGCAGTACGCTGGCTTTTATTCCCACAATCTTCCACACTTTACTAAGTGCTTACTACAGCCGAGGACACGATAATCTATTTATTCTCAGTGACCAGCTACAAGATATTTGGGTGCACCAAAAACACGTGAAATTCGCCCGCCCCGGCAGCGGCACCGGGTGCTGCGGCAGCTCTGCCTGGCCGGCACGAGCCGCACGCACCGGCACGAGGGCAGGTGAAAAACAACAGCAGGTTTTCACAAGATCCTTCTATATTTTTCTGCAGAAACCTACTAGAAGTTTCCATTTGAACGGCTGCCTTACCGTGGAGGTGAAAGGAGAGAAAAATAAGCGTGTACCTGTGGTGTTACAAAGCCGAAGGTTTCCCAAAGCACGGACAGTTTGAGGTGACAGACCTCCTCTGCCTCCTGAGGAGACAGAACGCTTCTAAACGCAACAGTCCGGTTCCTAAACTTTTTTTTAATGACTGATACAGTCCTAAAAGCATTTACCGAGATTGCTAGAACTAGCGGGAGCACCAAAGGCAGAGGGCGTGCACGATGCCACGGACAGCCCCGCGCGGGGACCGCTGCCGCGAGCGCCAGGCCCGGAGCGCCGCGGCACCATGCGCATCGCCGGGGGCTGCCGCGCCTGCGTCGAAGGGAGCAGGAAAACTTCCAACACTTTACCGGGAATATTCCCAATTACGAGAAAGGGCAGCACGTGTTCTGTGGCAGAATTCATCTCAGTGGAGATCGTACAGAAATCTGCACGGACTTTTAAAATACTTCGCTGAAGGGAACTTATTACAGCAAGAGCCGCCCACATGTGATAACGAAGTTAACCTAATCTGTTCCCTCTTGTGTGCCGGGGCACTCATACATGCAAATCTTGTCTTGTTCAACTGTGTTTGTTCACCTCCATAGTCCTTCGGTGATTCAAATCTGTGTCTTACTATCCTATAATACCCTTGTCTAACAGTTCTTTTTAAATGCATGTGTTAATTATCTTGCCACTGCTGTAATTTCTCCCTGTAGTCCATTAATTAAGAGGTCACAATCTAAGAGCATGTTTACCCAATAAGCTTTCTTTTTTAATTATCCTAATTGCTTGGATACTGACAAAGACTCTATCCCTCCCCTTTCTCTGAGTGGATTAGAAAACGACATTTCAAAGCCCCAGACAACGATGGGCTTGTTAAACACATATAGATATATGTGCGTGTTTATAACTCTCAATCTTCTAACGTCAGAGGTCAACAAGACACAAGATATTACACTCGTCTAGCTGCATAAAATGAAGATACAGATTGCTCTTCATTAATTTATCTAGTAGTTTGGAATGTTATATTGGTCAGGAAAAATAGAAGCAAAACTTTCAGATCTTCAGTACTACGAGCAAGAGCAGCTAGGTATACAGGGCTTGCTCTGTTCCACGGACCACCAGAGGCTGTTACAGAAGGATATCTCTTGGTACCTAATGGGTGCTTTTGGATGAAAAGAAGAAGGAAAAAAGAAAGAAAGAAAGAAAAAGAAGGAAAAAGAAGGGGGGAGAGAGAGAGAGAAAGCAAGCAAGCAATGAGCTTTTACTGCAGCAAAGATCAATTATTATCCCCCCCAAAAAATATTGCCTTCCCACAGGTCTGCTGCAATTACACATCTTGTTAAGCCGGTCCAAATGCTTTTTTTAACTGACTTAGCAAAACTCGGCAAAATCTCTACCATTAAAAAATTTAAAAACCCTCCTTTTGTAAAGCTTTTAAAAGCTAAAAGTAGCTATTTGAATTCCAGATAGGATTTTAACACAACAATTAGTAGAGGTTATGTCCAAAAAAATTACTACTTTGTCAGAATGTGAAACAACATTTGATATGTCAACTACAGTAATTTTTTTTGTTTTAATAAAGAAAATGTCTCATTCAGACCAGTCATCTCAGGAACTACATAACAGAAGTATAATTACTTAGAAATTGCTTAGGTAAGCGTGATTGATGCATGGTAAATAGATGTTTCCAGCACTTATTGTTTCTCCCTGATGGATTAGGAAGAGTTGTTTAACAGTTCATTTGACCAGTCTCTCCTGGTGTTCCTCGAGTCTGGCTGTGCCAGTCAGCACCAGCAGTTCCTGGTAGTTTAAGTCTCTTTAATAAAGATTAAGATGTCAGAGGTCCTGCATTGCACAAAATCCCAATTTTATTAACTTCTCATTATCAGCTGAAATATGAAGTGCATTTCTTTTCATCTAAAGTAAGGCACTTTCTCAAGGGAAAGAACAGATATTTAATATACATTTATGATGATTAAGGGTGGGTTTCTTCCAACCTTGGCTGATGCCAGTGGACATTTTCTCACATGATGGGTGCCACAAGCATTGATATTTCTGCCCCAGGAAGTGTTCGGGTATTTCTCAGCTGTGGACGGTCACCACACATTGTGAACTTGTTCAGGGAGAACAGTGTGGGCGAACGCTACGGCGCTTAAGTCAACAGCGTCTTCGTGAAAGAGCAGCACCACGCAACGTACTGGGCAGAAATCCTGCGCCTCAGACGTCCCTCGGCCAAGACAAGTACAACGCTGGCCCTGGCTAAATCCACTCAATGTTCCCGCTTCACACGCTGCAGGTCTAGGAAGACGACAGAGCAATAGTACAAAGACTACACGACGCCCATTAAAATGGATCACAGCAGCAAAGTCCACTCTCTGGCCAGAAGCGCAGATAAGTTCTAATACCATCTCCGTGAACTTAGGCAGCGACTGATAAAGTCAATTTGCTGAAGGCAGCAACACTGTACAGTATCTGAACACCATTCCTTTGGGAAGACTGATTTTTAGCCTCGTGTATTCTAACCAGACCCCCGCACCCAACGGCTGCAGCTCAGCGATACGCGAACAGACGCGCAAGGAGCTCGCTTCCCCATGCCGTCGTCGGCGCCGCGCTCCCAGGAGGCTTCTGCAGGCTGTGGCACGGCACGGCACGGCACGGCACGGCACGGACGGGCCCTGGCGCACGCCCCGCTCGCAGCCCCGCCTGGCAGAGGCAGCAGAGAGCTGGGGCTGTGCGCACCCCGCAGAGCGGGCCGGCGCGGTGGGAGCCACCCTGCGGGAAGAGGCAGGAGGCAGACGTGGCTCTTCCAGGAAAACAAAGTCCTGCAGAGAACGCCGCGCAGCCTTACAGTGCGGCTCTTGTGAGGGTTAAGCTCTATTACTTCTGGTCTCTGACACTGCTAATGGCACTCCTCAACTAATTGCATTTCTATACCTACACATATGTCTGGGCAGCAAGTAAGCCCTTTAATCAAACAGCTTCAGCTACTTCTAATTAATTCAATTTCTATGCCTTTTTAAGAGTACAGGAACACACAAAGATACAGATGATAGAGTGCATTCTGTTGCCAGCTGACAACTACTCCGCAATTAAGACCAGTTCTGTGTCTCACGATCTTACATCTTTGGTATTTCTACCGCTTGAGACTCAGCAGATTCATGCCGGAGACCAAAAGTAAAAAGCTGTGGCCGCGTGGGATTAGTTACAGTGGAATTACCGCAGTGAATCGCTTTTGCATTTGCTTATAGATTCAGATCACCTTTTGTTTTCATCAGAAACTATATTCATCCTGTCTCTCGAGTGCACTGCAGTAAGAGAAGCCTGTGGCATCAGCTGAGCAAACAGATGGGGATGTTTGTACGTCCAGGCCCATCTGAAAGTCTACAGCTTGAGGGCCACCAACTTTGAAGGAAATGCTGACTCTTCTTCTCCGTTTACTTCTTTGATAAAACAGGTCGATGTATCAAAAAAAAAATCACCCCATCAGTATTTAGGAAAGAGAAATACATATACCATAAGCTGTCTATTTCAAAGGTATGTATGTACAAAAGGCATGATAAGTGGGTGCTGAATAGTTAGGAGTGGCAATTATCAGTTACACATATCATTATAGTCTCTCAACTTTTCAATAGCACAGAGTTCCTAATACCATGTTTACTAGATCAGGTAAAAGGGGACTCTTAATACTGTGCAAATATGACTTACCAAAGGACTTTGCTTTCTCACCTATTCTTGGGCTTTTCAAATCAACATTATTAATTGGCTGGCTTATCGGTAAGTGCTGTCTGGCAGTTAAAGGATGTTTCCACCCATTGCAACGATACATAGAAACTAAGCAATGTCAGCCACAAGGACAAATAACTTCCATGTTGAAACAGAAAAATATTTTGACACATTAAAGCTTCTTTACAACAGCACAATCCATTTCAGCATTAATTTACTATCCTTAATTGCATCTGTTATTCCATATTCTACCCTTATTATATTAATTCAGAACCTTGGCTTAGCTACAAAGACTTTTTTCTTTTTTTCCCCCATTTCTTTTTCTCTGGTTTTCTGTCACTGGGATGTGCATAAATACCTGTTTTAGAATCTGGACCAACTAATTCCATACCAGGAAACTTGACTAGATGAGTTTAGGAGGTAACTTGCAACCCTGCAGATCAACCTTCTCTTAACCTGCCAGCTCTCCTGAGCACCGAACCCACTTGAAAATGGCGAAAAATGTTTCACTGATAAGGAATGCTCAAAACAAAGAGCACAAAACTTACCAGGCACCATTAAAGAAAAGCAAAATCATCCAAAGCAAGAAGAAAAGCATTCGCTGCACCACATCTCGCATTTTCAGTATGCTTCAACCTGCAGGTGCGGGCTACCAAGAGAATGAAAGGACAGGTTCTGGCTCCCCACCTCGTTCGCTCAGCTGCTTTCATTTGTGCTGATTAACAAGACAAACTTATAAGCACCATAGAAAACGTAGAAAGGATCTCAGGAGTCATTGGGGTTATCCCTTACTCTACTGCAGGTCTGTGTACGACCAGCCCAGCCTGACAGGCGTTTGTCTCTGCAGAGCCCTCGGTGGCAGATATTTTATCTCCTCCCTAGAGAGTCTACCCAGCACTAAACTGTTCTAGTATTTCATTTTTCTTAACATTTAACACAAATCTTTCTTGCTACAAGGCTGGCTACTTCTTGTCTTATTCTGATGGATGTATCATGCAGACGATCACCCTTTAGGTTAAAGCAGAGCATGAATTTTAGCTTCGGCTGTTTAGTTTACAGAAGGATGTCTGCTTATCTTAAGGAAATTCTCCAGTAGAAGCACGATCAGGCCTAATTTATTTATTTTAACTATTTCTGTTTCCTTTAAGCAGGGTTTGCCTCCACCACCATGTTGGCTTTGCAGTTGTGACCTGTGAATTAAGATGCTCAGCACTTCCCCCCTCGCCTTTTTTTTTTTTTTTTTTTAAGGAAATGGTTACTCATTTAGGTAGACATTTAAAGAAAAATCAAACAAATATTTGATGTGCTGTGTTAGCATGAAAAGGGGGAGCACTGTGTAAGCACAGTAAATGCAGGTGAACTATTTTATGTGAGTGAAAACAAACTGGGGGGAGAAGGGCTACTAACAAAGATAAATCATGGCTGTGCAAATACAGCCCCAGTACAGCCCATACAGGCATGGTTAGTCACAAATGGGAAAGACAGTTACCAAACACGACTATTATAATTCACTGTTTGACATATTTAAGCATCACAGAAAGAAAGTACGAAAAGCACAAGCCCACCAGAACAGGCAGCAATACAGGATGAGACAGTGATTTAGATCAACAGATTTTTTTTATCCAAAGAGTGCAGCACATTTTCTGACTGACACTAAATATTAATTTAACCACGTATCAGAAATATAGTCTCCCTCTTCAAGGCCTAAAATTGTTCAGGGCTTTCCACTCCATCCCTTGGCAATCACGCTATCCCAATAAAAGCAATTGTTTCCAGTCCTTCGGACAGATCTGCGCAGGACTGTGTCCATCTGAAGGCAGTTGGAGCTGCGGGCCGAACGTCCCAGCATTGCAATTAGGCATTTGTTTTTATCTATTTCTGTTTGAAAGAAATCACTGGCATATGGGTTTGTTATTCATAATATTTACCATTCACTTACTATCTGACCTTCAGTGTACTCTAGTCCTCCTCTAAATCTGCTCTTTAGACCAACCACATCTACGGCTGTGGTTCTGCTTGGTTCTGGAATAATCCATTTAGATATGTTAAAAGAAAAACTCCTTGCTCATTCATTCTGCTAAGCCCCACAAGAAAGGAAACACATTCAAAGCCTCGTCCAGCTCTAAAACGTTTCTGAACTTTTGGAGGAAAAGAAAAAATCCATTAGCTTCTTTTCTCATTATTTATGTACATAAGCTTGTAACACTTCAAGGCTTTGGCTGGAATTAGAAGCAGAACAGAGGAAACAGAACAAGAAAACCGATTTCTTGGGTATTTCCAGGCCAGTTAGTTTGTGGAATTAGAAGGAATTAATTTTTAAAAATGTCATGTGCAAGATTTTCATCTCTGTTTATCAGACCAAAGGGGTTCAGATGAATTGCAGAGATGCATCCAAACTTCTGAGCCAGTATCCAAACCAAACAGACTCCAAACTCTGACATTCATCGATGACTTTTTGCCAACCTTCCTATCACACAGCAGAAAGGGCCATTTAAAATCATCTCAGAATAATCTGCTTTCATGGTCACGGTCAGTTTACCAGCCTCCGTCTGTGCAACACTTCCAAGTCACAAGAACACAGACATTCGTACAGCAAATAGCTAAAGCCTTGGTCTGGGTTCAGAAAAAACAGACATATACCAGGATTAAATAATAAACCTTGTTTTTCTGATTACATTAATCTGAGAAAATCTTGTTATCCGGATAGTAATAATAAAACGTCCACTTTTTAATACTATGTCATCTTCTCTTGGGTTTAAATCACTTAGAAAGCAAAATCCACCCCAAGGTTTGTGAGCGGCGATCCGGGCCCGAGGGAGAGAAGTGCCGTGCCCAGAGCGATGCCAGCCGCGGGGCGAGGCTGCTTCCTGCTGGATGCCGGCACCGTGCGGAACGGGGCGAGAGCTCAGCGCCCGGCGCTGCCCACCACGGGCACCATCGGCAAGCTGAGGCTGCGCAGCAGGAGGCGAGATGCTGCCTGCCGGGAGCCGACCCAAGCGAAGAACACGTGGGCGTACGGAGAACATCAGCACAGGAACGGAGGATGGAATACCGTTCGAATCAAAAGTTTTCATTGGCAGAAGGACCAGCAAATAGAAACTGCCAGGAATAAATTTATGTTGGAAATTAGAAGACGTGTTCCAGTCATCAGAAGACCAAAAGCCTGAAAGGAATTGTCTTACTGAAGGAGGGGCACAAGCTACTCACAAAAGGATTCGGCACCCTCACTGCACGCAGTTGCAGGGAATTGGACAAAAGAACCCAAGAGGGCTGCTCCAGCCCTCTGTTCCTACCAGCAGCGAAGATGAAGGAGGAACAACCACCCACAGGACACATCTGAGCTACGAGAGGAGGAATCACGCCAGAATAACGACTGCGACAACTAGAGCCAGACCGAAGCAGAGCTGCGCGTCCCAGACGACTGGCAGCGTTTTCCTTGGTGTCTAGGTCTACCTGGCACCCTCGGCCTCATCACACCTCAGCTCCTTCCACGAGCACTTCAGGATTCACCTTTTGAAGCTTCCCATGACAAAGACAATTATTAATTTCCATTTCAAGGAAGTGGTAGCTGAGCGAGGGACTGCCTGAATTTGCAAATACAGATCAGCAGTAGCCCCCAGCCATTCCTGGGCATAGCCATGAAAAGAGAAAGAAATTTAACCAGGTGTTAAGGGAAGTGAACGAACAACGAAAGTCAATACTTTTCTGGTTTATATATATGTAAGTATATAATTGCAGGGGGCAATACAGAAAGTGAAGGTTCCTCTTGATTAATTTTTAAATTTAATTCTTAAGGAAAGAAGAATTATACCTCTACAGCACTACCAGAAAACCTACTTTGGTGCAATCGCATTTATGTAAACTTGCAGAGCTTCCACCGGAGTGCACGTGACGCCAGCTGACTTCTAAGCCTGAAATTCCACTGGAAATTAAGAGCACCAGCTCCTTCTGGACCAGGGGCTGAGACGTTCTGACAGCAGATGTGTGTAACTATCTCTGCAGTAATTACCAACCATCTGGCAAACGCCCAGCAGCGAGCTCAGCTCCCGCTCCGAGGCCAGCACTCACCACAGCAAAACCCTGAAATAATCCAGTAGCTCACAGAGGTGAGGAGCTAAGATGCCTCCATATGATGGAAGATTTCCCAATTTCAGTTACATGAAGCCTACAGTAAAGCTTACATTAACCCTAAACAGAAGCATGAGAAAAACTTGTTAAGTTTATTAACTGCTTTTAACCTATTCAACGGCTTTCTGTACTTCTTGTCTGTACCTTGGTATACTTTGTACCTTTCTACATTATTTCTGAAAAGGCAAGAAAAAAGAAAAGGAAGAAGAGCATTGCTTTCCTTCAGCTCTCAGCCAAGTGCTATTTCTCCGGGAAGCTCCCAGCTGCTCTAACGCACAGCTCTAGAAAAGATCAGCAGGCAGAAGTGCTGCTGTCGTCTTCCTCCTGCACCCTTCCCTTCCCTCTGCTGCCCGTGTTAGCAAATACCCCGCCAGCGTAAACCACACAACCTTTGCTTATACAGGAAGGTTCCCCAGAGCTGCTGCAGAAGCTCTCCGTGCCAGAGTCCTTGTTCTGCTGGCTGACAGTTACATTTAGGGTCATCGCTCGAGTATGTAGCCAAGGCAGAATTTCAGAATAATTAGATCAATCACTTGGGTAGCCAAGTAAGGATGTAAGCACTTAATTTAGGTTCCTGTATTATTATTATCATTATTATTATTTTATATGATTTTTTTTTTTACGTGCAACCTGTGTGCTTTAACAGCTGGTCAAAGTACACGTAGAACTGTAAATTTCAACTGTAAATTTCAAAGAAATATAACCAGGCTTGAAACCCCTGCAGCTGCCCAAGTGGACACAAACTGTCAGCAAAAAACCTCTGCGGCACCGAGAGAGAGACAAGCTTCGTTCTTCTCAGCTCAGGAATTTAATCAGGGGATTTTCAACACAACATCGAGATAAATCTGGAAATTCAGTGAAAACTACTCAAGTCATAACTGAAGATGGGAGGATAAAGTTCACATCCCAGGCTACTTTTCCATTATCTTATCTTCAGAGTTATGTCTCTGTCAGAAAGAAGTTCCTGTTAATGCAATAAAGGTAAAAGCAAAGGCAATGAGATGGAGAATTATAAACTGCAGAGCATTGCTAATAATCGCAAGGATGGTCTGCGAGGCTGCGAAGCCCTGCCAGCAATCGCGCGCCCCTTGCCCCGTCTGCGTGCGATGCTGCGTGCGATGCTGCGTGCGATGCCGCGTGGGATGCTGCGTGCGATGCCGCGTGGGATGCTGCGTGCGATGCCGCGTGGGATGCTGCGTGCGATGCCACGTGGGATGCTGTGTGCGATGCCGCGTGGGATGCTGCGTGTGATGCCGCGTGGGATGCTGTGTGCGATGCCGCGTGGGATGCTGTGTGCGATGCTGCGTGGGATGCTGTGTGCGATGCCGCGTGGGATGCTGTGTGCGACGCTGCGAGGATCTGGCCAGACTATCGCCGGCTGCAGGCAGCTCGGCCTCCAGGCAGGCTCTCCCATCGCACACATCCCTTCTTATTGCCGACAAATTCTGACATGAACTGCTAAATTCAGAACCTGCTGGGCACCTAGTGGGGAGAACGAAAGCTAGAATACTGCCTCTGAAATCCAGGTTGCAATCAAATGACTCCGAGGTCATCCTGAACAACTCTGAGGCGAATACAAATAGCATTCGTTTCTTTCAGATTTTGCATCTCTTCTCAGAGCTGCTGTGAGGAATACCCCGCACACGAAGGAATGTGGGTCTGCCACTTTCAGCAGGACCAAAGCAGCAGGTCCCTCGGATCCTACACTGAGCCCGCGGAGCACAGAGCCCCGAGTGGATCCACGCACGCAGAGGCTACGCCCTGCTATTGCAGGTGCTGCAATCCCGGCTGCCCAGGGCAGAGCAGGCGACTTCCCAGCAAGCCCTGGACTAGCTGGGAACGGCAGGTCTGAAAACGGGGCCAGAGCAGGATCTTGGACACGCTGCAATCTCCTCAGCTGCGGCTCCATCTCTTGCTGGGGACGGACACGATCAGCCCCGTTCTGGTGGCTCTGACGCAGCACGTAGGGGATTTTGGACTCCAAACTTGGAAAGTCCTCATCAGTTTAAATACTCCATAATGCTCACTGCTATCGTAGATGTAAATTAAAGCTAAAGACTGGAACTGATTGGAGATTTCCCAACTCAAAGCATTCTTTGTTGAAAAGCAGTGATTTCCTTAAAGCAAAACATTCACAGAAATTGAAATTTATCAGAAGGAAGTAATCTGAAAATATAACTCAATTAGGTTTAAGTGAAGTGGTTTTGGCCCAACTGGAAATGAAATAAAGTTTTGAAAACTCATTATGTTGAGAAAAGAAATGTCCATATTGAGGAAAAAAGTTTTGAGGATGATCATCAAGCCAAAATTTTATCCTTACCCTCAAGTAAGTCAGGTTTTCTACTGCAGGCATTAGCATACAGCACTCCTTCATCCAACTAGCACATCTACTACGAAGAGCAAAGGGAATGAATTTGATTTGCTTCTGACGCGCTGCTACTGCACGGTGGAATTTCCATGGGTTAAGACAGAAGGCACCACTGAACATCACCTAACAGTGGATTTCCAGTAATTATTTTCCTCTCAAAACTGCCCAGTGAAAAATAAATCGGGGCTTTTTTTCAGAACACATATTTTATAATCTCATAAAAATCTAATCTAATCTAAAAGCCCATCTAACTGGCATCATCAAAATATACTGCGCGCCTGGAACATGCATGGGACAACAGCCATATCTTTACTGCTCTGTTTACCCTTGATATATTTCCAGAGCAAAACATGAGCAAAAAAAATAAAATACAAGCAATTTGGTTTTGCTATGATACACGTATTTTTTAATTATAGGTCACTGGTGTCCCATTCCCTGCTTTTTGGCTTTTCGTTTTCAAGCAGCACTGCAGCTGCCGAGAGACAACTTCATGTCGCTCCCTGCTCTTCCCCCGCCTTTCTTTCCCTCCCCAGTTACTGTCCAGGCTTTCCTTTTTAGCTGGAGAGCTCTAACAGGCCTCCTACCTGATACATATTGTCTTTAATAGCTGCACGATGTGATTAACTGAATACCGCATGCACCTCGAGATCACAGATTCCATTAACAGAACCATCTGGCTTCCATAACGTATGTAACGTACACAATAAATCCCGATTCCAAATTTCACTCTGGAACACAAACCTGTCCTACTCTGCGCAATCTATTCTCACAACACCGATGGATATTCCCGGCATGGTGCAAATAACTGGCGGCAACACCCACGCACGCCTGCAGCATCGGCACCAGCCCCCTGGTGCTGCAGGGCTGCCCCACGCCCGGTGCTCCGGTGCAATTCCTGCCCCGGTGCAATTCCTGCCCCAGTGCAATTCCTGCCCCAGCTCCTCGCACAGTTCTGGCCCCAGCTCCTTGCACAATTCCTGCCCCAGCCCCTGGTGCAGTTCCTGCCCCGGCCCCTCGCACAGCTCCTGCCCCGGCCCCTGGCGGCACGCTCGCCCTCCGACCCGCGGAGCAGCCCAAGTGGGGGTTTCCCTCCGAAGCTAACATACAGTTTTGAAATCCCAGAGGCTATCGTTCCAAAATTTGTGATGTTTTGTCTACTCTGGTGATTTAAGGTTTGTCAGAAAATGTCAGAAAGGCCACGAGGCCAAGGGCTTCCTGATGACTGAGGATTTTCTTTCACATGACCTTCCTGAAGTTGATTTTGGGCTCCAGACAGTGCTGCCTTCAGCTCTGACAGGGGCCGGCTGGCAGCAGATTCATGGGGCTCTCTGGGGCATTCTGGCATTTTTAAACTGAGTGGAGGCTGTAATGCCTCCTAATCATCCAGAATATTATTTCACTGGTAATCGTCTTACAGACGGTACGTAAATACCAGCCTTTCATTCTGCACTTCATTTCATCAGCGAAAGAAAAAAGAGTATGTGCTCAAAGATACGCAAACAACTGAAAACACATCTCGGTTTGGATGAACAAACACCTACGTGGGGTATGTGCGATTTCCCGTAGAACAGTACGTGTGTTTTTTCTAACAGGGAATCACTGAAATGATGTATACGCAGAGTGACGAGCAGGACTGAGAGAAGCGTTAAAATTGCTGATGGGTGCTTGTGAATGTTTTCGCAAACGAGAAGAGTACGGAGCGGTTTGCTCGCTGGACACGGGGCCTCCATGCCCTTGCGGAGGCTCTCAGCTGTAGGCACGGCTGTGCACCTGAAGCTTACCTATGCCATCAGCATAACGGGTCCCCCGCCAAAGCGCCCCGACGAGCCCGCTCTGCCCGCGGCGCTCCTCAGCACCGGCCGACTTTGGCCGCCGGGGCGGACGCGCAGGGAGCGCAGCGCTGACGGGCGCGGCTGGAAAGCGTCCGGCCCCCGGCCAACGGAGCGCACGGTATTGTGTTACCGCTTACCGGGGCAGGGACAGAATGCATTACACGGCCAGCTAGCTAATGAGTTATCATTTCTGCCCTAATTAGATGAGGCTGCACTGATGCTGAAACACGACCCGGACACCCCTTGCAGCTCCCGCCGGCGTGCTCTCTGCTTTGTTCTCTGCCCCCCGCGGCCGGGCTCCAGGTGGCAGCGGCCAGGACCCGGCCGAGGTCCCGCAGACCCCAGACCCACGCCCGTGTGGGAGCCGGGGGCAGGAACAGGCGCTGCCTTCCCACTGCCACGAAGCGCGGCCGCGCCTGCTCAGAACGTGAGCCACGTGAGGCCAGCGCGCTGGCTCGCGACGGATCCTGGAAGGCCAGGCGGCCGCTCGGCGCCGCCCGTGCCCGCAGCTGGACAGACACCGGTCTCGTACCAGACACCGCTCAGAGATGCGCGTCACCTGGACCAGCACGCAACAGCTCAGCAGTGGAGCTCAGCACCCTAAGTCACGCATCCAGGAAAATAAGCCAGCGGGTTATACGTGAGCGCAAAGAGAACAAATCCACCTCGCTGCTCTGCTTTGAACTGCTGGCTGCAGTGACTCAAGTACGAGCTCAGCTGGAGCGGAAGGGAGGAAAAACCAACTGAATTTGCAAATGCTGGGAGAAGTTCGCGTCCAACCCATGCTTTGCATTGCCTTGCCAACCGAGAACACAGCAAATTGCCGTCAGCCCCCCGGCACGCTGCTGACACCACGAAGGAGCCTGCGCCGAGGCGTGCTGTTTACATCGCGCGGGGCGTGCGGCCGCGGTTCCCTTAAACGTGCTGGAGACGGGGACAGAGCAAACTTAGCGCTGCTGGTCGCCTTAACTCGGCCTGATTTATGGGCCCAGCCCCGGGCCCCGTTGCGGACTCAGCTGTCACGCACACACACCGCGCGGTCAAGCCCAAACCACTGTACCGCCGAAATTAAACATACAACGCTATCCCTGCAAAATAATTTAACCGTGGGTTTCTCCGCCGACTTTCCTCTGCCTGCTTTACACCTTCTTTTTGCTTTACATGCTTCACTTCAGCAAAATCAAGGATGCAAACTTCTTAGAAGTACTTAGTTCCCATGGAAACCTAAGCTGACCGCAACATTATTGTTCTCAAGAGGGAACTGACTTTACTATATGTTCATTCACTGAATTAATGGACTCCTGGTTCTTTTATTAGCAGCTCTCCAACAATGGAAAGAGAGAAATGTTATAAAAAAGACTCTCAGACAACTGTCCACTCTTTTGTCCAGGGCTTACAGGAATGACGCAAGCCTATTCAAGGAAAGATTATAAAAATCAACTCAAAGCTGCCTCTGTTTGTGGCAGCTAAACATACCTTTATTTCATAAAGATACAACCTATAAGACGAGCAAATCGAAGCTCTTTGGGAGACAGTGACTGCACGGCGGCGATTCCAGCCCTGCGAGCCGGCCATGGCCGCGCAGAGCATCGCCGCGCTGCCGTCGCACGTCTGGCGAGAGCGCGCTCTCCTCCTTCGGCCGAATTAAGCACACAAAAGCAGATGCTGTTTTCAAAATAATTAAATTCAGGCTGGTAAATAGCAGCTCTTGGTAAGCGTGAGGACTGCTTGGAGAACACTAGCACTTTGGATTTGATTCTTCAACATGCAAAACTGAAAGATGTAGAAATACCACTGAAATTCGGGTTCTTAAATCGGTTTTAGTAACAGTTTTAGAACATCTTTTCTTAGATATAGATAATGAACATGTAACACGTAACCTGTGTTAAATACAGAAATGCAAATTTGCTTTGTGCAAAGTGCTGCAAATCCAGGAACTTTAAACAGCCCCGGCGAGAATGCCGAGCCCTGCCTCTCCCTGCGCGGATACTGTTATGACAGACTGTGCAGGGCCTGGGGGTGTATGGCCCAGCTCGTAATTGCTCCACAAAAGACAGTTAACAGTTCCCTTGCTCTTCCCTAACTACCTTCCTGACTGCTTATTGAAGTCTGATTTCTTACTCCTCTGGGTCATCATTCATCAGTCCCGCAGATCCCACCGGGAGAGACCGGCCAGACCTCTCCATATCCCTGGCTGCCAGAGGCCATTTCTGACGGCCCATGATATAGAAAATGTCTTCACAGCAATCCAGTGGGACAAACTATGGTTATAATACCCAAATAATCATTTTGCAAATTATCATAATTATCAATCAATCATCTTGTGTGCACAATGTGTTTCTGAAATATCAGATGGTTCCTGTGACCTGTAGCATTTTGTATCTAATAATAAACCCGGCGAGATTTATGGACCTATCCTGCCTCGTATCTGCAGTACCAAAACATTAGTTTTTTTTTTACTTTTCTTTTAGGAATAAAAGCTCTCCATCTACCTCGTTCATGCTCACTACTTGATACTTTCGCAGAGGTCAAGATTTCTAATCTAAAACAGTTTCTAACCGTAACATTATTTTAAAAAAATCCGTGCAATTTGGGAAAAGTGGTGAAGGTGCTGAATAAATTACTTTTACTTTATAATGTCATCAACATTATATTACAGGCCTCCAGTATTTTGCAATGTAAGTATGAAGTCAGCCACATGAAAAAAATTGTTTTTGTCTTCGCTTTTTGGTTTTTGTTTTTTTTTTTTTTTTAACAATACCAGATTGAATCCAACTCTTTTGAAGCTGATAGCATCTCCCGCTCCCTGTGCAGCACATTCTTGTTAATGGATAAATTCAAGCTCTCGAGAAAGTCAAAGAATAAATTTAAAGCCTTTTGCCAAATGCCTATCCTACTGGATTTTGATAAGACGGCTATTGAGCTTTAATAATGTCTTCTATCCTTTTTCAGCTGGCCCTTAACATGTCTCTTTATTTGTCCCTAAAGCCTCTTCAGCGATGCCTTTTTATTACAAGTCTCTCAGCTTGCTCTCAGGGGAGACAGGGTCGACAAGAGTGATAGATAGATAACTCTATAGATTATCTCCCACAGATGTTTTCTCTCCAGTAGCCCCTCAGGCTATTCCCTCTAAGTAAACAGAAACTAAATAGAGAGTCTACTGAAGAGAGAAGTCCCTGAGGTCTCTTGTCACCGCGGCCAGGAAAGCAGCCCGCCTGCAGGGCCGGGGGGAGCCCCCGCACGCAGCTCCCCCGCGGGATTCCGCGCCCACCACCCAAAGTGGCTTTCGGGAAGGGTGAAGGCACCTCGCGGCGCTCCGCAGCAAAGCGCGCCTCGTAACGGGCACGGGCCCCGCTTCCTGCCGGAGGAAGTCCGCGTCTTTCATCTCCCTCGCAAAGTTAAATCAAAATGACAACGAAGATAATGGTGACGGGCCAGTGGTCCGAGGCACTGGCTGCAGCGGAGATGCTTAGCTAATTCAGAGCAAGAGCATGCGAGCTGCTCCGCAAGCAAAATAAACAGACCGCAGGAAGATGGCTTGGAAAAAAAGGGGTTGGGGAATATGGGACAGTGCACCCCCCGTATAACTCACGGATCTGCGCACCTCTCTGAACGCACGCATTCAGGTCACTACAAAAACGTGAATCTCCTACGTTAGCATTACTTTCACTATCAATTACTTATAAATAAAAAACCAGGGTGAGGAGCTAATGCAGATTTCTGCAAGTGAAACTAAATATCAGCAAGCAAAGTAGATAAAAGAAAGCTTGGTAGGAGTACACCCCGTTTTATTCTATGGCACAGCACATTCCAGATATGGAAAAATGATCCCGCGCATAGGTCCTTCAGTAATATTGCCAGAAATCTTCATTCTTGTGAGACAAACAACAACAACAACAAAATCAGCTTTCTGGTGTTAGTGGTCCCAGCAGAAATAGCAGTAATGCAAACTGAAAAATCCTGGAAATAGTGGGAAAATAATTCTTATTTTGCTCCAAGCCAACAAAAGGCCTGCTTTATTATACAATATAATAGTGTCTGCTATGCAATGTCTTCAGACTTTTCACTGCCTTTTAATTTATGAAAAGTTACATAAAAGAACGCTGTTTTCTGGCAACCTAACACCAGAAATAGCACTGGGGTCAGTTCTTAAGCAGGGATTGCTTCCTGTGCATCTTCCCATCCATCTCTCCGCTATCACACTGGCCTCCCCTGCTCTATTTTTCACCGTTTCACAGGTTTTCTCCTCATTCTAGCGACTTTTTTCTCTCTAGTCCTTGCTACTACCCAGTTCTGAACCCGTGATAACGCAGTCAGTCCAGTGAGCCGCTGGAAATCGTGGCACCTGTGCTTAGCCCTGACTTCCTCTTCCCCTGCCTTGAACTGGCCCACCCTCTACACGCGCATTTGTCTTCGGTCACCTTCTCTCCACCAACGCACCTCTGAAGGAACAGGAATAAATTGAAGTCAAATCTCAACTATTGTGTCTTTAGGGATATGACAGCTGAATGATTTAGAGATGCTAGAAAAGGAAATCTTCTCCCAAGAGGGGTTCGTGCCACCGGAGCAAAATGCTATATAGCAGAGTACTTACAAACAATTTTAAGATACCTCAAAAATTGTACCGAATGATTTTTCCTTCTTTATTTTTCATTTTTTCCTGACTGAAAAGCTGTCTAGCAGTAGTCTTTTCACAAGCCATAAAGTTTAGACTTGAACTCTTTACCTTACTGCTTTGACCTTCTCTACCCTAGCTGTAAAACCCTACTGCCCATCCTTCAATAAATTTATCACCTCATAAACTCCCACTAGTGCTTCTCTACAATGCATCTGAAGAAAGAAGTGGAAGGACACTCCTCCCCCCCTTGTCAAATATCATAATTGTCCAGTTTTATACCTGCTGTCCAGGAAAATGTTTAAGGACACGGCATTTTTCAAAGACCTGTAGTTTTTGCAGCATTCTCCTTTGAAATAAAAGTAATGGAGTATAAATACAAAAACATGGATTCAACACATAAAGCTGCCAGTTTCATGTTTCCTTCCACCATTGTTTCATACAAAGCCTGCTCACTTTAGGGTAACGTAGATTCAGCGAAGCAGGGATGCAGAATTTATTTGTGATACCGTATTTGAAGACCGAGAAAGAAACAGCTGAGCTGTCCTGGGCCACGGAGAATTTTCTCCATCGCTGTGATAATAAGAACCTGCCACCTTGTCACCACGTCTGTCCAGACAAAAGGATCCCACAGAGGCAGAGGCAAACACCAAATGAGTTATGGAGATGAACAAGGTAAAAAGTTCAGCAGTGTTGCGATAGGTCCTTTTGCAAGGTCACCGGATGGTCAAAGGACATTGCGGAGTGGAAGCCTGAGTTTCTAAAATAAGAGCTTATTTTTCTCAAGACGGTAAGAATAGAACGGCCCACAACGGACATGTGTCTAAATATCTTTTCCCAAACTAACTTTGGAGCCTGACAAGCATTGCATTTCACTGTGTTTGGCAGAGTGACCCAAGTGTTTCCTTTTAACTTTCAGAGTCAGAAACAGCACTGAAGATGGCCTAAATGGATGGATAAAAAAGGCAGTTGTTGCAAGTTCCCATTTAAAGTATTTTCCACTTTAAAAAATTCGGATTTTATGAACAGGACTGTGAATAGCTATGATAAGACCACCACATCTGAAAAGAATTATCATTATTTCAACAAGGACGCGCTACCTCTATAGACATCTAGATAGGCTATAATCAAATACGACTTGTAACGCTTTCCTTCAGTAAAGCTGTTAACCAGCAGATAGCCATAGAAAAATGCCATTTCGGTGTTCCTGAGAACAGCCCGAACCGAAACAGTAAACTGGCTACTGAAATATGTAGTGTTGAGGCTGCCTCGCAGTTACCACGCAGAAATTTATACAGCTGGGCCGTATTTGGAACACATTTTTCTCTGCTCAGTATTACTGTTTAAGCATCACAATGTGATGAAAAGCACTGGTAATACATCACGCTAGTTAAATTTTATCCTTTCATATATCTATTCCCATTCCCTTGGACTTCACGTAAGCCACATTTACATGGTGAAGCGACCTCTAAAAATTTAGCACTTTTAACAAAGGACCAACATTTTCTTTTACTGGAAAAGAGGTAAATGAGGTTTTTAGATTTGGACTGGTATGTTCATACTGTAGCTGAATCAAGAAACACTTCACCCTACTATTTTCTTTTTCTTAAATACTGAAATAACAAAAAATATGCCAATAGAACCACAATGTTTAATCCAAAAAAACAATAGCAAATACTGGAAAACTTTTATCACATTATTGTGATACACACCCTTGTTCAAAATTAAGAAGAGAAAAAAGAAACTAGGTGTATTCCAAAGCCAGGCAGTAAAACAACTTGCATGAGATTAATCCGTATCCTACCTTTTTTATATTGCCCTCTTGGGAGGTCACCTCGGGATCAGTCAGTATTTGCTATGAAAAAGAACAAAATAGAACAAAATTAATTGAATTGCAGCTATGAATGTTATAAAATAATAGAGATGATGATGACAGTTATTATATAAAGGCCAAAACTCTCAGTTGCAGCTGAGTGACACAGACATTTTGGAAGTCAGACGGACGGCTCACTCCCGCAGCGCTTACATATTCTCCCGTGCACGTGAAGGCTTCCTGTGGCTTACCAACAGAAGTTCTTTGGGTCTGGCTGACGCGAGCCCGCGCTGCCTTCCCAGGCGGGGGTGGCCTAGGGCAGGGGCACCGAGAGGAGACCCCCGGGCCCCTCGCTGCAGGGCCGGGGCTGGAGCCGGCCGGGCAGAGCGCAGGTGGCACCGCGCGGCCGCATCCTCACGGCAGCGACGGGCCGCGAGGTCGGGGGCTCGCGATGCTCCGGCACCTCGGCGCGTCCCGCAGCCACGCAGGAAGCTCTTTAATTCCTCCTCCGGCAGAGGTGTGGTGACACAGACCGTCAGAAAGCGGCTGTGTTCCACCTCAGATCAGATCTAGGCAGTCGGGGAGGTCAAGTACCCAAACTTCGTACAGCGCTGGATAGCACCATCAGGATAAACATCCCCGCGAGGGCTCGATCGAGCAGCCTGACTCCAAGTATGTAAAAGCACCTTCTCTGACCTCAGCGGGGATCTTGGATGTCTAAGGTTAAACACACGCTCAAGTGCTAGGGTACGGTCAAGGTACTCAGGGCTTCCGGGCCTGGGCAATGTATTTTGGCTACCAAAGAGCAGCAAAAAAAAGAAAAAGTTCATAGGAACAGAGATCAAAATGCAAGGAAACCCAGGATACAAAGAGAATGGTTGTACATGGTAAAGGAGCTTTATTAAAAAAAAAGAAAAAGAAGGAAGGAAAGGAGGAAGGAAAGGAGGAAGGAAAGGAGGAAGGAAAGGGCCAAGCCCTCTCTCGGTGCACGCTGACCTGGCTCTGACCAAACCAAGGCAGCTCTATTGCACTGCAGCAGCTGAGGACTTGGCACAAAGTTCTTGGACGCCTTTGGCCACGTCCAGGTGAGACCGACCAATTTACAAATTTCAAAAACGTTGGCAAATATCTCCAAGCTCTGCTGTAAAAACAACATGTCATGTTTTAAATAGTAAGAGTCCTCCACCATTCTGTATTTTACAACAGCTTTAATAGATACTGAAATTGTGGTTTGGAAAGTAGCTGAAAGCAAACAGGACCAGGAGGTGAATACGGAGCAGTGAAACTCCGCGTGTGCTCGCGCGCCCAGGCGCTGGGATGTCACCGCGAAGTCCGGGCGCTGCGTGCCTGCCGCAGGCAGGAGCCTGCCGCCAGGCCGGGGAGCTGCGCAGAGCATCCCCGCTCCCGCTACTTTCCCCAGGGACTGGTGACCCTCAAAAGCCTTTTGAGAACCAGGCCATGAAACTTTCAGAGCTGTAATATAAACAGGACTATGCTAAATGACTTAAAAGCCTTCATGAAACGCTGCTGCTTCCAAATGAAGACACCTCGCTATAATTATTATATGCAAAATATCTTTAAATACAATTGGTTAAGTATGTGCATTCAGAGTGCATAATCCACCCGTTCAACATGACCATAAACGTAGAGGGGGAAAAAAAACTGAAATGAAGTGCAAATTGGGCTGTGGTACAGTCCTATATAAACAGGCTTAAGAGTCAGGAATTCCTGAGTCTGAACCTAAATGCCAACACAAGCTTCCTTTTGTTGGTTTGGACAGATCTCTGCTCAAGGGGCAAGTTATGTTTCTCAGAGCATATTTATTTTTTTTTTCCCTTCAATTCATAGCAGATCCCAAATTTTAAAATTCTCAGAGAACAGAATTTCTATAAGAAGTATTTCATACACATTCAGAAATTGTAATTCTACAGAGAAGCATCAAGGCTCTTTATTCATGTTGATTCGTGATATTTCAAAATGGGTGATTTTTGACAAGGTAAAAAAAAAAATTTCAGTTCCCTACCATTACTGAACTTCCAGGGAAGTAAACCCTGTTCTCATGAAGAATTTTAATTTCAGTGGAACCATCTCCACGCTCAAGCTACCAGGACATTTACATGCGGGAAAAGGTATTTTAGCAAAAGTGGGAGATTTGGAACTCTTTTTAGATTATATTTTCCATCCTTCCTCTACGCCAGATTTACAAAAGAAAGACAATTATGTCTGAAGTGCAAAAGCACGGGACTAGGTTCTGCCACAGACCTTCTGCATCAGCTTGGATGTGCCTCTTAAGCTGAACGCACCCAAATTTCCTACTCGCCCACGTCGGCAGAACAAGCTGACAGTTTCCCAGTGAAGCGGTTGGGTGTTTGGGGGGGGCTGAAGACACAAATCAAAGCCCACAGATGTCGAGCCATTACCAGGGTTCAGACAGAGCCTTCAGAAACCTTCCTGGTTTCTGAAACTACAAATCCTTATTCTGCATTCCCATTTTGGAATGAAATTGGTTGAAAACACCTGTCTAGAGGGAAGAAAATTCAACAGCCAGATCAGGTATGTCTGCACACCGTAAGCTCCGAGGGGCAAAGACTTCCCTGGGAGATCTCTGCAGCAGCAGGAGAACTTGGTGAACACAATAGTGGGACGTAAATACTACCTCCTAATTAAATGAGAGAGAGAGAGAGTTCCAGATGTGATGTTTATTAATAAGAATAACAAAAGATACTTTGAAAATCTACTCATTGGGTAATTTTAGCTCAGGCTGGACTTCATCTTATGTGAATGCCATAATACTAAATATAGTGCTTGACGTGTGCAGTGGGCTGCACTTTTGCAGTTAACACAGATGTTCTTAAATGTACTCAAAATTTACACCATATGCTTTTTCTATCAACTGATATGTTGATTTTAGCCAAAAGAAAGACAACATGTCAGCAGCAGCCACGTCAGAAAAACCAGCGCTGCAGGAATCCTGTTGGAGGTATCCCTCCTCCAACCGATGATGAATTTCAGTGCGTTTCATTTCCTGGGCTCAGCAAACTGGTGGCAACAGAATCCTGACTTAGTTACATTAGTTAGGGATGTGCTATAATTTTTGCAAAGCCTCCTGAATGTATACTAAACATGTCAAGTAACACCATGTGATTCTTTTTGAAAAACAGTTTACAAGCTGGCATTCTCCAGCTGCAGTTAACCCTAATTTGATTACATTACCGAGACAGATCACAATGAGCTTATGTAAATAGTAACGTTACCCATTCATTCCGTGAGCTCAGATAAACTGTCATTAAAAAAAAAAAAAAAACTTGAATAGGCATGGCTTGATGTATTCAGCAAACCGGAAAGGCAAAGATGATAGACTAGAACCTGCCCTGCTCCATCACTCTGATGCTCCATCTTCAAGAAGCATTTCCATGTTCATACCAAGCCAGAGACAGAAGAGAAAGCCCAACGATCCCGCAAAGTTGGTACGCGGATAATAGCACTTTTTTCAGTCGCTCATTCTTCATTACCATCTGATTCTTTGGTAAGACCTCGATACGCCACTGCTGAAGTTGGCGCGACGCAGCTGAGCAAGCACTGCAAGGTATTTAGATCCGTGCCTAAGCATCCGCTCTGGAAGCGCGCGCTCCCCAAGCTCCGTGTCCCAGCCCGGCGCAGCCACCTCTTCGCGGGTGCGGGGGCTCGGCACGCTTCAGCAGGTATCTCAGTAACAGTCTCACCCCCCGGTGCCCAAGGACAATTTTACACACACACACACACACACACACACACACGTGCACACACACAAAAAAGCAAGCAGCATGTGATGTGTTTGTCATTGTCACTATTTGCCTGAGACGTGAAACCATTGCTCGTTATACTGACAAATGCTATTGCTGCTGCAGCGAAGAGCTAATCCACTCTGCCATTAACAGCTCCGTAGACTGCAAATGCACAAGCAGGAAAGGCTTTGTTTATTTATTAACAATTTCCAAAACAATCTATTTGCCAGTTTTGAAGCGAAACCAAAAAGCTGACTTGTGCAAGACGTAACACTGTCACAACAGCTGGTGCTCCTCTAGTTCTTCCAAGAAGTTTGGCATTACACATAAAGGTCTTCTCCAGGATACAGCCAGGTTATCAAAAACCCGCCGCTGCTTCGCAGCAACTGCCTTTATCACATGCTCCACATACATCATTAACCCAACACAAACATCATCCTGGACACCACGCAACTTCAAAACGGCACACAGAACCAACACAAAGTCTGTCGAACCCCGTATACCAACTGTCAAACAATCTTTAAATAAAAATCAAACATTAACTAGTAAATTTTGGAAGCTCTGAATTCTGTAGAAGAAAGGTATCTACTTGAAAAGCCTATAAATCAAGTTGCCTGAAGTTATATGGTAAATCGGGTGGCAAAATTCTCAACCTTCTGCCCCAACAGACTGTAGAGCCTCCCTCCTGAATAAACTGGAATAATTCTTAATCTGATTTACTGTCACCAAAGCTATCAAGTGCTGAAATACAAATGGAAATATCAATTCTCTCCTCTGCATGAATGTCATATGGACGGCCAAACAGTGCTTCAGGAGCTACAGTACCTTGTGCAAAAAGCATTAAGGGTGTTAATCCCGTTCGCTGAAGTTATTCGAGTACTGGCAGGCAACGAGCTGGTTGAGTATTCACGTTAATCCAGATGATTTCTGTGTAAACATTCTCATCTGTAGTTTGCACTTACTTATTTTTACCTTCCAGTACAAAGAGACACCCTTCGCCTGAGCTTCCTAATGTTCCTTGAACACTGGGACGCTTAATGCCCCTTTCTGATAGTCGATGTTTCGACCTTCATAAAGACACCGTCGCTCAGCTGGGAAAGCCCTGCCTAGGAGAGCCTCTCGCACATCCCCAGTCCCCCGAGGCGGAGCTATGGAAACGGGCAGAAATTATATACGCTGGGGTAGGCCAAACGACTTGACCACAGAGCACTATAGTGCTGTGTGCGCGTACAGGATGAACTCTGCTGGTAAGACTGCGAAGGAATGGGGATTTGTGAGGACAGAAGAACCACATGAGCACTGTAATTAAAGAAAACGTACATCAAACCCGCGTGGGCCTGACCTTGGATTGCCAGCAAGCAGGCTGACGTTGTGCTTCCTTACTGGCCCCTGGTTTTGCCCTGGGAAGCTGTCCCGCCGCTCCACGAAGCGCTAAAGGAAAAGGCCAAACGTCCCCCTCGCTGGCAGCCCGGAGCACGGAGGACGAGCAGGGGGAGGTTCGGAAAGCTGCGGCAGCTGACGGCCCCGCGCCAGCTGAGCCAGAAGCGTCCTGCCGGAGCGAGCCAAGGTGGAGGGACCCAACAGAAAACCATTCCAGCACTCAAGACCTTTTTCTACTAGCCATATTTTTAAAATACAATGACTTTATAGCGTTTTCTGCCCAAAAATTTACAAAATTTTACATTTTCTGTAGCAAATAAACTGGTGAAGCACTATTAACTTGAGGAAATTTTCAATATCCTGTCTTGGGAATTTGAAACGAATGTGCCTGGAATGAAGAGGAAAGGGAGGAAAGCTCTTGTCTGAGAGGAAGAATTTCCTTTCCTGGCTGGTGAGCGAAGGAGGACGGACAGCACTACCCTGCCTGGCACGGAACAAGCCAAGGGCTGAAAGGAGCATAAAGAATAAACCAACCATTCACTGCTAAGGGCAACCCTAGCACAACTGGGAACACTGCAGAGCAGCCAAACCGTGGTTTGTGGACCAGTAACAGTCTGCAAAGCCATGGTATGCACTCCACAGACCACTTTATAGCCATTTATTTTTTAGTTGAAAGTCTGAACAAAAAGTGGTCCAGCGCTGCATGAAAAATGTTCAAAATTAGCAGGGATCCACGGTCCAAAATTTCTGGTGCTCTGCCTCAGCGAACACCTCTGCACTTGCTCATGTCTTCTGCCCTGTGTGGCTTTACAGAGGAATTTGTCCCGCTTGCTGCCTTTCAGGAGACCAGGACGCAGCTGACAGAGGCGAGTCATTACAGGTTACTCCGAAGGGTGTTCAACAGAAAGGGACAGCCCACGCCGCCTTTCAGCCAGCGACAGCACCTTCACGTTACGAGAAATCAACTTCTAGGCCGTCAGAAAGGAGCAGGGAAATGTCGGGGTAGTTAATGGTGGAAAGAATGAATGTCAAACATCCAGAATATGCTTAAGAACAGGGACTGCAAGAAGAAAACAAAGATGCAATTTACATACATGGTATCGCAACCTCTATCACTTTTTAAAGACATAACTCCTCCGTGACATTGTGATCAAGTTCAACTGCAAATACCAGGAAGTTAAACAGAATCTAATGGAGAGCATTTGTAACAACTTCAATAAGCTGAGGACTTGAGACTTTCAGCCAAGACAAATAAGAGAGGCTACTGATTAGTAAATGTCACCATTTCTCTTGCCAAGCACTCAGGGGCTGGTGATAGGAGAGCATTAAATATAATCTCACAGTCTTCAGGGGCTGTTTGATTTTATATTGCATTCTTATCAGGTTCTAAAAGTCCAGTGTTAATGAGCATGAGAAATGCACTTGATAGTTTGGCAGCTCTGCTAAAAGAGAATGCATTTCATTCATCACACGTGTTCCTTGGGTCCGGGTTCGAGATGCACGTCCCGCTCGCAGGGCGCCATGTCTGACCTCCGCCTCTCTTTTGCCCCATCTCAGCAACCCGACATCACCTTCAGTAACCACCTGTTTACACGACTGAAATAAAGTAGCCTTTACCAACCCCGGAGAAGGAGATCTTTAAGAACTCGAGAGCAGAGGCGCACACTCACGTAGGGAGTGCGCCCACCGCCTTCCCTTTCGCAGAGCGAGGGATTCTTGAACGAAGAGCAAGCCCCAGGGGTGGTAAATTTCTGGGCCAAACAACAAAAACGGTAACAACAAATGTTACTGTTCAGATTCCGAGTGTCCCCTGAGTTGAAGGAAATAACAAATCCAGAGGAACGGCATGTTTTGGGAACTCCATTGTGTTTCAAGTGTGGCAGTGATGCCAGCATTAGATCCTCAGCTAGCCAAGTGCAGGCTGGTCAAAGTCCCACTGCAATAACCCACAGCCTGACTTTTGGGGGAGAAATTGTGCAACCTTTTCAAGCCCTGAGATGTGCATTAGGAGTCCCATTCACCAGAATGACAGTGGGGTGGAAGAATCAGCCCTCGCCTGTCCTTCCATTAATGCTAGGGATTTTTTCAGGATATTAAATTATCCATTAGAAGTAGATTTAGCTAACAAATTAAGTACAAAATCCAAGTTCTCCCAAAGTTTAAGAGTTTTAAAATGCTCTCCTGTGCAAGCAAAGGCCAGGCACGACGTGTAAACCTGAGGAACAGACACCGCGCAGGACTCAGGGACGAACTAAGTACTGATGAAGTGAAAAGTAAAATAAAATAAGTAGCAAAAAAAAAAACCCTAGCACCCCAAATACTCTTATTCTCCCACATACAAAGCATTTCTGCGGACTGTGAATATTCAGGCGATTTCTATTTTTTCCCTGATTCTGTGGTTACCCCTGAACTCCCCCCCTTATGGATGACCTGCATGCACAGTGCTGTTCTTTCCTCCAGCCAGTAAAGAAAAACCCTCAGCTGCAGAAGCATGGGGACACTACAAGAGCTGCAAAAAGGATTTCTTCCTTATGTTTCATGAGATTTTACCCTCATCTTCATAATAAGATCCCCTGAATTGCCTAGAGGACTTCAGTCAGCTAATTGTGAATTACAGCCAATTATGTCTTTCGGAGCACAACTGCTAAATTTCCCGTTTTCGATGAGACCACTGAGTAAAGGGTCTTTTCATTAGTGGTCAGGCATTACCAGAAACAGAAAGTACCTGGAATTTCATGGTTAAAAATTTTTCAACATCTTTCCATTTTTCAACATCATTCCATGGCAATTACAAATTTTGCAGAAAATTAATAATTCTCATATCTAATGAGATTGGGAATAGTTGAGGAATGGTCTTTTGTCTAGCTTTTTGCCCACTTCTAACATTTCCCAGAAAAGAAGAATTTAAGAGAACACACGGGGAAAAAAAAGTTTAAATTAATACCTTGATTTTCTTTTCAAAATACCTTTGCAAATATCGTCTTGAACTTCCTTTTTCCTGGAGGAAAATTCCATTATAAAATTGAATCCTGAAAAGACGAAGGGACACTTCTCTCTATGCCTAGCACTGAGCAGTTGTACAGCCCGAGGACTACAACAGAGGTCCTCAGCACTGAATTGTACCTGCATTTACTCAGTTTTTCATCTTCAAAACTGGGAACATAACCAGCAGACTTTGAAAAAAACATGAGATCCTCTGACAGAATGTGCTTCTGAACTGCAAAACAGTTGTACTTTCGCTCTCTCCATAGAGAAAGTGGCAGTGGAATGGAAGTGTAGGCTCACTGGCTCCAAATCCTGCCTGCCGCAGAACACCATCGCTTCGGGTGCGCGGAGCTATTTGTTGTCTGGGCAAAAACCATCTTGAAGAGTGAAGTGCAATGCTTTGGTTAACAGCTAAAGCTTCGCTGTTTGCAGCAACGTAAATAGATTGGACAGTTAGCTTTAGTCATACACGATCCATCCATCTTTTGTTCTCAACCCTTTTTAGTTATAAAAATGACCTTGATATTGACAGTATAATATAAATGAACTTCCTCTGTACTTCCCGCATCGATAACCTGTTTGTTAAGATGATCACTAATAATCATAAGTAAATAAAGAGAGATCGTACATCATCTGGTAATGGCAGCGCTGACACGCGCTTGGTCTGACGTATGGGGACCTCTGGGCTTCGGCCGACGATCTCATACTTCATATTCAATTGCAGCCTTTTTATCAGGACACACGCTGACATGTAAATCTATCTAGGGCAATGCACTCAAATCTTCATATCTAATCACACCCGTCACGACCAGGCTACCTTACAGAACAGTCTCACCCAGAAGAGGTGTATCGAAAAGGATTCGACAAACATCCCACCTAGTCCCTCGAGTCCCTCGGTATGTGCACGCCAGCCACCCCCGGCTCCCCCCGGCGAGGTTCCCGTGCAGCTCACTGAGTGATTTGCCCCGCTCGCAGCAAGAGTAGCTCTGGGGCCGCACTCATCTCCAGCGCTGCTGGCAGGACTTCCAGAAACTCCCCGCTCCTCTCCCTTCAGTGGCGGAGGTTAAGTACTTCCAAACCTGTATGGCAACATCGACACCACTTCTTTTTTCTCACGAAATCCCCCTCATCACCTACAAAGTCTTGTCATTGATGCTGACCCTGACTGGTACCCGTATTGTACCTCAGCACCTCAACCTCCACGTGCCGACAGCTGCCAACAGAGGAACCAGGAGAAGATGCACCCAGGTGACAGGGAGTTTCTTCCCCAGGTCCCAGGACACAGTCAGGCCAGCTGGCCTTGTCTTCCCCCACCGCACGCGCCGAGGGACGCAGCCTGCATGCTTGTGCGTGAGTGCAGTGATTGTACAGCTAGGAATTTGAGAAAGAACAGAGAAAAATGACCTCATTTCATTCTCTTCCTCACAGCCTAAGGAGACACTGATAAGAGCTACGAATTGTTTTACCACATTCAAAGAGTATATAACCAATACATTTTTCCTTGGGCACGCTTTCCTGTCTTGGTTCAAAAGCGAAGTCTTTTCTCTGCCCAAGCAATTCACAACTCCGCTGAGCTCACTGGAACTGTTCTGGTTACCCACATGCAAGCATGTCAAATCACAAGCACAAACATAAAAGCAAACTTGCAACTCACTGCATACAGAATTTGCCAAAAATCCAGCTCAATAAACTGTGTCTATATCTAGAGCTTATCCTCAGTTCCATCAAAATAATGGCCTTCAACGTAACCATAGTAGTGCACCAAAGCTAAATAGCTGGGCTGTGACATGTAGATTTTTGATCATTAATCACACTTGAAGGAAAATAAAGCCAATATGCAACGTTCCCACCAATTTCAAAAGTTTAAAGTGGGAAATGCACTGTCTCATTTAGCAGCTTAGCTTTGCTGCTCGCACTGTGAAAGGAACGAATGAAAACAGCAGCCTTCCTAATAGCTGGTACCGTCCAGGGGGAGTGCAGGCTGTCTGGGAATGTATCCCTGCCTGGCACTCAGACAGCAAGGATGGGATATGTCAATTTGATACCCATCAGCAGGATAACCTAACTGCCACTTTAACATGACAAGGTCACAGTCAGGCAGTGTGATGCAGTAAGAAAAATGGCCCATTAAAGCCTGAGAAGAACTGGAAGAGAAACATCAGGCTGCCTATGAGAGGTTCGAGCCCTGTTTATTTTAGCGGAAGACGCAGACACTCGGTGCTCCTTCGCAGGGACCATCTCACCCAGGCAGCTACGGAAAGAAAAGCGAGAGGACGGTGACAAGCACAGCTACTGTGGGTGTGGGCTGAAGGAAGTTTACATCACTTCACTCGTTTAATTTAACAAAATGAGTCTTGAATAAACTGAAGTTATGGAGAGCCTCGCACGGGATCCAAAGAGGAAGGGAATTTTCTGTACTAGTGTAGCAGGAATGTCCTGTGACAGCACGGCCCGTGTTTATCACAGAACGGGCCCTGCCGCTGGTTGGCCACTTGTCCTCCAGGCTCACCGCCACTCAAATCCACAACAGGTACTTGCTCGAATCGGCAGGTGACCCCGGGGAGCAACTCCCTCTGCTAATGTTTTGTGCAAGACAGAAAACAATACAGGGACAGAAAAGGGCACTTTGTCTTCCTTTATTTGGAAGTAATATTAAGCAAATGATATTCTCCGTAAGGAAAAGTTAACATGGAATTATTCTGTGGACTAACTTCAGACACTGGCACAATCAGTTTCTTATTTAAAAAGGACACAACGTTATTTTATCTGAATTGATAGGGGGTGCCAGGTGAGTTCCCTTTTAAGAGCTGCAGAAACAGTTTCAGACAGAACTGGATAATATTTTGCTTGGAATGATAATATTGTGTTTGGAAAAGGTCAATATTTTATTTAATCAGCCAGACAGAGAGTGGGTGGCAATTTCAATGCATTTTCTTGAGACAGGAATTCAGGGAGTCCAAACGGAAATCAGTTTCTGTTTTTTCCTTGGGCTGCTGATGTCTTCCACAGGTAGGAATTTGTGTTCAGGGCCACGATACAACAGGGCTGGGTACAGCTCCAGTGCTGCTGTGCAGGGAACGCCGTCCTCAGCGTGTGGCTTCACTTTGCACCTAGTTTGTAAGGCAGCTACGTTGCAGGAATTGACGAGTCGGGGAATCACAAGCGCAAGCTAAAAAATGAAACCTAAGATAATCTTTAATCTTTAGAGCATCTGTGTAAGCAATAAATGTGAATCAGTTCTCAAAATAAATCTGTGACTGTGTATCTTAGGCTATGCTGCGTATCATCTGCTGAGCAGCAGGCGAGCAGAGCTCTCAGCTTCCCAAGTATACAAAGCAGCTACTGAGACATAATACTGCAGGGCTACAAGACTGTTGGTTGGTTTCGTCCCTTCCCAAAACTTCCTAGAACAGAGTTAGTCACAAGAATTCAGGAGTGAGAGAGAGAACTTTTATCTGTGTACACTTGGTATTTGCCCCAGGCCAGCTTCTAGAAAGGATGGAACCCCAAGAGGAAATCCCTCAGAAGCCTCTCCAAGGCTTTTTACTTCCTGGGAGACAAGACTGAAACCTCCTGGGCCAAGCTGGAAGGAGGCACGGAGCCCAGCACGAACTTCAGCGATGAAGGAATGAAGATCTGAGCTCATTACGATGCCTTGCACCACAGATGCCACCGGCACCTCTTCACTGAGCTCCGGGCAACACGCTCTGGCCAGACACACTTCTGCACCTCTACACAAGGAGGAAGACATCCATCTCGAACTGCAATAAGGTGTCTTCATTTTCTCTGCTCCCCGCCATGTAGTTTTCTTTGCTCCAAACCGAACAGCTCCACACTTGGCCTTTCCCAGAGCTTCTCTCCACAGCACGACTCATTCTCCTGCTCTGCTCCTGAACCTACTTCTGCCGAAGCGTGACGTGGGGCACCGCCCGGACAGCTGTCCGGGGAGATGCCCCCCCCGTAACACCCAGGTAACGATTCTCTTTTCGGGGTTACGTTGAGCACCCAGCCATCCCTCCCTGCTGGGATCCATCTGCCTGGTACCCACCTACGTGTACTGCAGCAAACGAGATTCGTTAATTCTCAGAGCACCAGGAACACCCACCCTCTGCACCAGCACCGCTTTTGGCCTCCAAGACAGAAATAGGATTTTATTCCCCAAGACAGAGGCAAGCCCTAATCCAGAGAGAACATTGATTAAAAGAGCCAATGAATAACTAGAGAAATGAGCTTATAAATACAGCGAGCACTTCATTTCTTGAGGTCAGAAAACGTGACCATTACCTGCCTGCTCGCATTTTCTTGGTTAGACGTCTTCCCAGTAAAAAGACCCCGCAGCCAACCACTGCCAAAAGATACCTGCCAGAAAGCTCCCTCCTTTCGACCGCGAGGCTCAAGCAGTGGGCGCCCAGCTCTCAGAGTGCTTGCGAAGAAAATTCTGAAATCTCCGCAGAAAATTTTCCTGAGGTAAACCAAAACGGCCAATAGATCCTAAAAAATTTACCTTTGTTATCCTTAGTAATTCTAGATTCTAAAAAAATTACCTTTGTTATCCTTAGTAATTCCAGTTGTTCGCTACCAAAATTAAAATGGATTTTTTCATTTGGAGCTCCTTGCAGACCACCACCAAAAAACCCACACTTTTTTATTTTTCACTACGAGTTTTGAAAAAGCACACACAGCCCTCAGTGTTATTAAACACCCCAAGTGGAGTTCTGAAGAAAACCTTGGGAGATCCAGCCCTGAGTCCTGATTACAAGGAGCTTTTTAATCTCGTGCCAAAAGGAACACTGAGGTTAGAAGATGGCTCCCTCCATGATCTTGCCAAATAGCATTTCTGTTTATGTTTTAAAAACTACCACCAATAGTTCACAGACAAAGAAATGTCCATAATGTATCCAGATGCTGGAAATGAAATGTATCGAAGCCACTGAAGAGGGTTTAATGAAGTAAAGTGTTTTTTTGACTGCCAGCCCAAAGTAAATAATCACTGACCTGAGTAGAGTGAAGAGATCACATCTTACCAAATAATCTGAACGTGCCATCAAGGAAACTGTTGCTTTGTGGAAATAACATAACAGCACTTTAACATTCTTATAAACTTGGTTCTTGTCTTCCTCAACACCCCAAACCTCCTGGGACTGAGAAAGAGTAAAGCAAGCACAGCAACAGCCCCAGAACTCCCCAGCGCCTGTCAGCCTGTGCCGCCGGGTCACGGGGGTCAATTGGTGCTGCTCTGACTTGAGGAAGGAAGGGATGAACTCATTAGCCACAGGCTGCAGCCATTTCCCCACGTTTGCCCGTGGCACCTGCTCCACCCAGGCTGGACACCGACCCAGCCCCGGCGGCTGCCCCACAGCCAGAGCCGCAGCGCGGATACCGCGGGCCTCACGCAGAGACAGCATCGTCCTCGGCCGCGCGCTCACGCCTATCTCCTCGAGGGCTGTTCCACTGCTTCGAATATTTGGCAGTGCATTGTGGACTGTGCTAAAGTTTAGAAAATTCCAAAAGGGACTCTGAGGCTTGGGATGAGTTTGTGGCATCCTGGATTTCTCAAAAGACGTCTCCTCACCACATCCTTCCATTGCAGGCTTCCTAAATATCTCCACTTGTATTTCAGGTGTGTGTTTTTATAACACAAAAGGAATTTGTAAGGTTTTTGCTGTTGTTGTTCGTTTGTTTTAAAGCTATGGAATCTCTTTTAAGATAACAATTTCCAGGATTGGGATAAGCAACGGAATAAAGCAGAGAACAGAGAAAGATAATATACTACATTACACAATTGCCTACTTTGCTACAGCCAAGGCTGTCAATTTGTCTGTAAATTTATAATTCACAGTTGTTTATCCTCCTTCCCTAATTCAGACGTTCAGCCTGCTGGTCAGATGAAAGTTAAGATTATAGGCAAAAGCAGTAATTTGGCTGACGTTTGGTGGGACGTGATTTCAGCTGGACTAACCCCTCACTTCCAAGAGACACTTCTGCGCTCTCACTCTTGCCAGGAGCACAGTGACAGTGACACCATCTGCCAGGCAGGGTGGTTTCTAAACTGTGGTTTGGTTCAAATCATAAAAAGAGAACTTTACAGCAACTTGCATGGGCTGTACTACTTGGTGAAGGCACTAAGAGCATGCTTCGCTCTTCGGAAAGTACGAGCTATTTAAACAAGAGTCCTCAAAACCACACAAACGAAAAAAAGGCATAAACTCTGCTTGGACTGGTGCACAGGAAGTGCACAATTCAAAGTAATGCAGACAACTTATTTTTTGGAATAACTTATCCTACACAACTCTAGGCATTAAAAGCTCAGGGTTTCCACCTTCTGAAAGCCTTCCAGGACGCGTAAGGACCAGCCGCCCGCAGCACAGCCCCGGCCATCCTGTTTTCCATCACTGGAAAACAAACAGGAGATCACGTTTTGACCCCTCTTTTGCTCTCAGAGCCTTCTGTCTGCACAACCAGTGCCACTGGGTCTTGTGCTTTTCAGCACCGCGGATGCACAACGAAATGAGCAGGTGAGCACAAACAACAAAATACAGCGGTGGGAACCAATCCAGCCTTGCTTGGTTTTCTCCTAGGCACGTGTCAAAAAAGACGATATTCTGTAGAGTGAGATTTGGCCTTGCAGAATCGCTATCCTAAGTCACTTAAAAAGAATTCCCACAGCAGCATTTGCAACTTTATCTCATGAGCCATAACGCTGGGATGCAAGGTATACGCATTTGAGTCACTTATTTACCAGTTTTCATGCAATCTGGTTCAATTATGAATTTGACTGCTTTTTTGCAGAATATAAAACCCTTTTCCTTGCACCATATAATTGTGTTCCATCGCAGAACTGGTATTCATCATTGCCCTGCTGTCCCCTAGCCTAAAAGATAAACCATCCACAGGGTAATAAATGTCAAACTATGATTATTGATGCCTTCAATTAAATTGATTATCTATTTGAGGTGCATAGCGTGGTGATTTATTGCTGTCTCTTTACGTTGCACTTGGCACAATGGCTTCCCTGAAAGGTGAATATTTTGATTGTTTCAATAGATTTTCTATTAATCTGATTTTTTAAAAGGGACTCACAACCATCCCCGTGCCTGGTTAACCGGAATGGCACCTCGCCGAGCCTGAAACACGCCACCTGTTTTTGTTATCTTCTGCGGAGCGGAGGTTAGGAAGAAATATGGCAAAATATAAAATGAAACTTTTGTTTAGGTGTTAATGGAAGGACAGAACACATCCTCGACTTATACCCCTCATTCAAAAACATTTATTTTTTACAGACTATATTAGACAAAAAGTGTGTATAATCGTGAGCTCTGTTGGCTACCATACACCCCAACAGAGGGATGAGATGACCTTCGACTCGTCGCTGGCAGTGTGCTTTTATTAGTTTCAGATAACAGAAGCTATAAAATTCAAAGACATTTGCTCACCAATAATAATCAGCAGCTGCTTCACAAACAACGCTTCTGTTAGCTGTGTCATGGTTAAGGTGACACAATTTGACCTTTATCTGATAATTTACTTGAAGAAATGCCTCAAATGTGGCTGGACAACCTCGTACCAACTTCCGCTGCTGCTGTTTCCCCAGAGCACAGCACGGTTTGTTTCAGTCTGTTTCAGAGAGCAAATCTGGCTCAAAAACTCTATCATCTACTCAGCAAGTTCGGCATGCTTTGCGTCACGCAGGAAATAAGCAGGAGAAAATCGGGACTCTCCTAGTGTGCTGGTTTTGCCAGCTATTAAGAAAATTATGCAAAAACTTTTTCAGGCAGGTAGTCTTAGAGAATCTCAGTAACAAAACTCATCATTTTCATGGGAAAAATAATCCAGTACTGATAAGCCATTGACTTCAAATTTGAAACAGGGACCATTTTTTCTCCATTATTGCCCACATCTGGTATTTCCAAGTAGTGGGAAAGCACCACGTCAGATAACCTTGTGCCTAAACTTCCTGGTGTTACACTGTCCTGACCAAGTTTCCCACCATTTGTTATTGGGAGCACCCAGGAAAAGACCGAAGCCCCGTTGTGCAGGCTGATACATAGAACACAACGATGAGTCTGCCCGAAAGACCTTGGTAATAAGCAACCACGGTAGATAAACAGTGAGAAAAGAAAAAGAGAAGGATTGCTATCCCAATTTTACAGACAAGACTGAGACATGAAATTAGGTGATGTGCCAAAATCGCACAGTCTCTGGCATTCAGAAATTGAGTTCCAAGCTCCTTAGACCTAACCTTAACAATAAGGCTGTCAGTCCCCCTCCGATGCGAACACCTTTGACCCCAGTAAGCTCAGAATTATACACACATCAATTCAGACTTTGAAGCCTGGCTTATCTCTCGCTAGCGCAACTGTCCCCTTCGCTGTAACTAACAGAGCTATCTGAGTGAAAAACAAACAATCAAGGAAGAAAAAAAGAAAAACAAAAACCCTACAGCTCGGGCAGAAATCACTGTCATGCATTTGCTGTGTGCTACCTCCGTCCTGGCAAAGCCCAAAGGGCTTCACAGCTTCCGCGTGTGCAGGAATGTGTTAAACGCTACCTGCCCCACGTGAGAGAGGATCTGGTTTGGGGAATCTAACAACCCAAAGCAACTCCGCAGAGGAAGTAAGGGCAAATACTAAGGACACGTTTCCATTTGATAATACCAGCTGCTTGTGAGAAGGCAAATGTAATAACCCAAGCTTAAATTTGGTCACCAAACCAGAGTGAATGCCTCTCTTCTCAGCAGTTACGGGTTAGTATCACATTGTAGGACAAGTTTCTGGCGTATCCCTGTCTGAAAAGTCAACTCTAACAGCTCAGGCTCCCAAAACATGGCTCAGAAGAAGGGACACGATTCCTGCGACCCGCCAGGCTGGAAGGCCAGCACAGCACACCGGTACGGCGGCAGCCCCCGCCCCAGCTGCCGCAGATGGGGCTGCAGAAAAGTCGCCCGGGGAGTCCCACTGCTGGGCCACGCAGGTCCCCACTGCCAACGCCGCAGCAGCCAGCACTGACTTCTGAGCTGCGCCAGCGCCGACAAGCACGAGGGGGACCACAAGCACCTGGGGAGTACGGCGAGTTCCTGAAGCTCCAGATCAAGGGCAACCCGCTCTGCTGAACATCAAGGCTGCTTCCACAAAACCAAATATATGCACTGCAAAGCTTATGTGGCCAGCCCCTGCAGCAGAGGTTAGAAATGTGACATCTGGCGTCCAAAGGATCTCTGTGCAGCCACGCACAGTTGTAATCATAACATCTTGCAGACAACATGAGGGCATTTTTATGGCTTGAAGGATGATCCTGAAGGCCTGGAAGAAAGAAGAAGATGACCAAAAACAAAAAGGAAAAAGCAGGAGGATGGGAGGCAGTGACTTCCCTCCCTAGCACACATCACAAGCTCTCGGATGCACGGAAACAAATTCCAAGCAACCTCTGCGGCGAGGGCTGCGGCAGCGCTCCGGGTGCGTGGCCTGATTGGCAGAATGCGCCCTTTGTGCGCGGCGGCAGCGCCGGGGGAAGGTGTTTGCGTATGCAAAGTCCCTGGACCGCTTCCAGCCGCACAGCACCGCGAGGTGCGTGCGCGAGGCCGCAGGAGGAACACGGTGTTCGGGCTCGCTCTGCCGCCGTGCCTGGCTGCTGCACGGGCTCGAGTCCCTGCCCGCGCAGCCCGCGAGGAAGCGCGCCCCGTGTCACTCTTCGCTTGCGCTTTGAGCGCTCCCCTTCCACTGGCTGACAAAGCAAGAACTGACCGACTCCAGGGGACCGGGTGGTTTTTATTTCATTTGACTTGAGAAGTAACCAAATCCCTTCACCCTGAGAAGGTTCTGAACCACGAGACGCGCTCCCTTCAGCACCGACGGTCCACAAACGCCCTCCTGGCTGCAGCGATGCAGGCACGAGGTCCGACCCCGTCCCGCTATGCACTCTGCATTCCTCGGACACCGGGATAACAACTGAGGGTGAAAGAGGAAGAACTTTCTGAGCATTTATTGCTGCTCCCCTTACAAGTTTCTTCTTAAAATTATTTTTCAAATTGCATGGGGCAAAGTTCAGCCCCAGAAAAGGGAAAGAAAAGGCAAACTGAAAGGGAGGCCACTGTGGTTACTTACTCATTAAGCTCAGACTGTGGCTCACAGATCTTTCCACACAGCCTCAACAAAAGCTTCCTAAATCCTCCCAGAAGTTTGAATCACTCTCTCCTTTCCTTTCCTTCCTGTACTAGATGCTAGAACGTGCCTCTTCAGAAGAAACTCCGGGATTCTGATGGTTGGGTTCCACGCAAGAAGTGCTGGAGCTCCCCGCTCCAGCCATGAGCGCTGTGAAAGGGCTGCCTCGAAAAAGGGAACGCGTGTCTGGCCTTCCATTCTCGAAGTCAGACCTGGCATCCAACATAAAGTCCTTCTTCTTCTCCCTTTCCTCATATCAGCTAAGAGAAGCACTGTTTTGATACCAGATCATAAGTAACTGCCTGCTGAGATTCACATCAATGAAGAAGCTGTAAAGTGACTCACAAGATTAGCATCTCCCTTCTTGGAAAAAGAAACCATCATGCTCCTGCTTCAGTTATCTCACCGAAGGCAAGGTCCTCTTTTTTCTTTTTTTTTATAGGGACACATTGAGAATGTTACTGCGTTATCATGGCAGCTGTACACAGCTATCAGTAATAACTGTGATGGCTGCCCTGGACCATGCCACAGAGGAACTCAGTAGGCATCTGCTCTGTTTAACGAACAGGAAGCACAGGGCAGGGTTTAAGAAGCACGCAGAGGATGTAATGGAGCCTCTAATGTGTTTAGGTTTCTGCAGTGGAATCTAGCTTTATCAGAAAACCAAGGTCCTGATGGGATTATCAGCAGAAAGAAACCCAGAACCTGTCTAGTTAGGAAAGGGGCTATGGAGATTGTTATGTCAAGGTGCAATAGCTTCCTTCCAGGCAAAACTAAAAGCTGCTCCTGTAAATTGGTCCCCTCCCCAGAATTAACAGGAACCTGTGCCCACATACAAGACTTTTAGCACAAATAAATCAGTTCTTGTCTCACGCTGATTCCTTGTAGAAAGGAAAGAGAATTAAGATGTCTCTCTAGCACACTGACATTCCTCCACAAGAGCTAGCAGTATCTTAGCAAAATAAAATTTTATTTTTAAGCTGCTTAATAGGGAGCACGCCAAGCTCGCCCCTGTGATACCTCCGAGTGCTGCAACGCACTGCTCCTCGCGATGAATTGAGTCACAAACGTCTACAGGTTACAAGCATTTCACACCTTCGATAGCCCCGTTCCACCTCAGCTAAGCCGTCCTCACAACGCACTGTTACACAGAACAGGGGGTGGGAGCAGCAAGAGGGAAGCAGGAACCGAAAGCAGTAGAAACTTTTCCATAGGCAGATAACAAGGTTGCCATTTAGCAGTAATTACTCGAGAACTTGATCCTTGACTTGGTTTTTTTTTTTTTTTTGTACATGATTAACAAAACAATTATAGTAATAATTTAAATACCAGCCTGAATAACATGAAAATGGGCCGTGTCAACCTGTTAGTCTCAGCTCTGCTCAGGGCAGCTGTACAACAGGGAAATACCAAGGTGAAGCCATAAAGCCGGAGCTGGTGCCTTCTGAATCTCTCAGAGGTCAGTGGGGAGGACTCAGACCTGACTCTTTTTTCAGATCACCGACGAGTTTCCTAAAATCCAGGTTCACATCCTGGTTGCTGTACTAAAACGCACCCATACCGGTGTTTGGATTCGAGGCCTGCCACGGGCCCACACCCCCCTGTGCTCGGGGACGTCACACGCGTCGGCTGCCCTCACACAGCAGCGGCGGGAGCAGCAGCTCGGCCCTGGAGGAGCAGCCACCGGTGCTGCCGGGTGCGCTGCCCTGGGAGGGACGGGAAGGGGCTGCTCGTCAGCAGCCTCAGCCTACCTGACACCCCCGGGAACGAGGGGTGCCCGGCGCCACCAGCCGCTTCCCCCAAAAGCTGCAGGAGGACCAGAGCGCCGNCGCTATGCACATCCACCGCCTTCAGACAAGAGCGGGGATGAGCCCGTGCCCCGCGGTCCTGCCCAACGCATCCCTCCTCCCCCTCTCCTGTCCCCCCGGACCCGGCCGGCCCTCGCCTCCCCCACAAGCACCAGCTAAAAAAGGGAAAGAATGAGAAAGTGAGTACTCTGTAGCTGGCACCGCAGACAATGTATGTCTTGTGTGAGTAATTTAGCACTATGGCCAGTCAATCTGGTTTCTGGGCCCAATGCCCTGACCCTCTTTAGAGCTGCTCTCTCTCTCCAGCACAGTGTGAAACATTTCCTTTCACAGCACTGACACTTTGCAGATTGAGACGTCAGGCCTGTCCAACTGCAGCAAATTAGCAATTTTTCTTTTACTAATTGGAAATAAAAATGTTTGCTAAGGGAATAATTTGTAGGAATGCAGTGTTAGGTTTCCGGCTTTTTATAAGGATGCTTTAAACTTTATACGTGTGCACTTTTCTTCTGTTTTGATGCCTTCCACTGTAAATTTTAATAGGTTACTCGACTGTTAACTTTACAGTCTCAGCCGTCCAAAGGATTAAACGAAGTTTTAATTTATCTTCCTCTCCAAGGCAGCAGCGTCTTCTTAAACAGCGCCCAGCCCAGCTCGCCCACGTCTCGGTGAGCCAAGGAAAGGAGCACCGCTCCGAAGAGTTAAACACACGCGCAGCTACGTGGCAGCCGGGCCAACCTGGGGCACGCAAGTTGCCCGCGGCTCCCCCGGGTTCCCTGTGAGCACGGCGGGGAGCGACGGGCAGCGGCTGCGGGACGGGCAGTTCCGAGCTGAATGCGCGCAGCAGCACAGCTCGCAGCGAACACAGTGTAACAACGGCTCTGTGCTGGTCCGGGAGAGGGGCGAGGAGGCTCTGCCTTCATGCCACGCTTCTGCTCGCTTGCTCGAGCGCATTTGATGAGGAAACGCTAAGACGTTGGAAACGGCGCGGTGGTGACAGCGCCTGGATTTGTAAATGCCTTTCAACAGCAAATGTGGACCGGGGACATTTTGATATATTTGTTCCTAAAGATCACTCTGCAGTTAAGAAATGGCATGCAAATGGCAGTCGATACAAGACTTCTTCAAATAAAATAAAAGTTCAAGAAAGTGGGATCAGGAAAGAGCCTCTATTACCTACAAAAACCTGCTGAAACCTAGAAATTAGAAGGAAATGCCCTTTTGCTGAAATACAATATGTTAGTTTAATATTTCTCTGTAATTCTTAAGGCATGTAATGCCTTCCTGCAAACTGCGCTCAAGCAGTAGTACATTAGCTCCGACAACAATGCCAGCACATAAAGAGTTACTGTTCTTTCCCCCCGAACCACCCCCACCCCCCCATAAAGCATTTGACAGCCATGCCTAATAATTCTTTCTGGTGTGGTTTTTCTTTTTCTTGATGTCTTTATGTGAATATGAAGCCAGAGTGAAAGGCTCTGGGTGACCCCCGTGAGAGAGAAAAAGTATGAACCACAGAGAAAGCGCGTGAGATATAGGCTCCCTGCAGAGCCATAGGCATCTTCTCTGGCAGCTCACCACTTGGCTTCAGAGGGCCTTTGTGAAGGAAAAAGGACTCTTCTTCACTCAGGCTGCGACAATAGGTGTTTTGTCAGAGAGGGACAGGATAAAAAGCAGGGGGTGGGAGGCGAGATCATCATCGGCAAGGGGCTAGCCTTTGGGGCCTGCAGATGTTGGAAGGAGGATGATTTATTGCTCCAGTGTCCTCGGTGGCATTTGGCTACCTTCCCAGAGCCCAGCCTCGGTGGCGGGGCGGGAGGAGGGAGCGCTGCATGGCGGCAGCATCGCCGTCCCCAGCCCTTCTTTGGGCAAAGCGCGCCGGGACGCGGGGCCGCAGCGGGGAGC
>VXAA01000198.1:203694-281502 GCA_013399115.1 Anseranas semipalmata
AGCGGAGCCGAGGCGCAAAGCCTCCTGCGGCGGGACGAGCGGGCTCTGCAGCTGCCCGGAGGAGCCCAGGGCCGGGATGGGCCGGGATGGGGAGGGGAGGGAGGGATGGGGTGCCCGGTCCTTGGTCAGAAGCTACGGAAAGGCCTGGGAGCCCTGATGGAGGATTTATGCAAGTCAGCCGAGAGAAGGAACCAGAGCTTTGGATCTCTCTCCGTACCCAAAGAAAACCTCGGAACCTTTTGAAGTTTGCCCGCTGCTCCATATATCCAGTACATTGAAAAGTATCCCAGATCGCTGAGCCAGGAACTTCTGGATGATTTCCAAGAAAAAGGAATCACAGCCTAACAAGAAATACACACCAGGACAGTATATTGCCAGGAGCTTGATTTAGGACTTTTGCTCCAGCTCCTTTCCTCTTTTAATATACAGTTTTCCACCACACTTTCTATATAAATACTGTATCCTATGGCTGACAGCCTCTTTTAGTAGATTTATCCGTTGGTGGATTTACTAAAAATGTTTTCTGTTGAAACAAGGGCACATGCTTCACCTCAGCAAAAGGCAAATCCAGAGGCAGTATTAAAATACAAAAGCAGTAAATTCTAGACAAAATAGATGCAAAGAAAAAGTTTTAGAGTCATTTTGAACAGAAATTGCTAGGTAGAAAAACTGGAAGACAAAATACGAAAGTGGAAAGCGACTGAAAAGGGCATGAAAGAAAAAACACAAAATTCCCGAGATGAGTTTCACAACAACAACGCTTAACAAAAACCCACTACTGAAAAGACTGCCATTAGTTTCAATTGCCAAGACCCAACAGCACCTACTATGAGGGAAAATCTCGAAATGCATTACTAAGTTCCAGACACACTTTCCTGCATGTACTCAAAACTGTTATATCCATTTACAGAAGGAAGTGAAGCATTCAAAGTATAAGTGACATGTCCAAGGTCACACAAAGAGTCAACTGCAGAGTCAACAGAAGAGTAACTAGATCTTTGCTTAAAATCCCTTGGCTTTGACTGCTAGACAATGGCTCCCCCTCCCACGTAATCAACCAGTTATGGAAAGGCATAAATGCATATTTGCAGGACGAAATATGTTCACTTGAGAATAAAAATGTTTGGATGATTATCTATAGATTATGTGACATTATCCAGACCCCTCTGGTTTGGAAGTTGGATAGAAATTTGATGAATTACAAGCAAGACACAAATGTTATAAGAGAAGCTTTGCTCTGACTGTTGGTCTCTGCAAAAAGTAAGAATTGCAGAAAAATCCCCCAAAAATACAAACCCCACAGCTCTGAGTTTTCCAAAACCTCCCAACTTGTTATTCTTATTCCCGATATTAGTTTGTTTATCACTTCTGGCATTTAATATTCTTCTACTCATCTTGCCACAAACTGAGGTTTTATAAAGCAAGCCAGTGACCACAAAGTTTGAGCAAAAAAGTCTATCTAAAAGGCAAAAGAAACAATCTTCTGGACTTTCACAGACTGTCAGGTCACAAATGTCTCACATTTTCTGATGAAATTATTACTACTACTCTATGAATAAGTCCTACATAGTTTGCACATCTTAGGAGGAGCTGAAATTAAACTCGTCTGAGTTGCCTTTTTATTCATTGCCATTTTTTTGAGACTGGTTGCCTGTGTCCATATGTACACACAGATTCTCCTCACTTGAGTGCGGCAAATCCTGTGTACTGTGTGGTGTCGAGCCCTCTGGCTCCTGAAGGACGTCATGGTACTGGAAGTAGAATATATGTCAAACTATGCTGTAAGGGAACACGCTGTTAAAAGCTGGCTTTGTGTATTTTTTTATTTTTTATTTTTTTTTTAAGAGGCAGTGTTTGGACTACAGACGTGGATAATACTGCATCTTTAATGCTTTGCAACAAATTGCCACATCAGCACTAAATACCTCCACTTAATTTTTCATTTGGATACGATGAAACATTTTTTCCCATGGAAGGAAAAGTCTGGTCTTTGTGATCGTGGCACTGCCAGCCCAAGTTACAGTAAAGGTTAATCACAAACAAGAGACAAGTAAAGTAGACAAAGAGCATCATACACTTCACTTTTCAATGGATGTTTTCATAAATGTATGAATAATTTAAATTATCATTGCCGAGTATTTATTCGAGTGTTTCAGGGGAAAAAAATGCCTCCTCTTTTTTTTCCCCTCCTTGATTCTTTTCATTTCTGTCTCATCTCTTTTATGTGCTGCATCGGCTGTTTTCTTGCCATCTGAATCAGTTTTTTGGAACAATGGGATGTATGAGGGCTGAGGGGGCAGTTGAAGAATACAGCCCTTGTTGTACACTCTGTGACTTGACATTGATTAATGAGGGTGCGGACATGGGCAGAATTTGATAGAGAGAGAAGGGGAAATTGGAGGACCTGAGGGCACCAGAAGGAGGAGGGCAAGGAGATGACAGAGCGCGCTAGAACGATGCCAGTGACTGCGCAGCATATGGGAACAGCGAGCGGCGGAAGCCGCTCCACGCAGGGCCATCTACCCGTAACAGATCCGTAATCGCCCCAGAGGCTCCTGGTATCACGAGAAATACCTAATAGACACAGCGGGGCATTTCAGAGAGTATCACAGCTCTCTCACGGTTTATCCTACAGGTCAAGACTTGTTGTGTCAATATAACTCTTTCCTTCACACGAACATTTGCCCCCAAAAAAACCTGTAGAAAAAGCTGTATTGTTTCCTCCATTCTTTCACACATACCTCAGCCTCCACCCTGTTGGTTTACTTTCAAAACCGACAAACACTGAGGTTTGTAACCTCTTCTGCAGGAGTCTGTACATCTGTCCTTAACAAGAACATTCAGATCAAGGCTTCCTGGATTTTAGGGGAGGGTTAGGTTGGTACCTAACCCGCTTAGGAGAGATGAGAGTTTTCCAAATCCTATTATTTCAGTAGGACGTCTATTTTCTCATGTGAATAAATGGAAAGTACCGACAGTGGTCAGAAAAGAGTAACGTGTATATACTGAAAAGCCAGAGATTTTTTTGTTGGTGGTTGAATGTTTGGGAGACGTGTGGCTTTTTTAAATATATTTTTTTAAACTCGCAAAGAAACCCACCTTCCCCCTTCAGAAGAATAGGCCTACAATGTGCTTAACCAGTTGGTGAAGTTCTGGGAGAACAACGTGTTTCCTGAGTCTTGTTGGGTGGTTCAGGTTTAATGAAGCCTGAAGCATACAGTCACCAGGTTTTCTTTAGTTGTATTAAATTGGAAAAAAATAAAAGTGTATAACAGAAGAATTCAAAAAGCAGAACAATGAAAAATGGCTGCAATCCCTTAAAATCCCATTAATTTTTTTTGCATACATAAATCTTTAGAACGTTTTTGATGTATCAGACAAAAGCACTTAAATACCATTAAACAGAATTTGAAATTTGTTGCTTCAAACTTAATACCATTCTTATCTGTTTTTTTTTTTTTTTTTAACTGAGGTGCCAGTATACTTGGTTCTTATCTTGTCCTACACTCCTAACAGAAAGCTCAAGTCCAAGTTACAAAAATCTTGCATCTAACTCACACTGGATTTAAATATAGTTCTCTAAGTTCTGCTACAAATAGGGAGACATGAAAAGACTACCTGGAAACATTCTCTTTTAGACTCAAAATATCAGAATGCAAAATGTTTTCCTTAGGTGTGAGAAGCGAGCGTGCTAGCTGGAGAACAAATTCACACCTCTGCTTAGCACGTCAGCCTGGGGCAGCTCCCCGCACCAGGCGTGGTATTGCCAGAGGAATGGCTGGGGCTCCGTTCTGTGGGACTGCTAATGTAGGAGAATGGAACCCTACAAAAAGCCAAGGAATCCCTTACAGTGTTAGTTCACCTGATGCAAGTTACCAGAAGGCAGGCAATAAAGGCGGCGCGTCTGGCACAGCATTACGGGTAGAGGGCGAGGACGCTGAAGCCCCGAGGCGCCATTTCTGTAGGCCCGTGGCCGCTGAGGGCCCTGCTGCTGCTCAGGGCCCGCGGCCCCAGCGAGGCTGCCCCAGGGGCCCGAGGCTGAAGGCCCAGCAGACGCGGCCTGACCCTTCCCCACCCTGCCCAGGGCTGACTGAGGCCTTTCGTGCCCCGAGGCTGCCCGCAGCGTGCTAACCTGTGTGCCGTGAGCAGGGAGCGCACGGGCCCGGCGTGGTGGGACGGGAGCGGGGTAGACACGTCAAGTGCCCCACCGTGGTGCGAGGTACCAGCAGGCAGCTGTCACGCGTTTCCTTCTAGTATGTGGAAGACAGATTAACTGTTTGCTTATTCTGCTGTTTCAGGGTGCAATTAAATGGTGTTCCTTCAAACCGGGAACTCCATGCCTGTGTCATTGGATCCTGCCCTCTTCAAAGAAAGTCCAAGCCCGCTGGCTCGGACAGAACTGAAACATCACCAAGGGATCAAAAGGAATCTGAAAGCTTTACACTGATCCCTGTGACGTTCAGTTTGGTTCCTCCAATGGGGCTCATCAAACGAGGCAGTGTATCACAAACACTGCAGCCACCACTGAAAAGCTGCTGATGTAGGAGTGAAATACAGCACATCTTGTATGGCGCTAACGACTCACAGGACCTGCAGTACATCTCGGAATTATTGCTGTTAAATACATTGATAGCAATAGCTGACTAGTTAGAAATCTTTATAGAACAAAGCTGCAGTTTTGGCAATTTCAGTCAATACATGAGGGGTAGGGTGGGGGTGGTGTTCCCCCCAAAACAGCAGCAACCCAGTTCTCAGACCCAAATTCAAGTTGTTTCGCCATTCTCCACCGTTCCAGATAAATTTGATACCTGCCAGACTACTGACTGTTCATGTGCTAATCCGACTCAGCCTCTCATTCATGGCCGTTCTCTTTCGCATAGAACACAAAATGTTCATTTAAGGGGACGCTTGTCCCCGCACCCTACATGAGTGCTCTCACTACCAGCCTGCCGGCCACTTGAAGCGTGTCTCGGTTCTCCTGCGCATCGAGGGCAGCGAAAGATCCTGGCTTTGCTGGTGCGCACACAGAGGGCACACAAAGTTTCACAGACACGTAAGGAGCATCCTCCCGCTCCCTCATCGCCGTGACCCCCACCAGCCGGCCACCAGCTCTAATGCCTCTCCCAGGGAATACACAAAAACACGACAGGCAGACATCAGTCGCCTTCTGGCTGTTAGATGCATGCGACCTGGTTGGGCACCAGAGATTTGTGCAAAGACAAAAGCAGCTCCTGTCGCCGAACACCTGGCTGAATGCAACGCCTTAAGACTTTCTCGCTGCGGCAGCGTCTTCCAGCGTCTCCCTTTCTGCTGCCTCCGCACCCCCAGACAAGCAGCCCGGTGATCACCTGCAATGGCAGCCACAGAGGGTGACCTGAGCCCTAGAGCTACTGCTGGAACAAATGAGAGAGCTTAACTAGAGCAAGACTGGCATAAAAAGGAAAGAGAAAAAAAGAGAGGAACAAAGATTCCGTCCAATTTGCTCTTTTCGGCATTGTAAAAACTGGCCTGTTTCCCAGTATATCACTCTGCCATTGAATAAGGTCAATTGCAGAGCAGTTCTTCAGTCATCCTGATGGGTTTTCATGAGAAAGTGAATGGAGTGCAAATTAGCCAAAGTCGTCACAAGCTTTTTTACTGTCACTCTAAGCCTGACAGTCCAAAGGAAAATGAGGATTAATAAATCTAACGAACTTTCTCTATTATCCAAGCCAGGTTAGGAAACTATTTATTGTCTCTCTTTTTCTATGTTTCATCCATTTTGTCTACTGTGGTGAAGCATTTCAAGAAGAAAGAAACAACAGACGCACGCACACACACGCTTGCACGCACACACAGAGCTTAACCTCTCCAAATCTGCTAGACAGAGCCATAGACATACCAGAAAATAAAGGCACCGGCATCATGCAAGCAAATCAAGATTTTAAGATAATTCTACCTTACACGTTACGTACAGTTTTATACGTATCCTTACAACTGCTGATTTCCATCAACTATAATGTGTTCAATGTGCAAAACATATTTTGTGGGAGAAAGAATAATGAGAGCTAGCAATTCTCAAAAACTAACTTTTTAAAGAGCAAAAAAATTATTTCAACTTAAGGGCAAACAATTTTAATGATTGTATACACATGTGTTAGGTAGATTTTACTGTCGTTTCAAAATCACTAACTTTTTGTTAATAGAATAAGGCATTTCAGTAGCTACTGGTCTAGAATGTGAATCTTTACTAATTTATTAAAACATTTGTATTTGGACAGCTTTTGGGAATCTAGTTTAACTAAGAGAGAATTGCCTGAAACATTCACAGGGACCAGGAATGACAAGCCTATCACAGAGGTGATGCAAAAGAACTCCAAGAACCATTTAGCATTTTTTTGTTTGGGGGGATTTATTATATTTACATGTGTGTGTGTATATATATATATATGTGTATGTATACATTTAAGTCCAGCATAATGCAAATCTGTCCAACTTCAAAACAGAACACAAAACGTTATTCCATGTAATACGCTGCAATTTTAGTTTTCATTCAAGAATTTTAAAGTCCTTAAAAACTTACATGAATCAGGCCTCATGCTGCCTGAAAATAAATGTATATTTTTTCAGAATGCATTTTTTAAGGACCAATTAAGACATTTCACATCTGCAGTAAAACAGGTGGGGAAAAGGAGACAAAGAGATTGGTCACTTGCAAATGTCCTTGGAAAAAAGTGCCTGGGAGGAGCCCAGAGCAAACTTCAGGTCACCTGGCTCCTACCGCAATCTTTACGAGAAGCGATCAAACTCATGATTTCTGATGATTAGAAGTATATTAATAGTGGAAGCAAGCAAAATGCACTGTAAATGGAAGTTTGGGAGCAGGGTCTTAATAAAAACATGCGCAGTATTACATATGGGGACAACGATAAGAGAACATTGAACCAGAGCCCAACACAAAACCAACATTTTTTAGATGAAAACAAAATGCTGAACATCTGCACCAGCTACAGTCTAAAATGGTGCAATCTTTCATTTTCCTCCTGGTAACCATGAAAACCCTCAATTCAAACCTTGCTTCTTGCCTTTATGTTTGTACTGAGAATACGTGCATGCCTCTCCTGTCATAATTTGGTAATCTTCTTTCATTAATAAGAAGGAGAAAAGCTAAAGAAGAAAGCACAAGTTTTCATTCTGGAAGCTACTCAAAAAAACTTTGATTTGCTTTAATTTCTTCCACACTTCTTTGAGATAATCAAAATTGTAGACAAAAAAAATCATTAAATACAAAGATTGATATATCCATTGCTGCAGTGGGTAACACACCAGTTTAAAGTCAAGCCAAAGAGTTTGGTTCAACACTTTGCTTTCACCTTTCACGCGGAGACACTTACCAGAGTAAATGCCCCCTGAGGAAGCTCATGCTACGGTCTGACTAACCGGAGAGAAATTGTTTAGCATTCAGAGCAATCTGGGGTTTGTTGAGATTTCTCCCCTCCTACTTTTACAGTCACTTGTCATTCCATTTAATAAAAGAGAAAACTTTCCTGACCATCTAAATTATGCCATTCAGGATATTAAGGAAAACACACATACCCTGAAGTATAGGTAAAATTATGCTGTAATCATCAAATCAGCCTTCTCTTCTTTATCCCATCTGTATATTCTCCTTGTAAATGCTCAAGTATTGGCTAGAAAGCTACACGAGCAGCATAGTCCTACCTGCTTGCCACTTAAATTGCTGGTATTTTAATCTCATCAAAGAATCTGAGTTTTTCTTCCTGCTGTTTTGACTTTGCTGTCTCTTAGTCTTGTCACATTCACTAGTTTTGAATAAGTGCAGAACTTGCATTTACAGAATTTGCAATCTGCAAGATTGTTTAAGTGATTTATCAAATACTTTGATTGAACACTTATTGCCGTTCCAGTTCTGAATCTCATTTAAATTGACTGGGCTTGACATAAGCCTTTAGAGTGAACACAGAAACAAGTCCGGGCTGTGTCAGGTACAGCACGAGGGGGAAACAAGTTCCACCTCCAGCCACAGCACTTCTGGAACCGCACGCTGACAAAATGGGCCAAGTGGCATATTCCCCATTAAGCATTTTAACTCCAATAAAACCAGAATACCAACAATCAGACAGTTTAGTTTGTTAAGAATCCAGCATCATGTCTCTGCAGGTAGGTTCACAATACACGGAACACCTAGCATCAGGCAGGCTGCTAAACAGAAGCTTGGCATTACCTGCCTGTGGGGTACGGGGCCCGTAACTCCCGAGTGCTCTGCACAGCCACCAAGACCACATTACCGAGACAGAAATTATCATCATTTTGCACTCACAGACACCATACAGACCAGAGTGCTGTATCACGCTGGTCTCCAAGGAAGCTTCAAATATCTACAAAGTTGAAAAATGGTGAATTTTTGTCATCAGATGGACAATGCATTTCTGGAGGATACCAGGCAAATTGAGGGCAAGTGAGTTTGAACAGCTACACAGAGATCTAATGTTGCAATACCAGCAGGGATGCAGCGAAACTCTTCCCATCAAATTAGAAAGCAATGCACCACAGATAAATATTAAAAAGATATATTAACAAGAAAAAAAAACATCTGTAACCACAAACTTCCTTCACATTTACCTCCGTAATCCTGTATGAAGTGTACACCCTGCATACACATTTTAGCACCTAGTTTGTATTTATCCCTACTCCAAAGATATTGTTCAATAGATGAATTAACTGAAGCAGCCAGAGGTGACTCACAAGACCGGGTACCTGCGAATTACACACTTCGGTCAACAGAGGCCTGGGCCAGCCCTGACAAGGAGAAGGTTCTCCCTGCAGCCGGCTGCGAGAAGCCCTCGGCTTTGAAATGTTTTTATCCAGTTTACTTGAAATAGTCAACATTTGTTGATCTGCAAGGTCGCTGCAAATCCACTTCTTCCTTCCGGATTTTGGTGAAGAAAATGGATGCTGCAATGGGTGTGCTGACTGCGAGTGGCTGCGAGCGCGGCAGCGGCACCGTCAGCCAACTGTGTGCGCCTGGCAGCTCTCATTCATCACAGCCTGTGCTGGCTGGGGTGAGGCCACGAGTTAACCTCGACAGATTTATACCGATAAATATCACGGAGGCTTTTAGGCTTGCTATTTCTTAATAACAAATAAACATTTATTGCCTTTGTTTCTAAGTTTGCTTAATTTCATGAAATTTACAGAGTTACAGCTCCCCTTGCATGTTCAGTGCCTTATACTGGACAAGGTGCCACCTGAAATTAACTAATAACTGATAAATTTACGTAATTAGTAGAGCTGAGTGCTCCTCTACCACAAACTGATGATATGCCAGCAGGGATCTCCAGCAGGTCTGGAGCTATCCCACACCTCTCCGTGCCGGCACCCCGACTGCAGCCGAGGACCACAACGCCCGACGCGGAGCCGTCAGGCCGCACGGCCACTCCTCGCCTGGTGCTTCGTGCTTCGAAGGCGACTTACCTTGCTGGCTCTGCCTGCCTCGTGTTCATCTTAAGACAGCAAAGTGCAAGGCAGCCTACACAGCTTTGCCATAGGCGAGCTACCAAGACTGAAACACTACAGATCCTGTAGCTAACACCAGAAGTTAATTAAACCTAATTAAATATTTCACTGAACAACAACACCACTGACTTTTGCTTTGCTGATTTCAGTGACGCACATAAAAAGTATATAGCGCAAAGCTCCACACGCTCCAGAAGTATAACATCTGACAAATAAAACGCTCTGGTAAGGTGCTCTCAGACGTAAATGTGACTCCATCCAGAGAAACGAGAGATTTGTTCTTTGTTTTCATTTCTAACTTGACTGAAGTGAAAGCTGGCTTTACAAGGCTCATTCAAGACTCTCCCTACTTTAAATAAATAAATAAAGCAAACCAACTACAATACCAGTTTACATTTTCTTTCTCCTACCCATTTTCCCTCTCTCCTCCCAGGAAAAGCAAAAGTGACTTTCCTCGTGTTTCATCATTTAAGGTAGAACAAATACATTCTCTCCAAACATGCCTGCTCTGACTGCAACATCACTTTCCATGGCATAGCCATTTAGAAACGAAACTTAGAAATTAATGAAAGTACACAAATGCCATACTTTCTTCAAAAATAACAAGTAGAGTTAGGCCAAAGCCAGAGTGGATTTCAAGCACCCAGGGTTCAGAGATGATCAGACACAGAGTTTTCATCATTAATAACAAGCAAGCAAAGACTGCGTGAGTGAAGAGAATTTGTTTCAGTTCATAACAGATTAAAGTTACATGCTTTTGCAGTATAAGGGTTGTGATTCTGTCTTATTAAATCTGTTGTCTTTCAGGCTCATGGCATTTTCAATGCTTCCTCCAAACTCATGTGGGATAATGCACTTCCAAAAAGTAGGCTCTAGGTATGCACATTCTTAAAATCAACCACTCAACCCGCATCCAAATAAAAGTGAGCTTTCCTACCCATTTTCCCCTAGAAAGGAAGCTCAGAGCCCTTTTATGCATTGTGAATGGCCCACCTAATTTAGACTGAATTATACCCTAACCTTCATTTCCCCTTTACTTCTTTGCTCCATTCAGCGGTTTCTGACTTCAGCTAATTCACTAACAATCCCAGCTGGTCCTTCCCAGCTCCCACTTCTTTAGCACATTGTCCAAGGAAACTATGTGCTCCCATCTACACTGGTATTCCACTCTCCAATTAACCTACTGCTGAGAGGCTTTACCCCTTTCCACCATCCATTCCTCTGCACATACATTTTTTTTTTAACCTTTTACTTCTTGAATTAAAGTTTAAAAGATCCCTTCCAGGTGAGAAGGTGTTAAATTTATTTGCTAAATGTGGTGCTGGTTACGCAGGAAGACATAACACACAATCAGGCGATAGCTATGAAAAAATAATCTGGTTGATCTAGAATGCATTTCAAAGCCAAGTATTAAGGCGCAGATGTTTAAGATACAAGTAAACAAATAATGAAGGAATTTCAACACTTTCTGTATGACAGGCATATGCTTGTTCTTATTGCTGAAACCATGCAGAGTAACTAAGGTCAGCCAGAGGTATGGCTGGTATTTGATACACGCAGCCCTGCAGTAGCACTGCTTAAGACGTGTAGATGGATTTTCTATTCTCATATTTAGAAACAATCAATCACTTTTCTATCATACAGTTCCAACTCTGATGATGAGAATGAATGCCTGTACCCGTGCACCCACGTGCTCTTTACTCTGAAAGTTTTACCATGTCCGCAAGAGACAACAGGCAAACATGTCCATATTTCAGGTCTATTTTACTGATTACTTTAGTAAACTGTTTTGTCTAATTAGGGACACAGATAATCCTAGTCATTGGATACCTGACCATCACTCATCTACTTGTGCAAACAGAATACATCAGGCTAGAAATCATTCTCCTATCTTGGAGAAAAAAAAAAAAGCCAAGACTTCAGCCTCGTGAAGTCCCCTACCCACAGACTATGTAATTATACACAGAAAATTCCCACAGCAACTGCTAGCAAACCCCACCTGGACTCAGACTGGAGATTGTCTCCGTTATGGGGAGTGTCCTGCACACAGCCTGTGCTGGATCTGATAAAAAATGTTCTCCTTTTTACTTAAACTGTTGCAGCTATTCCAAAAAACACTTTTCTAATAGATTAAGACCACACTTTAAAAGACCCAAGCTTTAATGTATGCTTCCTGAAAGCCATTTAACATTTTATTTCCTTATGCAACGCCAAGTGTTTTCTTTCTAGGTAAATGGCACAGATCTCATTGTTGACAAGATCCCAGATGAAACAAAGATAGTGAAAATGTAATTGATGGCTATTAAACACCTACCTCCCCCAGTTCCTTCTTTCTTGTACATTTGCTTAGAACCAAGTGAGCATAATAGCAGCACAGCGCTCAAAGTGGTTTTCAGAATCAGGCAGTGAGAAAGTCAATATGGAGCAGTGTGTCCATTTGTTTTGATTTATCTCACTAACTTCAATTGACAGTTAATTCATCAGAGTAGGAAAATGCCAGTCTAGTGAAAACACAACTCATGAAGGAGAGAGAACAGAGTGAAAAACACAGTGTGTGGATAATACAGGTAATAAATTAAAAGATACAGTATCAGTATTTTATCAGTCACATTCTGAATTCACAATATTCCTACTCTTGGCAATTACAGTTCATAGTGAGCAGTAAATTTACACATGCATTTACTGATACATATCACACACACAAGCCCTTTACAATATGAATCAAATTCGTTTTGAAAAAGAAAAGACTCCCAACTTACCCGTAATATCAAACACACTATGTTTTATAGGTTTAAATTGCAATAAATAGGATCTTTCTCAGAAACAACGTTCTAGGCGGCACAAGCTACACATCAACACTAGAAGTAAATACAAATGAAGAAGTAACTTAGGGAGCATTATGAATTGGTACAGTTCATGTACCTGGTAGCCAAAGGACCAGAGTCACAAAACGGGATGATAAAGGAGATTTCCTCTTTCCCTCCCTCTCAAACTCGCACCTTTGCAGGCGCAGGGAATGAGGGAAGACTTGCACCTTACAAGCACATAGAGCACGCCCTGCGCAGACCAGTGGTCTACCCAGCCCCGTACTCTGCCTCCACCAAGGGCAGAGGCCTTAGAGGGGCAGCATCCCCCCTTATCTGGGAGCACTGTTTGGTGTGTTCTACGTTCTAGTCCCTTGACCCCTCAACTCCTCCCTTCACGTCATCTGTTACCACCCAGAATCATTTAATTTCTCCCTGGGTTTTTTTGGTTGGTTGTTTTTTGGTTGGTTCCCCTTAACACCCCCTCCTCCCAAAGGACAGCTTCGAGGGCTTTTGCAGGGCCGGTCTCTGCCCGGCCTTATGGCAACATCAGTGATGACAATGAAAGCCGGAGACGGCATTTAACGAGCAGACGTGAGCCTGGCCACTTCCCACGGCGTTACGCCAGAGGTGCACGCAGCGCTGAGGTTCCAGGCGCAGCAGGGTCTGTCCAGCAGCGTGACGATGGCCTCTGTCTTCTTCTCAACGTCCTTCCTGGTGAGGCCCAGCGAACTGCCGGCCACGGCACGCTGCGGCGGCCGTGCCAGAGGCCTGCCGTCATGACTGCCCGGTTGAAGTTCAGCTTAGATGATCCCTCCCCGCATACGCTGCGTTACATTACGTGACGGTTATCTACACGGAAGCTCACCTGCCATCGTTGCTGCCCACTCGCTCAGCTCTCTCGGGTTTGTGACATTTCAGGCAGGCCTGCACTTGGTGCTTAACTTGTATCTGTAAGGTGCTGCCGGTCCGCTTAGCAGGGAAACCCAATTTCTGCTCCAAAGAACATACACAGCTCAACAAGAATCTCCACTTCCTGGATTTTTTTGTTTTTTGTCAAGCTTATGTGCTTATTAAAACCTAAGCACAGCTGCAGTGGACTACAAGAAATTAAGCTCCTCTCTGTCCATTTCCCAGGAAACTGGGCAGGAGCCAAAACCAATCTGTCCTGTTTAAAGTATCTGCATTTTGCCTCAGCAAGTCTCCAGAAAGACAGCCTTTTTATCTCTCTTCCACACTGCTGAAATTCATTTTTTGATACGATATAAACACTTATGAATAGCAAAAGATACCTCTGAGAGTGGAAGTGTCTGTAAATCAGTATTTAGAGCCACACTGTAGTTGATATTTAAGAGATGAGATGCATACACCTTTTGTTTGAATGCAAGTAAATACAGAACGGGGTGCGAGCTTTGTAACAGTGCAGTACTTCTGCGTTATTAACCTCTTTCAATACAAGATTAAACACAACCACTGCTGAGTGCAAAAAAGATTGCATCAACCCTAAAACTCTACAACTTCCACGTTTCTAGCTAAAAGGCTGCAAAAGCACAAATACATTATGGATTAGCAACACAGAAGATATAAAGAAATCACAGCCTGAACTTTCACCCAAATATCTAAATTAAATCAGAAGTCTTCCAAAGGTTTGTAGAAGTCTAGACTTTTTTGTTATAATCACAAGCCACCACATTTCAAGGGCTTTTATTTTCCAGAAAGGAAAATGTCAGTTACTGCAGCGCGATTTATTGGTATGTACGGACACAGGAAGATACAAAAGTCTCGTAGCCAAAATGCCCAGCTTGTCCAGCGCATAGGCTGGACTCCTCATAACCTTAAAATAATTTCACAGCGTTGGTCCTTTATCTGAATCCAGTTTCTAAACATCTTGTGGTTGCTGTTTGCCATCACCTGTCACAAGATGTTTCTTCAGCATATTTCTGCCCTGCTGCTCACTTGACTGCTCCTGCACTCCCCACCCCGCCCCTCCACCTGCAATTTCATCCTTTGCCTCTTCCTTCTTTTTCACCAGAAGGCCAAATACACCAGAAAGGTCAAATAATATTCCCAAAGCGCAAAATCCCCCCGCATTAATTTCTTGCCAGAGGACATCCCAGCTGCTTGGCCGGGTGCCGCAGTGCCGCGGCAGCACGCACGCCAGCCCCGCTGCACCGGGTCAGCGCGACGCTCCATGGGGCAGGGACCTGCTGCCCGCACTGCTGTGCACCACGACCAGCGGTACAACGTGCATGCAGCAGTGCAGGAATAATGACGACCACTGCTACCCACATCCAAGGCTAAGTCACTGGAGCTGGGTTTAATTCTTCCCTTGCAAAAGCTTTCAAGTCAACTCAATTAAAGTAATCCACCACAATGGTTCAAGTTTTACGGACAAGGATTTTTCCCTCCTCTCAACCGAGCAGCTTGTGCGTTAGCAGTAATGTTTCAAAGTTGTTTACAACTCCTTGTTTCATTAAATAAAAGATGAAGAAAGCTAAAAGGTGTAAGCACTAAAAAAAATCTGATGTCTTATGGTATTGGGGGTGGAATTATCCAATTCCACCAGAGCTAACAACAACTGCCGGTGTTGTGCAGACAGGGTGTTCGCCCAAACTGTGGTCAACAACTCCCCCCTCCTTCAAGAGACAAATATTTATTCCCCTCCTCACAGCAAGTCCCTTGGACTATGGCTGTTGTCAGCTAAAAGTGGATCTTTTATTTCGTATCGGGTCTTCCATGCTTGCCAAGTTCACCTTTAAAAAAAATTCACTTCTTGCAGCATTAAAATCATGTTCCCAATTTTTGCTGGTCTGCTGCACAAAAATACTTTTAGTATATATAGATACGTAATCTAGTTTTTAATATTTGCTTGAAATCAATAAACTTGATTTAAATTTGCAAGAGCCCCTCCTTAGCTGCTGGGGAACAGCTGAGCCCCGCTGCTCCTGCGCGCTCTCCCGGCACAGAGCTGCCTGCCGCGCTGGGTCCTCAGCACAACTCGGTGTCGGCTCAGACCCACCGCTCTCTGCCCTCGAGACAGGAGGTTTACCCAGTCCCCCACATCACTCTTCTTTTCCAAACATTTGGCTTTGGTGATTTCCCCCCCGCCCCTTCCCTTTCCCTTACTCCAAGTTTAAGGCAGTTCACCACTTACGGTCATTTACAGCTTACATCTCAGTAAATCCAGAAGGTGTCTGATGAAAAAGAGGGACTAGCCAAGCATCTTAATCCCCCTGTTCATTCATGCTCTCTGTAATGTTCTTTCAGGCCTCTGCTGAGAGACTAGGCTGAAATGAAGGCTGATAAATTAGTCTGGAGGGAAACAAGGCAGATTCTGCTTGTAAAAGGTCATTTCAACTTTGTTCTGGGTGAGGGTTTATCTTGACTGCAGCTGCGACAGACAATGGCCGGGGCCTAAACGGCAGAAATCCTAGCTCTGCTCATGAAATTACTGTGCTGATAAGGTAGAATGGACTTCAGTGAGATCTAAATGGGAAAAGGGAGGTGGGGGACAAGGGTGAAATGTAGGTATTTTTGAACATGATTGAACAGGGATGGCACAATAAGATGTACAATTAAAGCAATGACTTGCCCAGGCATTATCTGAAAGTGAAGAAACATACTGCTCGCTAATCAGATCAAAAGGAAGAAAATACCCACTTCTGCTTGCTGAATAAACCGCCTCAGTACAAATACAGGCGCAAGTGGGCTGAGTACTGCAGTTTCTATACCAGCAAGGTTGTGAAATACATTAAACAAAGGTATTTCTTAAAGACGAGGGCTTCTGGACTGCTGCATCAGTTATTATACCCTACACCGCTTCCAGGGGCTCCAGAAGATTTACTTCATTAGCAACGTGCTGCCGAGAGCAGCCTAAATAAGCCCCACAGAAGTGTGTGCGTGAGCAGGACGTCTGGGTGAGAACACTTCACCGAGAAGCACCTTCATTTTTTTAAGCACATTTTGTGCATTTCTGAGGCAGAAAGAGTAAGTGATGGCAAGTTCCGACGAACCACTCTCTAGTCCGTGCTTCCCGATGTGTACACAAATTGACTTTCCTTGTGAGAGAGATGCCTCTCCTTTATTTACACGTCCCACTTGAATGTGCATGTCTCTGATCAATGCAAACACATTAAATGGTCGCAGCACACTGTTACCAGTCTGGAACCCGATTAAGCTAACCAACTTCCACTTAGGCCTGTGCCCCAAATGATTTTGTTATCTGTTTACTTTCAGAGAGGACAGCGAGAACCAGGAAATGAGGAGAGATGCACAAATGAGTCGAGGTGGATATTCTACAAGGACACTCTCCAAAGCAGCTGGCCTTAGTCACAAGCTGAGAAACAAAGCGCACAACTAGTGGCAAAATTTCCAAGGACACCCCTGTGCACAGAAATGCTCCTTCCACTCTGGCTGGCCAATTCACCACCTCGTCTGACCACCGGACATCCTCCTGCAGACATACTTCTTCCATTAATGTTCCTAAACGAGACTCAAAATGAGCTTCACGCCTCCCTTGGATAAACAGTCCGTGTTTTCCAAAGCTGCAAGCTTTCAGTACAAGGACTGTCTCATCTTGTAGAAGTCCCAGGACTTTGCTCTGATGAAATAAACAAGAAGTGGAAAGGATGAATAATTAACTGGGATGTTAACAGGTGGGGAACAAAGACCCAGCTATGTCCTACTACTTAAGAAGAAGCAATAGACCCAACTTTTCATTTTTGTCTCTATATACAACTACACAAATCCTTCCATTTCTGGAGCCAAATAAGAAGCAACCTAAGTGCCAAAATGTGAGAAGCGCTAAAATCCCACAAAGTAAGAGTTGCTATATTTAGCAGTTCAAATCTGCGGTGCTGCTCCGTATTTGCTATGGGAAGAGAAGGACAGTGCCAAATTATGCAGAGAACGTGATTTCCCCTTTCTGTAAAGCAATTCACTTTTTACTCTGGAAAATCTGCTGTTGTTACTTCACTTCTTGCATCGTACAGACTGAGGTAAAGAAATTTAACTTAAAACCTTCAGACTTCACGATTACGGGAGCTCAAAGGAGGTTCACTGGTGCGCGCATGTCACAAACCTCTGGAGCCCAGACACAGCTCTCAGCGTTCACGCCTCGACTCAAAGATGCCCGATGACTTTCTCTAGTGCCTTAACACAAAGGTTACTGGAACTCAGGGGAGTAGGGATAAGCTACATGGGAAGCGGATCCCGGCAAATAACTGGGTGAACACCGGAGATGTTCACCAGGAAGGTCCCTGCATGCCGCCAGGGAGGATACAGGCGGTGTGCGGGCAGGAGAGGGGCAGCGGCACCGGCCCGGCGCACACGCTGCCTGCCCCAACAGCACGCGCATCCCCCATGGCCGCACACAAGTAGCTAAGAACTGCAGAGCTGCTCACTCTGCATTGCTTCCGCCTTCTGAGATCGCAACTGGAATAGCCTGCAGAACGACGCCTCCTTTAAAGTCCCACGTATGTTTATGGTTTAATTCTAACTTATTGATCACTTCCTTTACACTATGTTCCAGTGCTCCTCTGGGCAGGCATTTCTGGGAGAGGACAAAATAAAGGTTGGATTTCAATGAAGGTTACCGTTCCAGAGGAAGAAATAGCGCCCTGCATTCTGCAAGTCTTTTGACAACGAAAAGAGCTGGTTTTCAAATCCTGCGGCCTACGCTGAGTTATTCGTGGGATTTTCTTTCCCCCCTTATTTTTTTTTTTTTAGAGTGTGGATGATAAAATACTGTTTCAGAAGCTGGTATTCATGGATGTCTCTCGAAGACGAAAAGAAAATATTTATTTCCTTTTTCTGCTTGTGAATCAGAATGTTCTATTTAAAGAAAGTGCCCTCTGCCGGATTGCTCATGAGTTATTACCCCTTATGGAAATAAAGGAGAAATATCAGGAGGTATTCTTAGTCATTCCCTTTCCCTGTCTCTTCTTGTTTTTTTCTTAATTCCTTATATACCCATGTTTTAGAGAAGTGCCTAAGATAGAGCAAGATATGTTGGCATTCTTGGACCTAAAAAAGACTTACTCTTTTAACCCCGACATTGAAGCATTTGGTGAAACATCAAAAAATGGTACAAATTTCAATCCTTTCACTTGGATATCATGAGATGCATTTTTCATTTTCATCCACCGTTAGAACTGATGAGCACCCCCCCACGCCAGATTTAGCTGCAGGGAACTGGACTTGCCTTTGACACGCCAAGCGGCTCCCCTGGCCCCCGCAGGGCTCCTGCTGCTGCTTCTCCCTCCCGAACCAAGCGCCAGGAGCGCGTGCCCACGGCACGTTTTCGATACCAGCCATAGGAAACAGCCTAACAATTGACAGGGCCTGGAAGCCGATTCCTCCCCTTCCTCATGTTGGTCACAACACCAGAACAAAGGCCAAACACTGTGGAGAAAATTAAAGTGCCGATGTTCTCACCGTGCTTGTTTCTCAGGAAAGGGGGCAGTATCCAGGATGCACGAAGTTGAGCAATGTTGTTGGCACAAAACTGCACAATATTTAGAATGCTCAGAGTTCAGTAAGTTCTTTTTCCTCCTTGAGATTCATTTCCCCCCCCTTAATGCCATGTTTCAGCCTAAAGCAAAAGTTTATCTGCAGTTTTTTAATATTTGTATATAAATTCTAAGTACTGAGTAATAATGCTGACTGGACAGCTGTTAGCACCTCTTAGTCCCAGTGTTCTTCTGTTCTGCTTACCATAAGAACCCGCAGACTCTTGCTTTTTCAGAATTATTCTAGCCAAACAAAACTTTGAGAAATTGTGAAGTAACCTTTTCTGGAAGTACTTTGTGCACAGGTAACACGCTCCTTCTAGGGAATGGCCATGCACACCATCCTCCTGCAATTTCCAAGAGCATTAGCTGTGCAATTCGTAAGCCCTCTCCCTCAGCGACAGAGGCTGTTATCCTAATATTATTCTCAAGCCAAAGGGAAATGCAGAGGCCAGAGAAAATGAATGAATCAGAAGACACGTGAAGAAAAACTACAAGGAAATGTCATCACATCCTTTCAGTCTAAAAGTTAAAAGAACATTAGCAAGGGATGAGCACAAAGAGGTTTTGAGATTTCTTTGCTCATTTCCAGGACTCAGATATTCTTTTAGCATCTTTTGTTTCAAAACAGGACAGACAAGGACATACTGTTTTAACAAACTCTATCAGCTTTTAAAGTGAAATGAGGGAATTTGGGCTGTATGCTCTTTTAACTGGGAAGCACGACAAAACCATCACATTTTAAAGAATGTTTAGTGTCTCCTTCCTATTTTAATAAGGCTTGAAGAAACACAATATAATTCTCTCAGCAATCAATGCCAGTCCTGTGAAGTAAAATTTCCTTGGCATTTATGAGTATTTGTAAAAAACAAACAAAACCAAAGAAGATCTCCACAGCAAAATTTAAGTATTCTATTGTGGGAACAAGAAGGTTGAACTACTGTGAATCACTGACACTATAAAGCGTGTTCAAAAAACAGCAGAGTTTTCCACTGGCCCAGATGCGAAGCCAAGAATGCCTGCTGCATCCTTAGCTGCCGGCTCTTATTTTTTCCAGTTATTTGTCCTTCATGGGACGGTTTCTATCTTCACCCTGAAGTAATAAATGAAAGCACTTTTCATATGTAAAAAAAGAAGCCTACCTTCTCTTTCTGAGAGTCAGAACTTCAGTGTTATAGAAGCCTCTTTTGTTTCAGCAAATACTCTCTCTTAAAATATAGATTAAAACAGACGAACTAATAATTGTATTTTATTAATGGTATTTACCCTGTGAAGCAATCTGAGCTAAAAGCATATCTGATTGCTTCCAAATTCCCTAGAATTCTGTTGCTGTATTTTCCTCCAGGATGCGATTCCCACTCTTCTGTCAATTAGCAAAAAACCAGTGCTATGATAAATATCATTATTTACTCAACAAAGTGACCAAAATCATTATGCAATTTTTTTTTTTAGGTCCCAGAGGCAATAAAGTGAAAACACACTGTGATTTATTTGGGGTACTCTGAATGGTATGTTCTGTGTCAGCAGGCAAGGAAGTAATAGGATCAGGAGAGCAGAGCAGAAATGCAATCACGTCACACTAAATAATCACAAGGCTTTTAGTTTGGGTGGTGTCTTTTAAGAAAAAAAGTAGATAACCACGATCAGCACGGCACTGTCAGAGAATGAGGCACAGCGAGAGAACGCGGCACACCATCCTATACGAGCACTTACTGAATCATCTCTGTGAGGGGGCGGGGGGCGGAAGACCGACACATCTCATTTCTTCTTACGAAATGAGAATGAATCACGCAGTGCCATGCCATGTTAAAACAGTCCGTGAATAATAGGGGCTTAATTTAAAGAATACTTTTAAAAACATATTCCGCAAAGCAAACATTGGAGGAAAACCATAGAAAGAAACAAGATAGTAAAGGCTTGAAGCAGATAAAGTGGGCCATGTCTTTACCCAGTCGATCCTGTCTGACTAAAAGGAAAAACATCTATAATGAAAAAAATCACATCTTTGTTTCAAGGTAAGGCATGGCATTCTGTATTCCCTATGATTTTTAGGCCATTAGGGGAAATAATGAGTAAGCTGAAAGTTTCAACAAACAGCATTCTATTTTGCCTCCTGGAGCTAGATGTTTTACACCAGGGACAGGTCGGGATCAAACAGTTTAGATGAAAAAAGAGCTGGGCTCTGCTTCCAAACAGGAGCCCGTTTCCCAAGGACTTCGAAGAAATGCAGTTACTGTTTTGTTTCATTTTCATTTTCACAAGTCTGGTCCTGCTGGCGCTTGAACAGAGAAAGCTATTTCTGCAGTGTTCAAGTCTTGGACAGAGCAGAGATCCATTCTGAAATCAAAGCCCTTAATAGCAGAATTTCTAGATGTCCAAAATTGATTTTTTTATTAAAGACATCAGACAAAATAAATCTTAACTGCAAAGTACAAACTGAAGCATTTTTAAAATTTGTGCTGTGTTTTAATATGCTGAATTAGCATGCTTAAGCTTTAATTAAAAAAATCCACAGAATTAGAAGAACCCACAGCAATAAGAAGCTGTCTTCCCTGCACCTGTACACAGCCCACCCAGCATCCCCCAGCGCTGCGTCGTCCTTCACGCTGCCTGCAGTGGCTGGGGCCACGACGGACGGGCACAAGCCCAGCGATGTGAAGCCACTTGCATACTGAACGTGCTCAAAGGCCAGACAGGCCTTTTTAAGCACAAAGGTGCCTCCTATACAACATGAACAACAGATTCTCGTGAATCCGGGATGTAAAACATTCTTTGCTGTTACCAGTGCCGGTGGCACCCAGTTCAGGCAGCCTGACGACACAGTTCCTGTGATGAAGGGCAAGGACTTTTTGCCCAAAAGGCAGAAACACTATTACAATTAAGAAACTGATGATCATCAAAAACAGACAAAAAAAAGACCGAGTTTTTAGGATTATGGGTTGGGTTGGTTTTTTTGTGGGTTTTTTTTTGTGTGTGTGTGTGTTTTTTTTCTTCTCAACACAGGAGTATAAATTACAGGAAGTGAAATAAGGGTCATCAATAAGAATATGGGTGTGAAGAACAATTATCTTTCCTGAAATAAAAAATATTCATATAACTAATAGACGAGGCAATTCAGGAGTAACAGCAATATGTCAATAAGCCACCAATAAGAAGTTATGAGTAAGTTCAAGTCATTGTGAGTCAAAACCACAAGTTACAGAGATGTACTGTCAAAAAACAATGTCAGACTGCATAAGGAATATTCCTCTTGGTTTACAACAAAAACTAGATTTGTCAGATTCATCACCATTGCAAGAAACAAAAGGCAAAAATCATTAAAAAAAAAAAAAAAACAGACAGAAGTCTAGCGAACATGTTGTAGAGCGAGGAAAAATTCCTCCCTTTTCCTTCTCTTGCTGCCAGCCGTCTGCCTACTCGATTTTACTGACAGAGCACAGAAGCACATCCGAGTACAACTTCTTAGCACGAGCGACATCACGGAAAGCTGCTCAGAACATCTCTTCAAGGCTATTCCAAACAGCCTTGTACTCAGAGGAAACAGCTCAGAAACCAGCACAGGGGCAGGGGCAGTATTTATGACAGGGATTCCTGTGCAGCCGAAGGCATTCGTGCATTTGTTCTCAAGCGACACGATGAGGGGTCTGAGTGACTGGGAGTTTCTGACCGGCCTTTAAACACCCCAGGAAGCAAAAAGCTTCAAGAGGTACCTGCAAGCACAAGCAAGGTCAAAAGGAATAGTGTCAGGGTGGGTTTAAGACAGTGTTTGAGGACCTCTGATGGAGGACAAATACTCCTTCCTTTCAGGCATGAAAAGCTCCTGTCACATCACAGAACAAAAGCATGCCGCAGAAATGTGAGACGTACCATAGAGAAAGAAAGTTTGCTCATGTACGCCGCAAAAATAAACAGTATCGCAAAGTCAACGCCGACTGAAGTTAACAGATACGGCTTGTATCAGGCCTGGCATTCAGTGCGCAATGGAGATAGGGAACACTGCTAAAAACGTGAGTGTAAATACCACCTTGTACCAGAAATATAAAAGACAAGGACAAACCTACGTCAAGGTCATAGAAAAAAAGCTTTGCATTACTCAAGTTTTGTCTGATTCCTAGCAGCCAAGGAGGACAGTAGCTTGTTCAAAAAAATCTTTGTTAAAAAAATAACAATTACGACAACCCTATAAATACTAAGTTCAGAAAAAGAAAGCTCCCACCTTTCTGCAGGAGCACCTTCCACCCTGAAGCCTACAATCAGTTTTGCACATTCCTAGAGGAACCGACTGTGCTTCCTTTCAGAAGGACCTCGACGCGACCCGTACGCGAGGTAACCTCAAGCTGCCTCGTACCTACAGCCTCCCTGAAACAACCAAGTATTTTCAGTATATTGCCAGGGATTTTTTTTTTTCCAAAAAACACCCTTTCAAAATACTATAGTAATACCATTCAAGTATTCTGTAATGATATTCACAAGAAAAGAAGCTAACACAAAGATGAACTTCTGAGGAATGCAATTACATATGGGGAGGTGGGAGGGGATCAAAACTCTCCGCTGTATTTGCTCTGCATTAGAACAGAGAAAAGGGGACTCGACTCAGTTATTTAACCAAACTGATTTCAGCACTTCAGAAATTTCCTTCTGCAGAACAACAAAATATGATTGAGTTTTGTTTTTATGGCAAGTGTATTCTGCTTTTTCATGCATTTTGGACACGTTTAAAAAGTAAACAAAAGCATCTGGACCTACTTCCACGGGCTTCACAAAATCCAACCGTTCACTGATTCTTCAGACTTCACAATCAGGAGTGTAAATATAATCAGACAATTTAGAATGATAATACTCGAGCCTGGCCTCCTGGGCCAGTTCTCTAGGAAAACGAGGCTTCTGCGAGTGCTCTGCTGGCTTGCGCACTGAAGTCTTACAGTCTTGTCCCTGACTTCCTTCCCACCTCCGTACTCCAGTAACGACTGCTTCACATCATTAGTGGCCAGTGGAGAAAAGAGACCGCATCAGTGCTTCACACAGCAGCAAAGGGAGGTAAAACTCAGTTTCCACCTATTTTGAGGGACAGAGCTAGCTGATTAAATAGCATGCGAGCGAGTTTGGCGATCCCCTCTAACCTACCGATGGTCGGCCAGCCCAGCCTCTCCAAAACAGCAGCACCAGACGCAGCCTCTTCCTAAGCCGAAGGACAGCAGCTAGGAGGCAGGAGCAGGGCTCCTGTAGCGCTGGGTGGACACGAGGGCTACAGTAGAGAAGCGATTATATATTATACCACGGACGTCAGATGCACTGGGATAGGACTGCGGACACAAAGCGTAAATCCTTGGCTATGCTTCACTGTTCCCAGAATCCACTTCAGTTTATGATAATTCTTGTGGGTACAGATATTTTCAAATCAAGGATATATGAGAGTAAAAGAGACTAACACGATTTCTGGGACAATCCCAGAAAAGCAAGGAGAAAGACAGAAGAGTCCTGGGCTAATGCTGTTTCTCCTTCTGAAGACCGTTTTTTGTTTAGTTCTTAGGGGAAAATGACTTTTGCATTCCTTTATCTTTGCTGCAGAACAAGAGCTCAAGAACATCTAGGGTGTTAATGGGTACATGTTATTTTTCTATGACCAGTTAATAATGCCTGCACAGCTAACATGGACTGGAAGTCAAAGGTAACACACCCAACTACAAAACATGACGCGACTAATCATATTTCTTCCATTGTGACAAGTTCTGAACACAATTTGAAAATGGCAAGCACTTTAAAAATGACCCAACATCATTTAAAACCAACCTTCTAAAATGGTGCTAGAGCAATATTTGCAGCCCCAGAAGCTATTTTAAAGGATTTCTGCTGCTTTTTGAATACTGCATGGAATCTGGGATACAAAATAACATGGGGAAATATGGCATTAGCAAAGTCACCACCTCTGTCCCCAGGCCAGTCAGGACTCAATCTAGCTTTATGAACAGTTTGCAGAGAAGACAAATGAATGTGATTATCACATTCAGCATGCTTACCTCCCATCCAAAGTTTGTTTCCTTTAACGCGCTCCTTTGTACTGTCATATAAGGTCCAAATCTTTCCCCAACTTCAATCTTCTTTTTGGCCCAAATCCCTAGCCCTGCCCCTGGAATCGAAGATTCTCTGAGTTCAAAATCTGGTGGGATTGGAATGTCATCAGGAATGTAGACGGGAGCTTCATAAGGTGAGCCCTCCTTGGGAGTGAAGTCCTCGCTGGTGGGAAAGGGTGATGGAGGTCCGACAGGGATGGGGGACATAATACTGTCCTCTGTTTCCTCCTCTGCACTTTCGCCAGCAAGGAGATCAGGGTCGGTCTCGTACATATTATTTACAATCTCGCTGTCACCTAAAAGGGGAAACAGCAGAACAAAACACACTGAAATACTCACGTGAACATCAGTTAATCTCTTCTTGGGACAAAGTTTCATAAAGTCTAGTTCACATAGGTTAAGGATAGGAGTAGTGGCAGAAAAAAGGGAATCCTCACCTACAGAACTCAGGTAGAACTGAGGCAAGAATATCCATATTGGTTGCACAATATTTAGAGTTATTTAAGGATGGAATGGCAGTGAGTTGCAGGCCTATCACGTTATACGGGATCAGGGTTACTGTCACAGCTGTCTTTCAATAACAGAAAGTGGGAAGAATACACAGAAGAGGTACACCGGAGGTTTGCTGTTAATCATTTATTGTTTTAACTGGTTCAGCATATTTTGGAGAGGAAAGAAAAATAGCAATTAACATAAAATTTGGCTTAAGATTCTACAATCGCAAAGCATAAGCCGTTTGAAGACCTTTTGTCTTTTATGATGCAGAAGTAAAAAGTGTTTGTACCCTTGGGAACGGCAGATGCTCACTTTTAAGCTTGCTATAGCCCAGCAAGAGACAGCGTTCTGGACACAGCTGCTCGCTTCCTGAGCAGCTCTCAGACAAAACCATCATCCCGAGCATCCCAGGTACCTATGGTGCTCTGCCTACGGGGCATTCCCTCGTCCATAACGCACCCGGGAGCACAGCGAGCGTGCGGCTCGTGACCCCCCGAGCGGCCCGGCCCCTGCACACCCAGCTGACAGCGCCGAACTCGCTGCCTGGCTGACGAACAGCTCGGGGGTTCTGGGGCGTCGCAGTCGGCAGCAGCCATGGCTCACGCCCGGCCAGAACCGCCCGCCCGGTATTTGGGTTTACTCGGCTCGGCGCGTCACGCAGCAGAGGCTGCTTTGCCCCTCCAACTGCATCTCACAATGAACGGCCCTGCTCGGGCCTAACACAGCATCGCTAGTTTATAGACTGTTTTAAGACTAATGTGTCATACGCGCTTAAGGAGTGAGCGATTCAAGGCACCCTCTCACGCGGTACGGAGACCATTTCATGAACTCCCCAGGACAGGGAGCTGGCTTGCAGCAGCGCTACAACGGCCAAGGAGAAAGCGAGGGAGAAGCTGTACGCGTTCTTCTGGAACTGACGATTTTCCACGCAACGTTTCATAAATTGACAGAAACAGACTAACCCAACAACTACTATAACATTAAGTTACAAAAAAGAAGCCCATGCACCTCAAAACACAGGCCTAAAATGCTCATTTTGTACTATTCAGAACATTAGGCTTAAAATATTGATTTGTGTGGTCTTCCCACAAAAGCATCAGCAGAACTGCAGCTGTTTTTCCCATGCCTCAAGTTCTTCAGTTGTATAGGTAGTAGGAAAAAAATACGTAAAAACGTTTGAACAGGACGTATATAGAATAAAGGCCAAACTGCAAGTAGGAGGCGGCAACGTCAGTAGCCAGAGTTGATAACCACATCCTGTCAGAAGTAACACGTCGAACCTTTGATGCCTGGCATCCTCAGGTAGTTACAGCACCCTTCAGCTCAGTGCCTAAGAAAAGACCGGGAATCAAATCAGACCGGAGAATAGGAAGGAACCGCGCACGTGTGTCTGTGTGCACGTGTGTGTGTTTGGGGAAAAACAACCAAACAGAAAAACCCCCAAAGTAAGTAGCCTTCGCCCTGCAAGGAATTGTAAGCTTCATTTTTCCAGAACAATTAGGGAATGAGCACTATGCTAGCAAGCACAAATTATTACACTTCAGAGAATTACAAGTCAATTGCATTACTAAACCTGTAACAACACGCATCCATCTTCTTTGATATTGGCGTGTACAAGCTAATAATATTCTTCAAGCATCCCTTCCTTTTCCATCACTTCCCAAAAACAAGTAAATAATCTGAGACGCGTTTACCAGACCGCACTGAAGGACAATTAAAAAAAAAAACTTTGTGAGCAGGGAAGTGGACTTGGCTAAGAAGTTTTCAGAAAAATACTTTAAGCCAGAAAACGTCCAGTGGCTGGATCCGAAGTGCTTCATTCAGAGAAGCGTTCCAGGGATTCCACAGCAGAATTCTGCTTGCTGGGTGCAGCTCTGCTGGGAAGCTGCCGCACCTGCTGCACGTCGGTACGCACCGAGCGAGGCCGACCTTCCGCGGCTGCCGTGCCCTCAGGACTCACCGGGCACCCCCAGGCCATGTCCCGCTCCGCAGGTGGGGCTCCCCGAGCACCCCGACCTGCGCTTCCAGCAGGGCCCTGGCCACACGTGCAGAGCAGCAGCCAGAACCGTGCGGCCGGCGCCCCGCTGCGACGCCTCCCTCCCTGCCCCGGGGCCGCTACGGGCGGAGAACCGAAGCTGAGCGGATGTCAGACCTGGGGTCCCAAGAACGCATCTCGTTTCTCTACTTCCGTAACCGCGTTCTCCAAACATTTCAAAATCAATTGTCCTCTTTGCTCCTTTGCTTTCCTGACCACACAGAATTTTGAAATTGATGTCTTTTGAGTACAAAATGAGTATGTCTTGCTCTGTTTTAAAAAAAATTCTACAAAGAAAGAAAACTCTGTTTTTTGACCAACTTTCCCTTGGACTTGCGTACAGTGAAATTCCCGCAGTCAAACCGCATTCTGTCGTATTTCTGTTCAGAATACGCTTATTCTTACGAAATGCAGTTATTACTATTGTGATGCTATGCTGAAAGATCCTATTGAGAGTGATTAGCCAGCCCTACTGAGAAGAGAGCCTTTTCTGCAAAGAATTTACAAACAGATGGAAGGGGAAATGGTTTTCCCCAGCCTTACAGACAGGACACAGCCGCAGAGAGAGCACACAGGTTGCTAACAGGAGCTAGAAAATGAGCCCCGGCTCTCAGCCTACCGTGTGTAAGTCATTCTCCTCCTCCCTCTAAAGGCTAAACGAAAAGAGAAGACTTCAGTCCCCCGGATTTCCACCACGGCTCCTGTCTGAACAAAGCACCCTTCACCAGAACTTCCACCCTCGCAAACACCTATGTTAACTGTGACGGGAGGAGATTGCTGCTTTATTTTTCCCAGTAAATGGACAAATGCAGAGCAGGGTAATTTGTAAAAGCGCTGCCATATTTGCAACATAACTGCTCCCAGTCATTCTCTCCTAGCTTGCTGGAAGGCCGAGAGCTTGAGTTCTTTTCAAGACTCCAAAAGTATGCTACACAATAGTACATTATTTACTTTACTTTACAAAATTCTGTTTTATTTATTTATTGTTTGATGTTACAGGTTTATAATTATAGTGATCATTCTGCAGCATTCTTTGGGCAGCCAAAAAAAAACAAAAACAAATCAAGAGTGAAAAGGAGAAAATTTCCAAGCTGCTGCCTTACAACAGAAAAACCGTAACACCCCACGTCCAGAGTTCCTCCTGCCACTGAGCATCTCCGTTCTGACTGTAAAACCCTCACCGGTGGGGTTTCTGCTGCTTTAGGGAGACCCTAGGCAGCAGTGCAGAGATGCACTGTAAACAAACCAACAGATTTGCAAACAGATACGTCCTTGATAGGTTTTAAGGACAGAAAAGAGGATCTGTGCTAATTCCATCTGCCCTCCTGCATTACTTAGACCACAGGACTCCTCTGAATTATTTCCATCTTCAAGATCAAAAGGTGACACACAGCTTATATTTTAGGCTGAAAACCCACCCTATTTTAAGATCCCCCGGCGATGGCCAACAAGCCCTGGTACAGCGCTCCACTGCACTACCTCACTTCTGCCCAACAGCAATTACTGGTAAGGAAAAAAGGGCCGCGCAGCCACCCCCAGCCACACAAAGCACACAGCTCGACAGCAAGTGCTAATGGGGGAATTATAAGGCCCTTTGTCTCCTCTCTCCCTGGCAAGCCGTCTGCCTCCTTTTTACCTTCTGCATTCAACATCTCTCCCTTTTCAATTTTTGAGGATGTCACCTCTTAACCTTTTGAATAAGCTACATAGGATAGAATATCTTTCGCTGAACTGTGTGTTTTCAACCCTTTTAAGACTCCTCGCTGAACCATCTGTGGTTTTTCAACAACTTTTTTGAACTACCTATGTTAGAACTAGCTATAGGATTCTAGGATCATCCAAGTGAGTGTTAAATCCAGAAAGAAATGTTCCAAAGGAACTCCACTGATGACAGCAAACTTCATCTCCAGGTCGCATTTACCTCTTCAGACTGTCAGTGCTAAACAGGGCCTTTTCCAGATTCCGAGATCTTTATCATACGAAGTACAATACTCTAATATCGTAAGCTGCACTTCAGTGAGCCGTTATTCAGGCACACAAACCATTTAAACAGACTTATCAGAACTGGGCTCACATCTTCTATTTCACATATCTGACAAATGATGCATGTGCATACACATATATCTAGTTCCAACTTCCCAGTGCACAAAGACTGCTAATTAAATTTCCCTCTAATTAAAAAAGAGCCCTTTCACTCTAGTGGTTTGAGATTAAGAAGAAAATAAGTTTTAGACATCTTCCCCGAAAGCTACTAGGAAATGGAGTTACTGCATGTCTTCAAAGTTTTTGCCACATTAATTGGAGTGCTGGCTAGCAAATAAGAGTACCCTATTTGAACTGAACGTGATGAGCTGATATTCACATGGCACATAACGAACAGAAGCAGAATCGATATTACTTCAAATATGGGGGGTTAGCTGGCACCAGAAGGTTGGGTAAAATGTTCAAGTAATATTCTGAAATACCAATCAGTAAGAAATTATGATTGTGCAAAGCAAAAATGGTTCCCATTCAGATTACATTTACTGGAAGTTAGTTGCAGCTGCAACATAAAAAAATCCATAGTTATTAATCACAAATTATTCCTTAATTAATAAAAAATACCAGTATTCCCATTAGCTAGTGCATCAGCTTTGTAGCACACATTCCAGCCATTAACGGACACTCAGTGTGGACTATCATTTCCTTCCAATTCCAGAGTTCACGGAGCAAAAAGTGATGTCTGTTAGTACCCAACTTTTCTACGCTAGACAAAAGATACTGTGTGTTGAAGGGGAAAGCACCTCAAGGTATCGCAGGCAGCGGTTAGTTATGCACCAGAATGTTATTCTAAGAAGGCAGTCTCAAAGCAGAGCTCCTGGAAGAGGTGCACTGAAATGCAGAATCAAATTTAATAGAGTGAACGGTGCAAAAGAAGTGGCAAGCAACCAAGATGGATGAATAAACTGCCTTGGAAAAAGGCAGGCTTTGAGTAGGTGCTGAGCATTGACCAAACAATCAGCTGAAATTTCCATTTCAGATTCTGGAAATTCTGCCTCATGGAAGTAAGACTGGTATTAGACAGAGACTGTCTAATGTATTAATACAAGGTTCAATAACTTGTCACCTAACAGAAAAGTACCCATAGGCTGAACAAGTGCTCCTCACTAAAAAAAAGACTGCCAGCCATGAGGCATACCCCAAGCATACCTCCTGCAGTCCCACGGGGAAGCGCCCGGGGGCTGGAAGCCCCATCCTCCGGCAGGCCCCGCGCGCCACGGCAGCAGCGATCAGTGCGGGGGGTCAGCAGAGCGAGGCTGGGTGCGGAACGACCCAGGCAAGATGAGCCGGGCACGGGGCGCCCAGGCTGGCCCCCAGCCCCACCAGCGCCCGGGGCTGCCCAGCTCCAGCCCGACGTGAGGCCCAGCTCGGGCCCGAACATGAAACAACCCTGAGAAGCAAGACACCCAGCCAGTCCTGAACACGCTACAGACAAAAAAAAAGGCCAGTCCCAGGGAGCCTGAAGTACACAGGAGATAGGAAGATTTAAAGTGAAAATGGGACACTCGGAGGATAATCAAGTTTGGGGATTTTTCCAGGAGGAGTCAATTGTGGAGCTACAACGTTAAAACATAAGGGAAATGGAGCTTTTTTTCATCCAAAAAGAAAAAAAAAAAAGGAGGGGAGGGAAACAGACGAAGGGGAAAAGAAAAACACATTTGTCATACAATACAAGTAGCTGAAGTATTTTGGGAACAGATTTGCCATCTCTCAATTAAACATGAGGCAGCATGACTGTGCTTTCATTGCACAGTAGTTTCCACTATGATAACAAGTCCAACAACCGCCTCTTTGTGGACCATGCAGAAACGAGAGGGACTCCCACAGTGCATATTAATGACTGACCTCTGATGTAATGGGGGGAAGGCAGCACCCAACAAAATTACAGTTTTCACAGCAGCATGGCAGGCAGTTCTCACTGCCAAACAGAAACCATCAGGGAGAGTAGCTGAAGCAGCAGGGCTCAACTTAAGGTACACATATTGCATCTCTTCTGTATCCTCAGAATACACCTTCTGTACGAAAGGCACATCTCCTCCTCGATTTTTTATGGCTAATACAGATTTTCCTGAGTTCATGCCTAAGAAACCTGGTGGCAGGCTTCGCTAAAGAAGAGGATTTTGATTCATTTGCCAACATTTTTTGCTCCAGCTTTGGAGAAGTACAGAGAACTGCCTGCTTCAGTTTACAAATGTTTCCTCTGCTAAAAAGTGCAACCCTCCTTACTCAAACATGTCACCAGAAACAAGCTTTCATAAGTATTATATACTCCATAATCCTGAAAATACTTGTGGTTGCTGTAAATGTTTTCTCTCCTGGTATTAGCAAGTCAAATTATTTTCTACTCTATGATTAGCCTCTTTTGCACTTAAGAAACAGGAATTCCAACCGAGTTGAAAAGCAAAACTAGGTTTAGTGGAGCATGACCTGTGAAAAATTTCAAATGACACAAGTATAAAGACACCTCACGTCTGAACACTGTTAATTTAATCTCTTATATGGGATAATCGGGCCTGTTCTGATTAAATCTTAATTTACTCTGAAGTCGAGCCCACATTTGACTAACTTCGTATTTCAAGAAAAATCATTAAACACGGGTAATCTTTTCCCTCTGCCGTTCAGTTGCTAAAATCAGTTACCGGGGGCTGGCAACAGGCACAAAATGAAAACGAAACGGAACTTTTTCAGGCCACAATAGTTCTGATGTGAGAGACAATGCGCGGGATCCACGTGAGCAGAACCACCACGCAGGAGTACGCGCGTGGGGTTGCACGCCACGACCAGACCTTTAGCTCAGCAGCCCCTACATGGTGTTTTTAACAGCCGGGGCTGCCAGAGGAAGCTGGAGCCGCTCCCGTACCTGTCGCTCCAGGCGGAGCTGCTCGGACAGAACGGGCGCGTGGCTGCATCTGCCCAGGACGTGCAGCAGCAGGCGGGGGCCGGACGCTAGAGCCGCCGGTGTCCCCTCTCCCAGCCCCGGTGCCCCTCTCCCAGCCCCGGTGCCCCGCTCAGGGCAGCCGCCCTCGGGCTCTGCGAGTGGCTGCAGGGCTCAGGTCTGCTCCCCGCTTGGAGTCAGTGGGACATCTCCCGTGCCATAAAGGGTTTAGGACACGGCCCTAAAGGAACAAGAAAACAATCACGCACTGCGTTTCTTCTAGGAGAGAATTACAGAGCATAAGGTGGCCACTGGCAGGAGTTAAAACAACTCCTGGCCAAAGTATAACCGTCACCCACTACGGCACCATGTAAAGCGGATTTACTGCAAAGCACACCACTTTATCAAATGATTTAATGATGTATCTTAAAGCAATGAGGACAGAATTTTGCTGAGTTTAAGCCTGTAAATATTTTGAGTTTGATTATTTTTTGTCACGCTGATGTGTTTAAAAGTTTCTTTAGAACAATAGCTGGGAATAAGCCAAAGAGATTCAGTTTGAAGTACGTATCTCAGAGAAGGGGTATTCAGAAACACTCTCCTATAGCACTCATCTTATAAGCCTGGTCTAGCTCTGAAGTGGCAAGTCCTGCTGTGACAGAGCTTCCGCAGATATTAGCTAGGTGTCACTAAAACATACAGATGTGCTAGCAGATCTCCTCAGGTCATGGTTATTCCAGGAATTTTAGGCAAATTCAGCAGCTGGGGTTTACTTTTGGTTAGCGCTGATGTACCTGGGACAAGTCCATCTACCTGCACTACTGCTCCAGTATGTACTAAGCCTCCTGAATTTCTGGTTATCACATTGCTGATAGCGCTATAATCACTGCATCGCGCTGCAGAACCTTCTAGATTGCCCTCACTGCGTACTGTACCATTCACCGACCTCAGCGCTCCCCTCCACGTTACCCTAGATGTAACACAACTGGAGCAGTAAGAGCAGAGAACATTTTGCTGTTTAGAAACAACCTTCAGTTCTCCCGAGTCTGATCACAAATCAGCTGGCTGCTGTTCGGGAGCTGCATGCGGGACGTTGCCGTGCCCCGACCGCCGTGCTGTCCTACATCTGCCCCTAGTCCAGAGGCGAGTATTCCAATGCCCTGGAATGTCTGGTTATGTGAACAGCAGTACCGAAATACAACTTGACCTTATTGCTACTGTCATGAAACTGAAATTAGTCCTTCAAAGCTCACTAGCAAAATTACTCAATAAAAAGACCCACTGAAAGGTTGTTTCCACAGATAATCAGATATGGGCACAGGCTTAAAATCTGTGTGACACCAATGAGGTTCCTGCAACAATGAAAGTGATGCTTTGGTATTGGTGAGAGACCTCATGAATAATCTCCTTAGCAGCTGTAATGAAACAAAAAAAATCTAATGTTAAAGGAAATGTCGGTATAAGAAACAATGTGTTAGATTTAGGGTGGGGTTTTCTTTGGTTTGGTACTTGTTTTTTAATATGGTTATTAATATTACTGTATAATATAAAATTCTGCTAAGGAAATCTCTATTTATCTGAAACGACTAAGCATCTTTTATATTCACAGAACGTCTCCGACTCCTTAGCTAGGGAAACTTACAGAGCACACCAAGAAGGAATTCCTATCAGGCAACCGACGTCTGACCAGTACGCACAATCTTCCTCGGATTTCACTGACCTTGAAACAAACATAATACTGGGCCCAATCCTACATTCCTTCTGCACGCAGAACTCCCATTGAGAGCAATGGGGATATTAAGAGCAAAGAGAACACAGGACTGAGCCCATAACACTTTTGTCATACTCCATGGCATTATGCTGTTGGCTGACACGCGGTGACTTTCCAAGCTAAAATTTGGCAGACGGCTCCAGAACTGGATGTTCACAGAAAACAGCTCATTTTTACTTGCGCATGAAATAACAACAGGCTCAAGTCCACGATGCTGCCAGGTCAGAGGATTCTCTTGTAGAATTGGTTTGTATTAATACAATATACATGTAAAAAACTGATATTTTCATTTTCTAAATGACAAGGAGAAGAATTACAGGCTCCCGCTGAATTCATACTTTGCTTCGGAAGCTAACTCAGAATCTCAGGCTCAAGAAAATAATTTGAGCAAAAAAGGTAAAAAAAAAAAAAAAATACACACATATATGCACACAGGATTATGCCTTTGTGTCCAGACCTGAAACAACACAGTGATAAGCAGGCAGACTCTTGCCTTAGGGATTAATTGGTAGATGAAAGTTTTCTTACTTAATTATTCAAACTCTGCAACTCATTCCTAGCTCTAAGTCGGGAAACACATGCGGTTACTAATACCGTGGTCCTGCCTAGAACCGTTCGTGGCTGGGCTGCTGCTATGTAAAAGGTACCGGCAGAGAGGCACCCGCTGGGCCAGGGGCTCCCCGGGACCCACGTCCGCTGCTCCGAGGCCGGGCGGTGATTCCAGCAGCTGCCCCCACCAGCCGAGGAACGTCGGCACCGCCTTTAGGACCCCCCAGCACACCTCCAGTTCCTGCGCTGTACGGATTTCCCCTTAGAGACAATCCCTGGGGTAGAAGAAGCAAGCAAGCAAACAGGAAAAAAAAAATGGCTACAACGCTACATCTGAGAGGAGGCACGGAGCACTTCGCACCTCCAGGAAACGAGGCCATCCACATTTCTGACCCGCAGTGACAGGAGTCTCTGCCTATTTGCTGCACACTCTGTATGTTTCATCAGGAAAAAAAAAAAAAAAAAAAACCAAAATTTTTATGACTGATTTGTAGACCAGTAGAGCTGGAACGAACCATCATCGCAGCCTAATTCAGCCAAGAGTGCAAATGCTTACATTTAAGCAACCATGTGCTTAACTAATGCCAGGGCTCGGCACCGCCCAGCACCCTGCTGCCCATCTCCCACCTCCTCCAGGTACGTTACACCAAGCACCCACATCCCGCGCCCACGCGGGCAGAGCGCCGGCCGGCAGCCGCAGGCCGAAACCGGGGCCCGCAGGGAGGCAGAGGCACCGAGGGCACCCACCCGAGCAGGGGCTTCGGGGCTGCGAATGATCTCAGTGATCAGATTGCCACCTGATGGCCACAGCTGAAATACAATAGAAAATCGGAAACCTGCTCGCGCTGAATCTGCCTGTGCTCCGGCACAAAGCCTGATTCCCGTAACTCCCAAGCGCGTCCCAGCTGCAGGCACCAGCAGCTCGCACGCCCTGCCCGGCGCGGGGGGTCCGTCCTGGAAGACCATCCCTGGAAGGCAGGCTGAGGTGGCTTCCCTGCTGCCAGAAAGGATGCAAGCTAGTGCCAAAGCAGTGGTGACAAGAATTATTCCTAATTCATTAACAACGGGACTGAAGCGTTAAGTGTTTCGTGGCCGTACAAAAATGACGTTTCGTCTGTCCACAGACCACAGTCGCTTAATTTTTCATGGCTGCACAGAACAGACAATAAGGAATAAGTTACTCAAGATTCTTGAACCTGCCACACAGCTTCTTCCTCCTGTCCGTTGCAGGAACCTCTCTCCCCGGCCCGAGCTGTATCAGCAAGCACCCCAGCACTTCCCAGCGCGTCCAGCGACCGACGCACAAACCGCCCAAGCACGGCCTCCTGCCCACGCCAGGCCAGAGGCCCACACGGCTCTGGGGCTGCGGGGCAACGCTCTGAGAGGCTTCCCACACAGCCCCAGCTCCCACAGAGGCAGAATTTACCTTGAAGGATCATTTAGAAACGTCTCTCGTTCATTCATGAAAACCCTTTATCTTCACAAGCTTTTAGAGCTGGAATAAGACTTTGGAAGTAAATGCACAGGGAGGGAAGTGGTTGGGCCAATGTGCCACCGTGCCAAAGCAGTGCCACACGACCTGTTTCTATCTCTGAGCAATCACATTGCTAATACAATCCTGGATTTAATCTTTTCACTTAATGGGCACTTCTGCTATAGATGCAGAACATACCTGGAAACATCCAGCTTCAAACAGGTGCTTTTTTTCCCTTCAGTTATCTGTGACTTTTTCCCCCCTAAATCCTGGGGGCTGAGTGACAGCTGACACTAATACAAAATGCACATTAGATATATTTCTTGGTGAATTAAGTCTGTTCTTCAGAAATTATCCATAGGTTTTCACAGCCTTCCTGAATTTATTATCAGAAAGTAGCTGACATGCTCTGGTTGCAAGCAACAAGGGACAATCAAAACAGTTGTAGGCGAAGCTCTGGTGTTCCGCGCTCCCTGCCCGGGGTGCAAGGCGAAGTCTGTCCCAAGTCACAGCTTTTGTCCCAGCTGACAAGCCAACCAGCTAATTGCACTGAACAGCACTGCGTGTAAATTGGAGATTCACATTCTGCTAACCTCAAAGCATTTAAATACAGAGTCGGGTCTAAGCAGACACTTCCTACCCACCTCTAGGGAACATCCGAATTCCAGTTCTCTTCGCCTGTGCATCCATATTTTCCCCTAAAACTCTGTGATTCCGTTCTTGTATCTTACTTACACACCATGAAACGTATTTCAGTAAGGCTCAAGAAGCAGTGAGGTGCTCATCCTGTAAAAAGGAGCCTACTGGAAACCAGTAGCATCGCCTTGCGGCAGTGACATCTGTTCTGACAAACCCATGCAAATTATGCGATCCCAACACGCACACATTTGGAGGACTATTCATGGAATTTCATATTTATATACGTTATTGAAATTAAACTGGAAGGAGATGCAAGTTTTAAAACATCTCCTGTGTAAAATTTCAGAAGAGAGCAACCTAGAAACACTTCTCTCCCAACAGGAAGCTCCTGCAGCTACTGCTGTATTCGAGTGTCCCAGCCTAGCATTTGAATTGCTCCGTCTTTGCAGTTGGTGCTTAAGGACTTAATACACATAACTTCCCTGATTTAATGCAGAACTGCTGTAGAATGCATTAAAAAACAATTTAGTCCTGGAGAATACCACAAACTGCAGAGTTATTCAGAGACGGAGACAGTGAGGGATGAGACAGGAGAAGGGGATAGGATAGACGAAAAGGAAAAGCACCATGATAAAAACCAAACATTTTCAAAGAAAACACCTTTTCCATGTTTAACTTGTATATCCATTTTTCAAGTTTCACATTCATAGTCTGTTTTGTCTTGATTGTAATTATACCCCTCAAAGCAGATTCAAGTTATTTTGTAAAAAAGCAGCAGAAAACAACTTGTGTCAGAAGTGAGCTGTAAGAACAGATAATGACTGAGTACACAGCGGAAGAGTTAGACATATTTTTCAGTAAGTGTTCTAAAAAATAGTCACTTCAATGCTTGGCTGCAAGAACAGGTATTAGGGATTTAAAGAGCATTTGGTTTTAGGTAAAAAATTAAGTGTTTTCTTTTATTACGGGATTTCTGCTGGCAGAAATGAAGACTAAAGCTTGAAACACTATTTCAATGTGTTCCTTAATACGCATTTTCCTCTAGTAAAACCAGCAGGGAAAGTGTCCAAATTACTCTCCACTAAATGCCAGTATTATATTTCCAGTAAAAGTCTAGTTCAACCAGGCATCAAAAATATTTCCACATAAGATCTTTTTAGAATCAAACTCTTTAGAGAACGCTGTTGTTCATAACTACGCTTCACCTGATCCCTATGTTCGATATTTTATTTTTATATTTGAACTGAAGATGACATTTCTACAAATTCTGCAATGCTAAAAAATTAATTCAGTGCATATTTGGATGCAGTATATAGAGTGGGTACTTTTAAATAAACAAGAAAAAAAAGCCCTCTAATATCTCATTATTATAGCCACTGGAAAAAATATTAGCTTTTAGGATTTGTCTCTGAACTATTTACAACATAATAGCTCCAATGAAGCATCACAAGAAATGTACACTGTATTACACACAGAGTTGCAACAAACACTTGTGAAGAATCTATAGAAATAATATAACAAAAAAAAAAAAATCTGGAATCAGAGATGAAAGCCTGAAGAAAACGCTCCAATTCGTAAAGAAAAATCCTAATTGCTTTTCAGTGGTTTGCTTATTTTTGCTTCAGAGCACCTCCCCTTTAAAATCCATAAAACTATGGAAATGCTCCAATTCTATAGAAATTCCTTTGTTGGAAATGCAGTAAAGTAGAACTTTAAAAACAACTGCAAGATAATTTCTCTGCTAAGAGAAATTTTACCTATTTAGAATAAATAAAAAAAATGCAGTTAGACTAGCTCTCCAAAAACTAACAAATGATGCTGGATATTTCTCTCAGTCCTGGATGTCAAACCACAGAACAAGAATAAAGCATTTGCAAGTCTCCAAAAGGAGACCTTGCAATTGGAATTCACATCTTTGCCAAGTGAAAGCTTTTCGGCTGTTGTCACCGTCTCATTGTCATTCTACTCACTGTGGGTTCCCCAGGGTCCAGAACAGGAGTCCTGGCATTATTAACATAGCAGATTAATAGCAGTGGGAAAAGACATTTTCACAAACATGCTAAATATTAATATTAATCGATAACAATTTATATTTCCTAACATGAGCCAGACAAACATACCCCAGGCGTGGAGGAGAGGAGGGAGGGCAGAGCAAGGAAAGGGACAGTGCCAACAGACTATACGGAATAAAAGGGAATCAGTGAATCAATGCAGGACAGAGGACTGAGCCGTGAGGTGGGTGTCAAAAGCAGAGTTCTGTTTTCAGAGGAACAGAGGCACACATTTTAATGCCACAGTATAAGTTGGATTTTCCACCCCTGGCCAAAAAAAATTCCAGTGAAGCTCACCAATTTTATATCATGCTATAAACAGCAGAGGTCTGCAAAAACGGTGAAAAATTGCTTCATTCTATTTTTGCCATCCTGAGTAACACCGTACTCTGCAAACTTTATTTTCCTCAGCACTCATAACACTACACATATATTTTTTTAATTCAGATATGCAAAAATTTTCCCAATTTTTAGATTGGTATTTCAAGCCCGCCCTGTACTCAGGTTATTTTCTACCACCTGCACTTTCTACTTTGAAGAAAAAAGCTGTAAAACTTGTTGCATTTTTCTAATGAATTATCCCATTAAAGTTTTTAAAATTCAACCTTTAAAAGTCTTTATCATTATCTCACATACTTTTAATTATGAGAACACCAGAAGATGCAGAGTCCTACTATTAGAGAGGTCCCCATATTATCTACTACATAATGTCTGTGCTGGTTAAATCAAATCGAACCGTTTCAGCTCAAGACCTGTTCGCAGAATATAAATTCCACTGTGTCACTGAGCCGAGTCCTCCTTGAGCCATGCGAGACCGACGGAGTTTTGATTCACAAAATCCAAGGACACAAACCTCAACCCTCAGTCGGACCGAGAATCAAGGCTTCGTCCCGCGAGCCAGCCCCGGGCCTGGGGGAGCACGGGCTGGCTGCACCCGCTGCTGGGAAGCACCCCGGCCTCGTGCCGCCCCCCAGCTTGCTGCTCACAGCCCCCCTTCTCCTCCCGACCACAATACGTGGCTTGCCCATAGGCCATGTCACTGGCCCAAGCCCACGGCTAGGAACAGGCAGGGCTGGACTGCGAAGCGCTCCCGCTGAGAGGGGGTGACCACAGGGACAAGCCTCCCGCTGCTGGCAGACCTAAGGGCAGGCAGGAGCAGAGCCTTCTGTTAGGAAATCCAACCAGAAACGGCTTTCCCATTTGCTATGGAATGCTGTGGGGTTTGAACATCAGCCCCTGGACTGGCTTTGGGTTTTATTTCGGTGCTCCTGCACATCCGTAACTTTCCTCTAGAGTCTGCAAAGCCTGGTGGTGGGCTTGAAACCACAATGAGAGTCACAAATAGCTGTGTTCTCTCTGTGTCCTGAGCATGTTTCGGGCACTGGGAGAGCCTTGTGACCAGTGTCGGTCCTTTTTCCGTAGCTGCTAGAAGCAGGAATTAGCAGGTGATTTGTCATAGCTGCAATTACCCATAAATTGATGATGCAGCTTCACGGAGGGGAAAACATCGCAAGAATCAAGCGCTGCAGATGGCAGCTGAGTCTCAGCTTTGCATCTGACCTTCGTGGCTGAGGCACACCTCTACATCACTCAGTCACCTTCCAACTCGCATGCAACCCGTCGCATTTCAAGCATGCGAATGAGGAAAATTTTGCAAAGTCTGACTTAGAGGTCTAGCAAGCATTTCCCACCATTAGGCTGTGGAATCAAGTTACTGATATTATGGGAACAAAATCGAGGTCCTTTCCTCGACCAAGCACCCCTCCTCCAGCTACCAGTGCTCTGAGGGATTACAGAAACACTTAACCAACATGAAAAAGTGGAATTTTAATGGGGCAGGCGATGACAATAAGAAACACAACTTTTATTTTAAATCTGGTTCTCTGCAGAGATATTTCTTTTTTTCTCCTCAAAATGTTTCCTGACGCGCTTTCGGTGTTTGCGCGGTGAGCACCCCTCTGCAGACATCACTGCTTTCTGCATTTTCTTCCTGATCACTCGAGTGCTCTTTAAGACAGGCTTTCCTCTCTATTAGAAAAGCAGAAGTATCTGACATGGTACTAAGCGGCTGTTTGATCCCCGTGCATTTTTCCACCGAAACCTGCTTACAGGTCACTTCTGACTGAGAAAGTACTCCTGGCCTTTTTTGTAGAATTCAGGACGGAACGATGGTAAGCCCAACGAATGCCAGCGTAATCTTTCCCTAGCACTTTGTGGCAATATTGCTAACCAGGTAGGTTTTCCAAGCGCGGTGCAGAGGGGTTACAGGACTTGCCGAGGAACTGTTAAGAAACATCGAGCAACAGCCAATACATTTGTCGGAATCTCGTGGTCTCCAATGGAAATTCGCCCAATTCCTGGGAACTCTGCAGTAGTTTTAGAGCCATTCAACTTCACAGTCACACCACAGTATTCTTATGGCTTAGCTTGACAGACCCATTAACATCATTATTTTTAAGCTGATTTCATCAGACTCTGGGTTAAGTCGCAGTACGGGAAGACGTGGCAGCACGAGGAAGACGGGGTTTGCAGAGCACATACCCACGTACAGACGCACCAGCCTACTGCCCTCTGCTCCTTTCCAAACCAACCTCGGGTGCTGCACCCACCACCTGGCCCTATTTAAAGCCACTGCATTATTCTAAAAAGGATTATTTATACTAAAAACGCTCCCGGGACTACTGTATTTGTATTTCAGGGCTGCTGCATCCCTTATTTCCTTACTGCTTTAATATAGCCTGAGGCTGAGCGGGTGAAATGACTTGCGATGCCACTGTAATTTTTATCAAGGCTTGTTCCTGGTAAAAAGCCTCTTTGTTTCAAAGAAATGTGATTTGGCCTTTTTCCTCCTCTGCTCTATTCCTTGGTTAATATACCACTTCCACTTGCCCTGGGGCTAAGAAAGGTATTCCATGGAATTGGTCAAATCTCACTGTTTTTCTTCTAAATCACAACTGGCTTTTTTTCCTCGACCCTTGCTAAGCACTATCTAAGCTGACAGTCTGAACTTGAGATTTTATTTGTGCCTTAACTCTTCAACTCCTGGACTTTAACAGTCACGCGGCCACGTTAAAGAGATGCATGTCAGGCCTGGTCAATCTGCTATGGCAAAAGACTGCAGCGATTAAGAGCAAGAGAGGAAGGAGAAACTCTGGCTAATGTTATTTACCACTGGAAGCAAATTCAGCCATCTCAAAGAGCTATACTCAGCCATGCCTTCATTTAGTATAAATCTGAAAATAACTATCTGCTGCCCAGCTGATAACTTTCCACCTGATCCGTGTAGGTTAAAAAACACTTTTCAAGGATAATTACAGAAGAGTATATTAGAGTATCATACACATGGAAAAAATACATAACAAACCATGCAGGAATTTAGATGTGACATTGTGGAAGCTCCTATTGCACACCGAAAACAGTTCTCTCTGACAAATACGTATCACAGCAGCCTGATGTTACTTAACTACAGCATGGATGCTTTAAAAAAAAAAAATCATTTTTCTCTTCAAATAAAAAGTCCAGGCTAACAAAAATATATCAAAAAAAAAAAAAAAAGAGGGGTAAAGACAGCTAATGGGCTCAAATACACTGGATAACAACGTACAGGGACATGGGGCCCTGGGCAACCTGATCCAGTGGGTGGCATCCCTGCCCAGGGCGGGGGGTTGGAACCAGGTGATCTTTAAGGTCCCTTCCAGCCCAAGCCATTCTATGATTCTGTGATTCTGTGATAAGCAGACTTTGGCTGCCAGAGGCCCATAACCCTCCGTAAAGAAAACAGGGCTCTCTCAAATAAAAGTACAATTGAAAAACAAAAACACAAGAGAACAGAGAGATGAAACCTGAGTCTTGACAGATCCACCGTTCTTTTGCTAGACTGGTTCCACCAGGAGATCCACCATAATTTGCTTCAGGGAAGCTTTAGCGTTTTCCCAGGTGACACCACACTTCCAGCCTCGTCTTCTGGAAAGAGGAGACAAACCCAGCCCTGCGACACACGCTGCTCAGGGAGCCTCCCGCACCTCCGCTGATTCCAGCCAAAGCAACAAACTGCAGCCGTGTGGAATACCGAGCTCCAGCAGCACAAGACAAGCCAGCCAGCGAGCCTTCCTACCAGGCAAGGCAGCCAACCTCTATGAAACAGATTTTGGAAATGGGATCCAAAGCTTAATCTACATGGCTTAAATGTTCATGTGGAGATGAACCAGCGAAATTTTGCTGTGCAACGAGGGCTGCTCCACCCTGCATCAGTATCTACAATACAAGGAACCGACACAGAAGTGCTTGGAGAAATGTTCTTTCAAAACTCCTCACGGCAATCCCATAAGAAATCATACAGTCTTGAAATTTTATTTCAATGAGAAGAAAGGTAGAAGTTCAGATCTTTTTTATTTTTAATAATATGCCAAATCATTTCAAGTTCAAGAGATTTTAGCATGACTTCACAGAACAGCCAACATTTTAGCCTTGTTAAAAAAAATCCCTTTCTCGTTGGAAGTTAAATAACACTGATAAACTCCCACACAGCAACTGAGATTTATTCAAATAATGTCCAGCCCCACCAGAGAACTTTGCACACTTGCACACACACGGTTCTTGGCCTAGTTCCCTAGCACCAGATATCTGTGAATAAGCTCACTGATAAGTTACTAAAAACATGAATGGATCTACAGCTTCCTGGACAAGGCCAAAATAACACGCATTTTATTTAATACAGGATTGTTCTATATAAGTAAGTACTGGTGGACTTTTCAAACTAAAAGACAGGTTCTTTGTTTCTTACGTACCACAAAAAAAAATGTTTTTATACACAGTAACGCTTAACCCAGATTTGGGATTGCTTAATCAAATTTTAATTTATTCTGTCTCTCTCAGCAACAAATAGGATAAATTTTCCTAAGAAATATATGCCGAAACCTGTGTCCAAGTAAACTAATAAAATATACTTCAAAAGCAGAAGCTGCAGCAAGATGTTCACTGTTCTCTGCATTTATACCATTCCCACAGTCTTTTGCACATTGTATCTATCATAAAATATTACAATATTTTTAGACACCTCTAAATTGGTCAGGTTTGGAATCAAATTCCTCATTTACCAGCACTGAAAATTACTGCACACATTTGGGAGCATAAGGGAGGAAAACTTTACCCCAAAGAAAAATGTTAACCTGGACAATAAATCGTTATCCAATATACTACTGCATTTTTGCATAGGAAACACCAATCAACATCATCCAAGACGTTGCTTTATGTTTCATCTGAAAGAGCGCATCTCCACCCTGAATTACATGACAACTAATAAAGCCTGATGCAGGAAGTTTTCCATAGTGTTCAGCAGTTTTGTTCAGTGATCTAAACAAATTTCTAAACCTTGCTACCCATAAAATTGTATCCACATAAAATGGATTAAAATCACAAAACTTTAAATATGTCCTTCTGGTTTCTTGCGGTTCTTCTTTTAAGATCATTTTCCTCGATGCAGCAAACAAATGTTTAAATTCAAATTAAATTCAGGCAGGAAAAAAGTTCAAGCAAAACACAACCCGAAACTACACAAACCCTTAACTTCTCCCAAGATAGCACTATGCCTTGTTGTTAAAAGAAATGCATTTTAAAGAAGTATAAATATTTCTTCTTGCGTTCACCAAGATAGCCTCTGTTGGAGCATCTCTGCAGAAAACAGAACAAATGCAGCATGCAACACAGCCTCTCCTTCAGCACTGAAAAAAACAAAATGCTGCAGGATTGCTGCCATCTGCATAGTCTGCAAAGTGAACCTGGTCACATAACGTTCATTCCAGCACAACATCAACCTTATTTGTTTGTTTGTTTGAAAGTTTCCCAATGTTTTCCTTCTCTAATCCCCCCAGTTTTTCTGCACCCCAGATAGCCACGTATATGAAATTCTGGACAATGTAAAAGATCTCTGTACAGGTCAAGTGATATTTTTCTTCACAGACGTGACTCTTCAGAATGGTGAAATTGCTCAAAGAAGATTTCCCATATGTATCCGATAAAACAAATCAGGCTTTATGGCAGGGTTATTTGACATTTGTTTTGCACTTAATACTAGGATTTTCCAATGGTCCTTCATTGGCCTGCTTGGCAAGAGTACAAAGACTGCAGCTAAGACACATAACGAGGAGTTGGGCAAGGCTCCCCGATCACTTCTGTGAGAGCACATCAGCTCTGAAAACCACCGCCACCGAATCGAGCAGGGCTCCCGCCGGGCCCTCGGGAATCCGACGGGCTGCACCTTGCGTGCTGAGCACGCCACAGGCCCCACAGACACGGGCACCTACACGGCAACCCTCTCGCCAACGCGACACTACGTGTCTCAGCAGCACAGACAGAACCACAAGTCCTCATGAAACCAAGCCCAACTCCTGCAATTACCCATGCCGGGCAGCTTGCTAGTTACAGGTAATCAAGTACCAGTTCCTCCTGCTATGTCAAATATTCTGCTGACCTCCAGGACGCTGCCCTTCTCTTGCCGCTTCTTGCTCTCCCGCCCCTTCCTCCAGCCCAGCCCGAAAGCCGCCAGGGACAGGACCAGCCCTAGAGGAGCGCCCACAGCTCTCCGAGAGCCCGGCAAGCGGAGGGCAAGGAGCCAGGGGGGAGCAAGCAGCCGGCCAGCAGCGCTCGGGGGCTTTGTCGACGTCCCGAGAGCGGGCAGGGCCCTCTGGACACGGCGTGCACGGGCAGAGGGAGAGATCCACGCTTACTGATATTTAACGTTCACCTCCGTTGTACCAGATCACCTCTCTTTTGTTTTCTCTCTCTCCTCTCTCCCAACGCAAACACAGACACAACTTTCAAAAAGCCCGTGTGCATCGGCGCAAACCTCTCTGCAACACAAACAAAATCCCTAACACTTGCCACATCCTATCACAACCGTAATAAAGATGTTTATAGTTTTAACCATCAAATAAAGTGCTTAATTCCACCGAGCTTGTCCCCTCCACTCAGTCACTCCACAGCTTCATTTAGCAGGCCAGTGGTAAAAAAAATTCATTAATTTTTATTAACAGGGAGAGCCATTTGTTCCCTGTGACAATATTTGACTTGTCGAAATGATTTTCACCTCTGCCATGAGGTGCGCGCTCCCCACATACATCACCCGATTACTCCAGGAGCGGCCAGAGTTGCAGTCATTAGCCAGTGAATTAACGACAATCCACAGCGCTATTAATCACGCTGACAAAAGCGTTAGCTTGCTGCTGACCCGAGCACGGCTCTGGGACACGAGCAGAGGAAAGGAGAGCACAGCCACAGGGCTAGGAAAGAAAGGATTGTTTTTTTTTAAGCTGCTGAGGCAGGGAAAAAAAGGGATAGAGAAAGAGAAATTAGATAGTTAGTAACAGCAGAGCAGAAGCACGCTGCACATGAAAATTGAGGAAGGCACAAAGGTTATAAGAGGAGGAAAGGAGGAGAAGCATCGAGTCACCTGCGGTAACTCAGAGTGTTTCCACTGAGCACCATGCATTAATTTCTTTTTAATTGTCCAGGTGGCTCAAGGAGCCTACTCCACCGACTTCCAGCAGGCCATAGCGAGCCTCCAGGCGAGCGCTGGCACCGCGCCGCCATTTCAAGTGCCCGCCACAGGCCGCCCCACCAGCGTCCCCTCCTGCGGCCTGCAGCCTCGTGTGGCGGCGGGGCGAGGCGGTGGCGGGGCGAGGCGGTGGCGGGAGGCCGCACGCCAGGCCAGGAGGATCCAGCTGGGGCCTGGAGGATCCCAGCACCAGTGCTGCCACCCCTCCCACAGCTTCTGAGGGGAAGCCAGAGCCGGCGGCAATGCCGGCCTCCTGGCCGGGGCCAGCTTCGGAAACCCTTGGGAACACAGCTGGTTGATCAAAGCTCATTTCCAAAGGCCTCTCTTCTCTCCCCTCGAAAATTTCAAGTAACCACATTTCATAGTGAGTTTCATGAACGCTCCTATCCTACTTCCAAAGTATCAGGATCTGAAAGCTGCTGGCTCCCAGCTCGCAGACCGCCAGCCACTTGTGCTGGAAACAGTCGGAAAGAAACGGTCGGTGCAACACGCGGCGCTTCCTGGCATGCAGACCCCTTCTTTTTGTTTTACCACGGCGTCTAATTTCAAGTTTCTGAACACTGTGCAAAATACTCGGAAAAGATACACACCAAACTTGACCGCTACAATTCTTTGAAAAATGATTTACTTTTTAAATGGCACAGTCTGCTGCGTTCTTTATGGCAGTGCTGTGGTAATCAAAACCAATACAAGCATTTGACTGCAATTTTTAATTGAAAAACACTGTCAGCAGAAGGGAAATCTGAAGAAACGCAGTTCACGTACAAATGCATGAGGAAGGAGAGACCTACACATGCACTGGGGTAGGGGAATAATACGGAGAAGAATGAATCTTTGCAATAATTTTGAATGTTCCCGCTGTATTGTACAAGCAGTGGTTAAGAAACTGCATTCTTTCAGTCTTGCCCCGTACCATCAATGCGTAACTCCCACTAAAGGCAGCCTCAACAGTGAGACCATTCAAAGTTATGAAGATAATAAAACCATGGTGAGAATTCCAAAAATCTGTTTAGAAAGTTTTTGCTGCTTTTTTTCCATTCATGACCTAGCAGGGGATTTAACAGAGAATTTTCAGAAGTGCTCAGTGGATTCTTCCCCCAATTATGAGAGCATACACAGCAGAATGCTGTAACCACGCTGCTGTAACACGCTGCGGACCAGCAGCATTCCCTGTGCCCAGCTCCCTCAGTGACAGTTTATCTTCCTCTAAAAACCCTTTTTTAAAAGCAGTGGAACTGCTACTAAGCAGGTTGACGATGTTTCGCTTTTACCATTCACAATAATTTTAGAACCTGTTTCTTGTTACTCACTTTCACCGGTTTAATTCTCCTTTTGCAGCGAGGAATGTCATGAGGAAAGCTGGGTTCGGAAATCCATGATTTCCTGTCAGTTAATTCATTTCAGCAAAACAGAAGGCAAGGTGATATTCCTGTTTAATGTTGCAACTCAGATACAGTAATAACCAGGGGCTATAAGGGATTCCATCTGCTGCCATTTTCTCTGCACTACTGACACCACCGAGTACCCACCTTGTGCCAATTTATACTCTTCCACCCTGAAGCCATTTTGTCCCATTTACAACTTCTAAGAATTTAAACATCAAAGCAGGAACAAGAACTGATCTAGGTGCAAACCACTAACCCTGCTTCTACAGCATACTGCTCTCCCTTTTGGATTAGCAAATGTTCCTCTGGGTTTTGGACAATACGATCCACCGCCTGTCATTTTTCAATCATTAGTTTTGATGCAAAAACAGCATCAGCATTAACAAGCAGCACTGTACCTTATATCTGTGCTGCATGGAACACCAGTCTGAAGCCATCCGTTTCAGGACTAGCCCAGCAGTGTCATCCAGCAAGGTTTTAAGGACAAGTGCGAAAGCCACGGACCTCGAGGGCGGCCTGAAACATCCATCGCACTCGTGCGGGACCCCTCCTCCCTCCCCGCACAAAGGGCACAGTGGCGGGGCGCAGGAAGGAAAGACGCGGCAAGGAGCTCTCAGCCTTCCCGCGCCCCTCCTGCGGGTCTCTCCCGGGCAGAACGATGCCGTAGGAATAACGTTTGCCATCCGGTTTTACAGCCGGTGCTGGCCTCTCCGTTCCACCACCTTTTCAGCCCAGCAGCACCCAGACTAGTTACACCCTCCAGTACTACGAAGGTTTTCATTAAGTCTTCATAGCTAAATCCAGAAGGATTTACTATAAATCTTGGTACAACTCTGAGTCCTGGAGAGATCTCCACACATAGAACTACAGATGACACAACACTTCTTCCTCCTGTATTACTCAGCTTCTGCTAGAAACGCTTTTGTTCAGCCACACACCATGGTGAGATGATTCACATTCCAGGCTAAAAACACCAAAATGCAAGGTCTTCTCTTCCCTACAACTTGTACTTTGCCAGGCCACAGCATACAACAGTCAACTGCAGTTGAACAAGCAATTTTTCTGCCTTTGAAGCTATTATTACAAAAAATATTTAAGACAAAAATATTTTTATATTTTGTTTCTGACTGGCCAGCAATAGTCCCACATTGTTTGAAGTATTAACCGTTCCTGAAGGGAACTTAAAAGCTTTCTCTGTAAGAGGAAAAATTCTTACGCTCTCAACCAGGTGTCCAAATGACTGTTACTTCTCACTGTTTATTTTTCAAGAAAAAATCAGAAGCACTGAAAATATACCAATCAATATTAGTATTTTCTTTTTAATTAGAACTAAATAAAGCTACTGTCTTCTAACACTGCCTATTAATAACATCATCCGCCTGGAAAAACAAAAACAAACCAAAACCCTTTTCCCCAGATGCTCAAGAAAACTCTATGCCCTGTAGAGAACACTTAAAAAATAAATTTTACGTTATCTTCTGTATCTTTTCAGCATTTAAACTTAGGTTGCGTAGCACCAAACTTCTGCAGACTCCACTTCTGCACCTCATTTGGTGCTAAGCCTTTCCTTTCACATTCCTTTCATGGCTATTCCCATCCTATCCTCCTTTCAAGAGCTCATTTCACATCTCACCTGAAAACGTTTTTTTCCATGTCTTTTTGTGTTTTTTCCTATGTTACCTATTGTTTAATTCTGCGGTAGATTTAGAATACTATAAGCATAGCAATTACTACAGAAAGTTCTCTTGAAATAACATTTCAGAAAAATAGTTTCCTTAAAACAGGGATAGGTTCTTTATCTCTTTTGATTTTTAAAAGATTTTTCTTTGAGAAAACAGATGTCTGGCTTTGAAAAAGACCGTCTTTTACTTGCCTGGGGCAAGGTGTAGATTCAGAGTCCCTAGCATCACTGCTCTTGTTCTATTCAGCAAGAAGACAGAAAGCAAAGTTATTTGTTAAAAAACATCTTTTGGCTGACCAAACGCTAGGGTAGATGCGTGACTAGCAGCCAGTACAGCTCTGAGACGGTGAACAGTGAAATGAGCTTTTCACTGTTTGTTTTTGTCAGCTCTTAGCCATTCATGAGCTCTTCCAATAGAACGCAGCTCCCTGTTTTATTTACAGCACCCCCATGTTTCTCAGGTCTGTGCTCTGGACCCTACACCTCTAACAAAGTGAGGAGAAAAAATCAGGATGTTCATGGACAGTAAGTGATAAAAGCTGTGAAAGCATGCTGCAGCTGCCCAACAAGGTAATTTAAGAAATTTTCTCCAAGCAGTTCCTGGATATGATCCTTGCTATCCTGGATCATAAATGTTTTCGTTCATTCCCAAAGCAAAAACTCATTTAAAGAGATCAATGCATATGAAATCACAGCAGATTTTTTTCAAGGTTCTGAGTTAACTGAAAAAAAGAAAAAGAGAATAATGTAATTTTTAGATCAACCCAAAAATTGTAACTCAATTCACAATGGAATCTGTTTTTCTAAATCTGGGACATCTTAGTCCTTTCATGCTTTCTCTTTTCCTTTTTTTAAATTTAGGTCATTTCAGGTCAGAACAAAATGTTTTAGCTTTTCTGAAATAAAACACTTTGAAAAAAAATTCAAGTCTCTCTTTGGATATTTTCATGATTTTCCATTTTTCTGATCAAAGCTACTTTCCGAATTCTACCTCCAATATCTTTTTCTTCTGTTATAAATCAATCAGCTGCTAAAACAACAACAACACTATTTTAATCCTGGACAGATACTCTACATTGAGAAAGCAGTTTATCATTCATGTCATCTTCTCTGGGATTCTACGATTCATTTACATAAATATAGGTGAACTGGGTAAATGAATCCGCACTCGGTCATCTTCACAGTTGTCCACACCAGCATCCGCATCAAGTTTGCCTGTTTTCGTACACACAGATTCAGAAATCTGGAGATCACAAAAAGGAAAATCTGGCGCTTAATGTTTTTTCCGTACTACTTTCTGGCTGCTTTATATCTTCTTCTGAAATGCATGGTGAATGAAAACATTAAATGTTTCACAGACTTTTTAACTTAGGGTCTTCATCCCCACATATTTTTCATATTACTCATATTCCCCTGCTTGAGTTAAACTCAAACAGGCCTGGAACAACTTCATTAACATAAAACCACATGATAATAGGAAACAGAGCCTTTTAATGGTTTATTTTCTTATTATCTTGTGATATATTTCATCTTCTCCCCCTTTTCAGAGTGCTACTACATTCTGTTTTCACTCTGCTTGCTGGTTCGAAGTGAGCCCTGGCTTGGCAGCAGGGAGCAATCACACACCGAACAGCAGATTCCATTAAGTCCAGGCACTTTCAAGCTCCCGAGCTACAAAACACAATGTCACTACCTTAGCATACACATTAGGCCCAAACTTTTCACGCCCCGAAACATCTTCCACTGGTAGACAGGGGCTGCAGCACGGCAGCCCTGCAATCATCCAGCGCAGCCGGTAAAAGCGCAGAAGGGTCCTTGCCGAGAGCTCCGCGTGGCAACGACGCGCCGGGCTATCCGCTGAGAAGGAAACCCGCTCCCGCGGACCGAGCCTGTTCTTCCAGCTCCTCTGAGCCCTCCCGCCTGGACGCCAGGAACGCCGCGGAAGCCAAGCTGCGTTAGATCAAACCACCCCGTCTGGTACCGGGGCACTCGGAAAGGCTTCCGTGAAAGATACAAAATCTCCTGCTTTTAACCTAACGTATCAGCACGCTCTGCTACGTCCTGACCTTACCCAAATAACCCCTGTGCAATGTCACACATCGTCCCTGAAAAATAAGTCTTTACCCTCTAAATTTTGTAATAATTCATAGGCTTAGACGGCCAGGGAAAATGACAAGGGAATCTCTTTTGCAATGAGACATTTTCTTTTGTCCTAAGACCACAATTTCAAAATTCTGGAGTTGCAACACTTTTAATGAAGGTTAAAGGAATCTGAAGTCCATGAGAAATTGCATCTGTTTCAGAGTGGCTCTTCTGACTTATTTCAGTCATTCGTACTTCTAATTATGAATAAAAATTCTTTACAGCATTTCTACCCTGAAATATTGGGGTTTATTTTCTTGCCTTTTTGGAACACGTCTTAAAAAGCTTTCACGACAGTTTATACGCTAAGGAATTGCTACAGCTTTCTTACTATTTTGTACACGATAACTTAAACCTGAATTAATCAAAATATGTAAGGTAAGCGTATTATGTCCTACAATGAGGTACATTAACTTAGCATTCATTGACTATATTTAATCTGTTGCTTGAGAGGCTCAGTAGCAGCCTCAGACTCGTCTTTAAAAAGGAATGGCAATTCCTCGGATTCACATTCTATCATAGCTCAAAGTAGGTTCTGTGAATAAATGGGAGAAGGAAATCAGCGAGATATATTAGCACCAGTACATATTTTTCATTTCCCTCTGTCTTTGCTTCCAAAAGAATATTGGTGATGAATTTGCAAATGGTCCTGGATTATGACAGAATTTTTTACCCTTCATTATTTATCCCCCCACTGAACACCTCTATTAGAGATTACAGTGACAAATGCATGAATAAAAGGCAAAGACAATATTTTAGCACTGCGGTGTAAATCTCCTTTTACGCATTATTAATTTAAAGAAATCCATTACACCCCACAGCTCTGAGGGGAAGACAAGGTTACATAAGAACTGTTATAGGCAGCTGGGGGTCAGCGGGAGACAGAATCCCGCTGCCACCACGAGGCGACGGCAGGTCCCTGGGTGCCCTTCTAGAAAATCTTTTCCTTCATATTCTTCTTCTCTCCTTGAGGGCAGCAAGATGCCCGGTGGCCTCAGCCAGGGGCTACTCTCCAGGTCCTGCAGAGGGGCACGGGGAGAACCAGGGGTGGGAGGGAAGAAGAAACGCTCCTTTGCCAGCTCAGCACATTCAGCCATTTGCTGGAATTGAAAAAAAAAAAAAAAACAACAGCGTGGGGGGTGACAGGAGAGGAAGGAGGAAGAAATTAGCGCTTACTGAAGAAGGTCGCTTCTGCTGCAGACCCTCACTCACCATGGCCTGGGCTCGGGCCCAAACTGGTACCGCGTGGGCCCCCCACAAGCTGTTCAGTAGCAAAAGCGGTGACCCTACTCTATCGGGTTCCCTTTTTGTAAAGCCTTCTATACGCCCTTTCTCCAAAAGCCTTTAAAATAAACATAACTCCTTCTAACCTCGTTCCCTTTTTATTTTCCCAAAGACAGGGCTTAAATCTTGGGCAATATCCTACAACACAGAGCTCAGCACGGCTTTGCACAGAACCTCCCTCTCCACCCCTCCAGCAGAGTAAGAAGGGGAGGAAATGCTGCTCCTATCTAGAGGAAGGAAATAGGAAAACAGATGGAAAGTACTCAGAATTGGAACAAGTGCGTTTTAAACAATGCAACAGGTCCCTTTTACTCCAAAATAACAGAACACCACTGTGGAAATCTATATACAATCATGCCATCGACAACAAAGATAACAGGGAAATAATTCTGTGAACCTGAACTGAAAGTACTTTTTGTGAGAGATGCTAATCACTAGCCACAATCTCCATATAGCTCCCATCATGCAAAACCAAGCCTTTGATTTCTCTTGATTTATTTTTCTTAAATCTTGTAACAAAAGACTTCTTAGGACTAAAATACCCATAGCTTATGCCTACCAGTGGCTTAAAAAATACCACCCATCTGCAAGAATTAATTTATCACCAGTTCATTTCTCATGCTGCTATTGACTGTATTACTTGCAGTTCATCCACCCAACCCATCTAGTCTTGTTTTGTGCATTTTCAGTGATGGGCTTGCTTCTAAATTGCTCTGCTTAAGTCAGAGCAGTCCCACAAACACTCACTGATGAAACGCTGGATCACAAGGATGTCAGTGGGATGCTCTCTCCATGTGTTGAAAAGAAAGCATGAGCCCCTCAGCAGGCGCTGAGGATGAGCAGCGCTGGAAGGAACGCCCAGCTGGTACGTCTGACAACCAGCGCCTTCTGTTCCACCTCTGCCATCAGTGTGGGTTTAGGCACTTGAGCTGAGGCCCTGTGCTTGAAAATGGAGGGTTTAAGCATACAGCCATTTACACGTTACAACAATACAGATCAAGCACCTCATCCTACTCCCATTGTCAGAAAAAAGCTAATCTCCCAGTTTTAAAGGGATTAGCAACAAACTCAGACTGAAAGGTTCTTGCACTTCAGGCCTCTGTCCTTCGGAAGAGGAACGCCTCACCGCAGCACTCGGACCACGTGCTGGCACCTGAGCCCCCTTCCTTCCGCTCTACCTGGCGCCTCCTCCAGCACGCCTGGGTGTTCCGCTGAGGTTCTGCAGTACAAATTCCACCTTCCTAATGCCAGTAACAAAGGGACTAGGGAAGGACCAATTTACTTGGTGAAAAGCAGACCCCAGAGCAGTGGAAATTTTGTTCTGAAAGGTCGGATAAGGCTTGCATAAATATTTTGTGAAATTCTTTGATTTTATGGACAGGACGTACTGCACGAAAATACCCGGTCTATACAACAGTTCTGCTTCTGCTCCTGATGACACACAGCTCGGAGTTGAAAGAATCCAAATGCACACAGAAGAGGAAAAAGATCAAATACTGAGCTCCTCCAAAGCCTGGTAAGGGCTAAATTCTGACTTAATCTACTTGTTCACTCAGTGGTATTGGCAGCTACCTCCACTCAACAACTTTCAAAATAAATTTTTTAGATAGATTTTAGTTAGATCTGGAATTCTTTCACCTTACAAATTATCAAGTACAAAAAATTCCATCGCTTGACAGCTGAAAGGACACTGAGAAATAAACATTTATCAAATGATACACATTGTTTTAAACTTTCAGGAGTGATTTTAGATGTCCCAGGGTTTGCTACCCCATTTGAAACATCCTAAAGGAAACGTCTGTGTAGAATGCAGGTACTTGTAGCTTTCTGAAAAATTGGGCTTCTTTAAGATGTTTAATATTGGAAACTTAAGCTCACTAGTTCTCTTTCAAAATGTAGACTATGGTTCATTGATTTCTTTCCTTCTGAACTGAGGATCTCAGTCAAGGGGGTTGAAAATAAGATACTTAATAGTAATTTTAAACCCCTAATTTGTTTGCCCTCCCCCACGCTCCCTATACCTTCACAATAAAACCTTTGAAAAACTGGAAATGCTTTAGTGAAAAGACTGATGGGAAACGTTAAAAAATATCATGCAAGCAACATCAAGTTATCTCTGTTATTTTAGGCAAAACATATTTCCTGCTCTTTTCCCTTCAGACTTACTTAAAGTCTGCTGTAGAGCTCAGGCTTCAGACTGTTCTGTCAATCAACGATTAGAGAGGTCGCTCATATTGGGGTTTTAGAGGTGTACAAACCTCCTTCTGTAGAAGTAGCTTCACCTGTACAAAGCCCTTGTGTCGGCACAGCGACCGCAGCGCGTCGGCTCACCCGGGCGCAGCAGGTCCGCGCGAGGCCGGCTGCGGGTTCCCCTGTTGCTGGGGGGCCGCAGCGCTGCCCCCAGGGCTCGCCAGGGCCGGGGCTCGGCAGCGTGCGGGAGGAAGGGCTGGGCAAGTGATCCGGGCGGTTTTCCTACTTCTCGGACAGGGCAGAAAAAACTGCCCCAAGAACTACTGCGACACACTGACATTTATGTAAAAATCACGCTAATGTTTCCAGAACTCTTACCTAAAGATGATGAAAAGGGTTTCTACTGCACCTCAGTGATCCTGTCCTAATAAAAAGGAAATTAGTCTGTTTAATAACAGTGCATAATGAAGACTGCAGAATAAAGCACGGGACAATTTGTCGGTGATTAGAAGGTCAGTGGGTCAACTTATGAACGACTGAGTTGCTTTACCTGAGGGTAGCCCCTTACGTAACACGAGAAAGCCCCTCCTTTGTCTCAGCTATCTCGCCATGGGCACGTTATCAAAACGAAGCTGTAACTTATCAGCCGGGGGGGAGACGCAGCCAGGTAACTACGGAGTCTACCAAGAGAACTTGGAATTCTCAAGCTCTGTTTGAAATGCTTTTAAAAACCAAGACTTCTTTCTCCCAATGCAAATACTTTCCCTCTTTTTTTGAAAAGGCAAATATTGCATTTTCATCACAAACTTATTATGGGATTACATCACTTCCGCAGAAATATTTTTTATCATAGCCATCTCAAATGGCAAAGCCTGCAGAAATAACAGTTTTGGTTCGGTTTGGTTTGTAATACCTGCACCATCTACCTCTGATCCCATCCTGGATATTTCAAGATCTATTAAACACAATGTCAAGCTGAACTCATTGCTGAACTACCTACTGCAAAAACTGCTTCTTGAGAAACCTATAAAGGTGAATTATTACCATACAACCCCCCAATTCAAAATTCTGTATTCTTCTGCACACAGTTGTTGATATCACACCTGAAACAGAAGAGGAAGCCATGTTCCCCATGCCGTGCTACTGCTGGGTGACACTGTCAGCTTTATCAAGGGAGGAAAATTCAGAACTGTGAAGCCCAGGCTCATCAGGTTTTCCAGGCACCGTGTACATATTTGCATTTACATTGTAGGGGCCAGATTTTGTCCTCAAATCTGGGGACAAAAATGGAGCACCTAGCCCCAACTCAAACTATAGCTTGCACTTGTTGTAGTGTCATTTACACAGGCTGCAACTAAGATTAAGACAACAGAGATCATCTCTGGATCTTGGAAAAGGCTGAAAGTTCACTCCCAACCTATTCAAGCCCAAATCATTTTTTGTAAAATAATAATGTAAAATAATAAAGAAGTATAAATTATTCCATTTATTTCTAACAAAGATTAAAGAAGGCTAAAAATACTCCCAACAACTTTCAGTGCACACACGCACAGAGTCAGGTAAAGCATCTCTGTTTCATGAGATCAGGTTCCATTCAGAGTCAAGGGATAGACAGAAAAGCTCACTGAATTTGAATTGATAATAACATTGTGACTTGAGCTCCAAGGAATTCTCCCCCCTGCAACCACCTTTTTTTTTTTGCTTAAAATAATTAAATTGGATGAGGCAAGATACCTGATCAGTTAACTTTTCCATTCCTCCATTTCCAATGAAATAAAATCTAGCAACAAGTTTTTGCAAAAGATTGTGTTCTATGCCAGTGGGTCAGTGGCCAACTTAACCATAACAAATAATAGTCTAGTCTTTCAAAGTTTCAAAGATATATATATATTTTTTTTTTAAGGAAAAAAAGAAACTGAGTGCTAGAAGACAGTTTGGATTTCCTCTGCATTTTTACATTGCCAAGTCACTAGCACATTTTCCCTCTAGCTGGCTAATACATCTCCCCGATGAACACGTGCAAACTGCAGCTTCAGACAGTCCCATTCCAACAAAGTCACTGATGTTAACTACAGGCACATTTACTCTGAAATTATGTCATTTCTTAACAGCACCAAATTCAGGTAACATCCAGATTCACGGCAACTTTCTTGGTTTGCTGTTTGCATTCTGCAACTTGAATGGCTCTGGTTGTGGAAGAGTTAAAATATTTCAGTTCTGAGTTAAGGAACAGTAAAAGTTTTAGTCCAGAGACACTTTTTTCCTCCTTTCCGATGGTGATTGGCTTCCCCTGCACCTCTTTGTTTTGAGAATATTGGAGTATGCAGACTTGTGTAATGCAGAGATTGCTTCCAATTTAATTTAGTTGTTTTGTCTTTTATCATGATGGAAATGAGCACAGGATCCTTCTCAGGCTTTTTGCCATATAAAAGGATGCAGGCTTTACTCTCATGCTTCCTCAGAATAATGGGGGAGGGAGAGCAGGGAGAGAGAGATTGAATAGTATGCCTAAGTGAGAGTAATACAGCAACTTCTGCACTGCTAGCAAGACCCAAAAATCTGCTCTTGGACTACGTGAATTAGTATTTGCTTAAGTATTGCACATAACATGCTAGACGTCGTCCCCCAGTAATCCCAAAGAGCCCGTGCTACATTTCATGGAGGAGAGCGTGCCAAATGACGGTCTCCAAAAGGAGGTCCTCTGCCTGCGGAGCTGACAGCCACTGTGGATTCAAACAGAGATCAAACAGACGTAGCCCTAACTACGGTACCAGACTGTGCTTCCTCTGAAGGTGTTCAGGTTTTTAAGTATTTGCTGAGTGGTTGCAGTAATCCCACTCAGTTGGTTGGTTTCTCTCAAACAGTTCGCTCCAGCCTCTTGCTGTGGAGGTCTCTGGCAAAAGCGCTACCAAATGCCAAGCCCTGGGGGCGGCCTTCAGAAATTACCTGCCCGAGCCGCGCGGTCACTGCAGACAGCGTGGAACAGTGCCTCGTCTGGACAACCGACATGTTAAAACAAGAGGGTAACAAATAACGACTGTTGTCTTTACACAGTATAAATATTTGAACTAATAATCATTCAGGAGAAATATGTGAAGCTTTCAGGATTTACAAACATTTTCCTAAATTCCTGGCATTCTGCCAAGCACTTAACAGAGAATATTGTGCTACCAGGCACAAATCAAACTACAGATGCACAAATGACAACCGTTTCCTTTTTTTCCCATTCCAGTTACACTCCAACACTAACACCCTAGCGGTTTTTCAGACAGCATGGCTTCCAGGACGGCTGGAGGTCCCAAACCGGTGTGACATGGGATGTTACAGTCGGACAACGGGGCACCTGGGTCAGGGGCAAAGAGACTGGCTTCACAAAACTCAGAAAGCAACCGGCCTCCCTCCTCATTAGCCAGCCGAGCAGCTCCCAGAAATACTGCACCAAAGGGATGAAAGGCTGAAGCAAATCCAGAGGGGTGGAAGATGTATGAGTGCTCAGGACTAGTAAGCCTGTTCCTATTCTAACAGCCATTAGGCAAACTCACCATTTCTGGCACCAGCCGCAAGGGATTATGAACCCAACAGGAAGGTTTTATCCTGCTGGACAAAATGTGTGTCAGGAACAAATCACCTGATCCCATGCTTTATAGGTGAATAAAAATCTCGTAGTCAACGTTACAGGAGTGATTCCCACTGCAGTGTTCTGTCTTGCCTTTAACCATCTACCTCTTATAGGTAACTAACTGATATATTTACTGGAAAAAGATACCAGGTGCAGGCACTGTCAGACACGCAGCATCCTTCCCAGCTAGCGGCAGGAAGCGTAATGGAAGCACCCAGGTGATTTGCCCTCTGTGGATGAAATGGGTTATCAGTGCATTGTAATCATCACTTTAATACCACAAAAACCTAAGTATTTGGGAATATCAGTCCATTCAGAAACTTTTCAAAAGCTATTTCCCAATATGTTGTATGAGCCATGTGATCTGATAATCCCTGTCAGAGAGATTCCATGAAATCATACCATACAATTACATTGAATTGTAACATCCCACAAACATGGCTTGGGTTACTCATCTGTGAATGTATCAGACAAATTCAGATAGCTCATCCGTCAGAAAAAGTTAGGAAAATGCTCTGTGAAGAAGTCTGTACCTTCTTTGTCAGAAACGCAGGAACTATCCAAAGCTTGTTTTCAAACTGTAACGGAGCCAAAGTCTCCATGGGTAGATCCTTTGACTTGGCCTCCACCAGCAGAGTTCCCTGAAGCAGCGAGGTCTCAGTTTGCTACTGAACAGACCATAACGTTCTTTTCACCTTAGAAAAACATCTTTGCTACATTCAACAACGGCAGGGCTCTGCTTAAACTGGTGCAGCAACAGACTACAAGAATATTTCCCAGTTCTAATCTGGAGTTGCGTTACGGCAGAAGGCATCAGCACGCTGTGTGCAGGATTGTAAGCCTCCCGGTCACCTCCCAGCACACTGATATACAGAGCAGCAGGTACAATCCTCAGCTGCCCAGACCCCGAAACGAACAGCCGTTAACTCGCCACCCAAGGCACTCGGAGGGGATGCAGCCGTGCAGAGCACCCAGCCTGCCCAAGCGCACGGCTGGAGGCGCAGGAGCGCTGCTGCTGCAGGGTTAAAGGCTGGAGCGGCAAGAGGAAGAAACCCACGCAACACAACACAAACAGAGCCAAACCCTTCTTCGGTATTTGTCCACCTGCTTGGACTGCACAGGACTGTAGCAAAGCAAACAAAATCTCCATGATAGCAGCAGATAGCACAGTTCATGGTTAACTTCAAGTAGCACTGAACACACCTCGGCAGGAATAGCAGCAGCTCAAACAATTCAGAAAAAAAGAAAACCCGCACGCCCACAGTCTTAGAAAGGGTGGATGTCCCTGGCTTCCAGGAATCAAAAAGCGACATAAGCAAGGTCACTGACATGCAAGTCAACACGACAACAGAGAGAACCTGAAGTACTCTCTAGTCATGAGGCAGAATTTTTGAGGCGTCTCCTTTTCATTACAGCAAGCCAAGCAGCCTCAAAGCAAGGCTGCCTGGCCCGTAGATCTGCACCCCACAAGTACAAGTCCCCGGGGTGCTGCTACTCTCACAACGCTCCCGGGCGGGCTTTCCAAGAGGCCTGGGCCCCAGGTAACAGCAGGCACCAGAGCAACTGCCTCGGCCAGAGGAGCAGGAGGGCACGGAGCTGTCAGCCTGCTGGTGTTCCACAACTCACGCTTTGAAGGTGCCAGAAGTCACAAAAATGCTTAATCTGCATTAAGATGACACCTCCATTTTGAAGGTGGATTTCCCTCGCGGGCTCTCTCCCTCCTAATTCTAACACACCTGTTCCTGAGCACGGTCAGACAGCGGGTGCACATCAGCCGAACCCCGGGCCTGGCCTGTCACAGCAGTCCCCAAGCACCAACAGCGACCTGCCCGGCGGGTAGGCCGAGGACCCCATCGCCTCTCCCACGGGGAGTCCGGCAGCGGGCACCCCACAACACTCAGCAGTGGAGCCGAAGCAGGGAACCCAGCGTCCGAAGCCAGACAAACAACCACGACTCAGTAAAAGCAGAAAAGGAAACAAAACCCATGTGCCCAGATCTCGCTGTCTTGCACCAACCAGATCCCCGTGACAATGAGAAAGCTCTGCTTAAAATGATGGAGCAGGAAGGAGCCCAGAAGAACAAACCTCCGAGAAACAGACGACCCCAGATCCTTGCTGTAGTTCAGCTGCTAATTTGTACAGCTTCAGAAAACTGCAGTGGGCCGTTGATTTGAAATTATTCCTCTGCTTTGGCTAGGTACCTCCACAAGCGCATGGCAGCAGTCATAGCCACAGCAAAGCCAGTATTTACAAACACGCTGTTCATTAGAGCACGTTAGAAACAGCGATACACGGGTATTAATAACATCTCTTTTGCTATGAATTCTGTGGGTTTGACCCTCTGCTATGGAACATCCGCACTGACAAATCTGTCTCCCCACACACTAACCTGTTTTTTCAAGCCATCTTTAGTCCTAAATGGAAGACTATAAAATATCTTTATTAAAGTTTGGTCTTAGATTAGTAGGAGGGCAATAGCACTGTGACTCTCAATCTAGTGCACACATTTCCCCCCTAATGATAAAGTAAGGGAAAGCGATGTGATGGCTCTTTCTACCTTCCTGATTTATAACTGTCTATGACTATAGGTCAAATGAATGAAAAGCACCTGGGGAGCACGCTGCAGGAACAAGTCCTCAGTGTGCTAGCAACCCTAGAGTGCAGAGGAGATAGCTAGGCCGACTCAGTCAGACAAATTAGACAATTAAATGGAAACAGGCTAGATAAATTGCACTTTCTTAATTGGGTTATCAAGAAACAATAGTGACTATGAATGACCTCACTGTCTGTGTAGTCTAACACTTCTCTCCGTAGGAACTAGGAGGGAGTTATTTGTCTAGGCGAGGGTTATTGTTGGCCTAGAAAATGAATACTTAAGAACAACGTGTGTTTTTTTTTTCTCTCACCAGAAGCCATTACAGATAAAGATCTAGGTCTGCTGATATGGAGGTGGGAGTGTGCATGGGATGCAAAGAAAAAAAAGGCTTGCACGAACCTTGCATTAAAAATAAATAGTTCTTTTACCGAAGCTAATTGTGAAGCAGATCATTGATGCTGAGCTCTGTGCTTGTGCACACCCACAAGTTTGTCATCACTTGCATCATTCAGACCAAATGGTTGTGTGCTAAAGAGAGACAAAACACTGCAGTGGTCATAAGATACTACGGAGAATGAAATGGTTGGAAGGCAAGGGACTGGGAATCAGCCACCCCCCAGCAGGGCCAAAAAAGAACCCACCAGTTCAGGGGGATTTATGGCTAAATCTTCACAGGTCTACAAAGTCATAATTAACATGCATCCTCATGGAAGTCAGCATCAGGAGAGGGGAGGACAGGAAAGTGGAGGAAACATTCTCAAATCCCTCATCTGTAAAGCAGCTGTGCCCCTCTACCGAGAGTGGTGGGTGCCAAAGGCTTCAGTCTGTGGCTGGCCAGTAGGAACATCTGCCTCTTCCCAGGTAGGCAGGCATGGTCTGTGTGACAACCCTGTCTGTGTGGCAATTCCCACTCTCCCCCTAGCTCCCAGATAACAGAAAGGGTTGTTACTTTCACCAACCACCAAATTTTAACAGGAAAGAATCACTAACAAAAACTGCTGCATATTTGTTTGCATTACCAGGCGCCCTGGTCTGAAAACAGACCTAGGAGAACACTGTTCTACAAACGAGCGTATGTTGCAAGCGGAGTCGAGCAAACACCTCGATATGTCACCTCTTAAGCAAAAAGCAAACAGCGGCTACTTCTTGCTACTGCATTGCTGCAGAATAGAGTCTAAAGTTATCTGAATACAGGATTTTTTTTTTAATCGAATAACATCAAGATCTTGATATTACCTATTGAGCTAACACTCCATCATCCGCAGATACTCTGTTGAAAATAAAAAAAATAAAAACTCATATCCAGAACTCCTTTGGAGAAAACCACACTCAACAACTCACGTGCTTACTGTGCACAACAGAACGACCAAGTGCAGGGGCGGAAAACCGAACAGAGACTTTAAAAGAACCTTTGAAAGACAGAGCAAGCATATGGCTTATGTTTAGAAACCTCTCTTGGCTCAGCAACCCCGAGGCTACTGGCTGCATTGAAGCCCAAGTTTAACTTGGGCTTAGTTGTCTGTCTGCTGTATTTTGTTAAAATGGTCTTCACTGAATTAATGAATTTTATGATCTTACTTGTGCTCAGTTATTAGTAACCTGAAATTGATTATAATTCCACACAGACACACTCCCATTTACTTCTGTTCCCTACTTCCAATGCCGAAAGTAGCTGTACCCAACAACCTACGGTAAAAACGCGAGACAGGATGTTTGCAGCTTGTTAGCTTAAATTTTAAGCACTTCCTCAAAGACAGCGCTACCTAAAGCTACTTTACCTCAAGGTTCCTATTAAGATCCCACATCTTCTTTTCTTATTTTTACTTAAAATGACAGGAAACCAAAAACATCAAGTGCAGAGTTTTTATTTAAGCCTCCAAGAGATCTAATGAAAAACATAACTGGGGGCTGCACCCAAGAGCATGCTTAAGGTTCCCTAACTATGAAAAGGCTCCTGAAGTTCTTCAGGCAGTTACCTAGAGACACTGGCAAGTTCGAGGACACCGAGACCCAAACAAGACCCAAACAATGATTTCAAGAAAAAGAAAGGAAGACTCTTCCATTTCTACTGCACCTTTTGTTCAAAGATCTTAAATGCTTCAGCAATGTCTACAACCTCGCCAAAGCATGAAGCACTCACATCCTCTTTTTTAGCAGTAAGCAACCTGAGGCACAGACAAAACACACCCGAGCATCCTCTCTCTCCTAGACAATGAGTACTTGGGAAGGAAAATGAACACAAGTTGTATGCTGCTTGACCAGTTTAAGGCAGTCACGAGCCTTTTTTTGTGAATCATTCTGTGCACAGCCCCGGTATTTTCCTATGTCTTTACCCATTAAATATTAACAAGTTGGTTGAAAACTGAATGCTTTCAGAAAGAAAAGATGAGAAACCTTTCCACCTTGACAAATCCCAGACATTTACTGCCTCAGATACAAGTTTCCTCAAAGCCCCCCTGGATTCTGGCTGCCAAGTTCCATCTGCGCTAACAGGCGATGGGAGAGCACAGCAGTGCTGCTTCTCCCACGCTGCCACAGGCAGAGCAACCCTCCCCTCCTTTGCTTTCCGTAAAATTCTTAAATAAGAGACGCAAATAGATTTTGCTCTATCAGGGGATGGGATTCCCTCCCCCCTTCAAATAAAAAAAAAAATGAGAAAAGCTATATTAAATTAAAATCTCCACAGGACCCTCTACAAGATGAAGTTTAACAGGATGACTCTACCACCATGAATTTTAACATGGCAAAATCTTCTAATTTTATCTTGTTAAAATCAAGCATCCAAACAAATCTTTAATTATTGACAAATTTGTTTTTCCCATGACTGGCCATTTGCACTGAATTCAAGCACAGTAATAATTATGTTTAATTTTAGCTAAAGTTAGTCTGTTTTTTCTCCTACGCTTCTGTTAATAAATTAATTACACGATTTCCACAGCAGCTGCCAGACAACTAAAATTTGCTTTTGAATTCCCTCATTCAGCCCCTTCTAAAAGGCATGAAGGCACGAATGTTACCTGAAAAGCAGTACCAGTGATGGATAATTTGCCTCTATGTATTAGACCAATGTACATAGGTTCAAGATAAAAATACCAGTTACCGTTTGGGAGATTTACACGAACCTTCTGCAGTCCTGCTTTATAGTCAAGCAGGGGAGAGTTAATTATTTCTCCAGAATTTATCTTCTGAATGGATATTCGCTTGGTATGTTATTCAGCCTACTTTGCAATGAACTCCGCACTTCCCTACCTTCCTCCCAGGAAGTCGCAATCGAAGACAAAAGCCTGCAAATGATAGACAAGGGCAGAGGCCGTGTCCAACTTTGATATCTTGTTGATAACGTATTGTACAATTAGATCAATTTGACAATTTCCATTATGGCTGATAAAATATTTATTGAGCCTTGGAGATGATGTCTGATCCCTGTGCCATTTGTTTTACTAATGGGGGAGATATTTACCAAATCAGTAAAAAGCATTCAAATTTCAGATCCTCATAGCCTCCCCAACATTAGATTTGCAAATTACTGGCTGAAGCCATAAATTACAGCACAGCACAGCCAGACTGATGCCAAGCTGACAAGGTAGGTAGATGGCTTGCGATGACATTGTTTCACAGAAGCATTAATCATAGCAGGAAAGAAAATACTCTCAAATTGGTCCATAAGTCTAAATATTAAGGAATGAGAAGCAGGTTGCTGGGAGATAGCTTTAGCTGGAGCTGGAAAATTAGGAAATGAAAAACCCTTTCTATTATTTAACAAATCACCTTAATAATGTTTTATGCTCAAGTGCCAGCAAGCAAAGGAAATTCCTATTCTTTCCCATTTGCTCTTTATCCTCATTGCTCTTTAATAGGAATATTAATAACGTGAGGGTTGGTTCAGATGTAGCCCAAGCTGTATTTTTCTTCTGCTATAGCTTAGCTAAAAAAGAATAAATACCGAAAGAAAATTTTAATTTCTATGTTTAAAGCGTTTGCTTTGTCAGCAACAAAAACGGGGGCTATAGCTCCTCTTCTGCTATTACGTTCAAGGTCAAGTGTACACTTACTTATGTGCAGGCCAAACTTATTAAAATCCCACAGATCGGATAAACTGCAAAATGCAGCTTACCACGAAACACTGAGACAGCGGTTTGTAATCTTAGGAAAAAATATACATGTATCACTGTTGATTAAATACAAACCCTGCTGATTAATTTAGAGAAAAACACTACCTCACAGGGATGATTATACAATGAACGGCTTAAAATGCTTCCCTGCTAATAGCATTGTCAAAACCAGAGCCTTACAGTACACTGGCCAAGGGAGATTCATAGCACGGCATGACTAAAGTAAGTTGAAGGTGACATATTTGTCTAGCAGACATAATTAAAGGTATAATATTGGTGCTAGAGGTCAGAGTTGTACAGTCCTAAGGCAAAAGCAGTTTGAAAGAAAAAGCTCTGAAATAAGGGAATGAAGAATGATGTTGGGCAAGAGTCTGACACCTCTCTAACTAAAACTGCGAAGGTTTGTCTCAGCAGGCCTGATGCTCACATTTCCCCACCTTACACCAACAAAACCCAGGTCACCCAGGGTTCAGAAGTCCCAACAGGAGCCCAGCTGCTGAAGCGCTGTGCCTCAGTAGCTCCTATTGTAGCGTATCGATGGCTAGCTTTTCAACACAACTCGGCACCTGCTGATTACCCACATCTTCATAAAGCTCGGGCTGTTACTTTGGTGCCCAAATGGGGTTTCAGCATCACAACACATCGCAGTGCCCAGCTTTCAGACACAGTACTGGTGTTAGACGTCTACTCCCCCTCGACAAATCAATGGGAAACGTAGGTGAGGATTCACGAAGAAGCAGGACACTGAGCAGCACTTACGTAGTCACTTAAACTTCGTCACAATAAAATGCTAAAGAACGCGTTTGCCCCAAGCTTTTATGCCATCAAAAGCTTAAGCACTACATGAGCAGACGACGACCATAATGGTCTCCTATTGCATAACTCCTCCTCCCATGCCCAAGGGAAGAGGTAATTTCCTTTTTTCTCTGGGGAAAAACGTCTTAATCACTAGTGTCTGCATACTGTCACCCCTCCAGCGGAAGCAGTTCCTCCTGCAGAAAGCAAGACAACCACAAAATGTCCCAACAGACTAAACTAATGCCTAATGGTTTAGAGATGCTCCTCCACTAAAAGACTTTGTGTAAACAAAATAATAACTCTACCTTCTCCAAAAATGTTTTGAAATCCAAAGAACCTTCACTCGGTATCATCAAAATAACATGGAAAATGAGATGCCCCACGTATCAGGAGAGTCACTGTATAAAAGTTACACAAGCAACACGTCTCAGAATAGTGCCTTTGGTTACCACTGGCATTTTGGAAGATCCACATCACCAGCTGCACACCTGCAACGCTGAATGGGATGCTGCTTCTCAGTTCCATAGTTCACACTATTGCTTGTTTCCTCTACTCCACATACTTCACACCTGAGCAGTTTTCTTTGCTTTAAACTTCACTTAGGCTTTTAAGCTGTACTTCTCAGCACACATTTCATGCTCTCTTATAGGAGTATTCAAACAGCACGCATTTTAGCATTTTGACAAGTGACGACGTGGGGGGAAAAATTCACCTCCAAGCTTTCAGGAAAGCCCTTATTACCCTTGTAGATTTGCTGCAGGAAGAAATGATTTGGTGTGTGTAAAATGAGAACCAATGGAACTTTCTCTCAAGATGTGCTGGTGTTCAGAAAGAAGTTGAACTCTTTATCGCTTCAAACTTCTTAAAATCTTGCACAGCTTTCCAAAGGCACCTTCATATTCATGCGGTCCCTTATACATTCTGCCAGACCACCCCAGATTAAAACCAGCTACAGATCCCTCTCCCTTCCGCTCCCCCACACCCTTCCTTATTCAGTGGTCAGGCGAGACAGCCAGTACACCTTTAAGAATGAAATCTCCAGGCAGCGCTGCTTTGTTTGAGATAGCGAAGTTATTGTCCTTCGCGCTGTCTGGCAGCCCCTTCCGTCCCTTGGATTTATCTCGCACACATGATGCAGCTTTGTGGAAGGGATCGGGAGGGACTTTGCATTCCTCTGGTAGGATGATATGAGTTTGTATCTAAATCTGTTCCATATGACCCACCTCACATGGTTAGTGTCTCGCCGATCCACTTGTAAAGGTCAAGAAGTATTTCAACTGAGGCTTCAAAGTCAAAGGGTTTGTTAATAAAAAAAAACCCTACTGATAGAATCAGCACTTCATAAAGATACCGTGAACATTCTCTATTCTTTTGTACAGATATGTTTAAGGACCACTAGAGGCACAGGTGCAAGTGTGAGGTTTTATCTGGGGGAGTGTAGGGGCAGTGTTAAGGGTCTTGCAACCTTTCCACCTTAGATGACTGAGCTTCCAAACAAGCTGGGATAATTTAAATCCTTCCAAGTCCAACAGAATGTGCTAAGTCAAGAGAAAGAGGTTTCTCACCAGATTTTTAACTGATAACAATACTTTTTGAACCGAGACATTTGCATTTTGCTCCTGGCCCATTAGAACCTGACAGTGCAAAGCTATGCAGAAAAGCTATTCAAACCTCCCCAAAAGCTAAGAAATGTAAATATGAAACAAGTTCAAAATCATATCTGAGCCTCCCAAGTCAACCATCCCAATCATGAGCTATTGGAAATGACTGGAAGTGAGTGGGGCCAACACTGGTCCAATTTTGTTAACCTGATTGCTGTCACCACCTTATAACCCTGATGGAGGTACTTTGCTCAAATCCACACTTGAAGTAAAAATTTGCAGTGAGTTTAGGTTAGACAAACCAGTTGTCCTGTCTGTAGACAGCACAGCCTCACAGCACACTGCATGCCTCAACTCCACTCGTACATATATTTTTGGGAGATGGTTACAGACATCACATCCCAGACTATCAGTATCATAAATAGCAACAGTTTGTACTTTTGTAAGGAAAAAAATGGAGGGATGGGTAAAGCACACCTGACATTTTCTGTTGCATGCAATGATTTTTAGAATTTTCATCTCTCCAAATATTTGAAGTTTCAAATCATGACAGTCCAAGCAGAGATTTGAAAGGAATGGAACCAAGAGAACTAAGTCTGTAGCCAGCTCTGTGCACTTCCTGACCCCTGAGCAGCTGGGTTTATGCCCAGGGTATGGCTATGGGAACAACACTCCCAGGCCATCAGCTGAGTATACAACTTTACAGAGCATCAGCAACTCCATGGAGGCTGCCAGTGTCTACAGTTACTTTGCAATACATGTCACGGAACCTACCCCACTTTCATCAACTACCCAGCACAGCCTGTGTCACAAAATTGTATTCACGTAGCCATACAGCTCACAAACACCTGGCATTCTCCTGGCAAAGCTGAAGTACAGGCCTGTTTGTAAAACTGTTTGAAAAAGCGTATCAACATTTTATTTAGTTACTTTAAGAAAAGCCTCACACAACTCCCCAGAACTCCCAAGCACTTTGCAAATTCTCACTGCATGCCAAGCTCAACCAGCCCACAGCCAGCCCCATCCAGAACAGGTTGGAGGGAGATAAGCAGATCTGCAGTAAACTACAAAACACTCTGTTTCGCTGTACTCTGCCACGTGCTTTAGAAAAATCAAGACTAAAATATCCACACAAAACTACACAAACTGTTTTGTTTGAAAGCACTCCCAGCATCTTACTAATTCACCCATCTCCCATGGAAAGCACAGGTCTGTCTGTGTTTGAATCTACAATTCTAATGCTTACACCTACCTGAAGACTTACATGTTGTACAGAAAGAAATTTTATAGTGTTACGGCTTAAGCACATCGCTAATGCCAGTCCTACCCCATACAGAAATGGCTGGACAATTCTGCTCCTGAGTTGTACAAAACCCCACCAGCAATCTGTCCATTTAAAAATACAAAAAAATAAATAAATAGGAAAGAGACGAGCGCAAACGGAGATGTCACGTTCGTAAGCCAAGAAGCAGAGCAGGAAGGAGCTGGCACTGCAGCACCCACGGGGTGAGCCCCTGGGACCGGCAGAGGAGAGGACGGCGCTGCCGGGCGGGACCGAGGAGCTGCACGGCGCGGTGCCAGCCCCGTGCGGGCCAACAGCTCTGCGGTACGCGTCGGGAGCCGAAGGAAAGCGCTGCTCTTCCCTGCAGCACGTCATCCCATCCAGAGCTGGGCAAGTCGTTTGGTCCAGAGCTTTTCCCCTAGACTGAATATGTACCAAATGTGGGTGCATGAAATGATATGTTCTGCGGAAAGTAAGCACAATTCAAAGAAATAAGCCACCTCTGAGAAAATAGCAGAGGTTGTCTTTAGACAACCCTTATACATCCCCAAATCTTCTGTTACAATACAGCAAGGCAAGAAATCAATCTAAATCTGACCATCATTAGATAGGACTGAAGATCATCCACAGAAATATAACGGTGAATGGCAACACATAAAGGCAAAATGCATACAACTATTTCTCTAAGGATCTGATCTTGGGGAAAAAGAAAATAAAGCTTATTTTTAGCCGATAGGTAACACAAAAATGTAGGTAGCTGTTTTCCATCTTAATATTTCTGCTGAAGTGTGACAACAAAATAGCTGTGCTGTAGTTGCATGCTTCACCTCTTTGAGGGATTTGTAGGTAGCATGGAAATACCTGTTTCTCATCAGGCAATATGACCCCTATAATTACCCGCGATTCTCAGGCAGTAATGCTGCCTAATACCAACCATAAAAAAATAGCATGATGAAGTCTATGAAAAATGCCATACCTAAAAAAAAACACATTGGCATTGACTGATATGATTTGAGGCTCTAATGTTTTAACACAGATATGTCTTAACACAGGGAAGAGTTGGTTAGGAACAGTATTACAGAGTCTGACTGTTGCTACCAGTTTAAAAAATAAAATCCATCCAACCGCTTTAAGTCGCGCTTGACTACATCCTGCTTCATTCTTGGTCCACAGGACTCTTGCCCTTGTTCAAGCTGTGAACAAAACATCTCCATGCTCAGTCTTACATCATAACTTTGGAGAAGCCCTTTTTGTCTGCAGGCATTTGTAGTTTCTCAGAAATTGGGAGTTTACCAGCACATGATGTACATGTGCACACACAACATGCTAGACTGACCCTGGTAGGTACTGGACTACGAACCTGGAGCCTTGCAATATCCTGACCAAAAGAGAGGCAGAAAATGAAAGGCAAGATAAAATGACAATACAATTTATCCTTCGTAGCCAGTGCAATCACTACAATAGGGAAGCAATTACAGCACTTCAAACTGATGGGCCCGTACTATACAGGCACGTTTATCAGAAGCTAGTCTAAAGCCACAGAATCACTTCAGAGACCACCAGCCAAGGGCAGGAGGACAAATTTTTGGACATGCCCTATATATGACCTACATGGACTAAAGAACTATGATCTTCATTTGAAACCTCCAAACTATTATACATTCATGAGTAACTTTTATCGCCTTAAATGAAACATTAAAAAAAATTGACCAACTGACCATCTGAGTAAGACCTGATTACTTAGAAGGCAGGGGACAGCTGGTAGCTCACACAAAATCGGCACCTTATCTTAAAAATTCCTTTCTCATTTGACTGCTTAAAACATTTACCACCTGCACATGCATACAGTGAAGGGCTCAAAACTAGCTAAGGGAAAGATTTAGGAGCCTGCACTCATTTTCAGAGGTTACATGAACATACAGAAGCTTAAGTGCTATTTAAAGTCAGCGGCATCTGTTATCCATACCTTAACACCAGGGCAGTATTAATATAATGAATCCAAGGCTCATTTACATTAGCACTGGGAAGATCATTGCCCCAACCTTTTCTCTCATTTAGAGAAAGCTTTTACAAGCTTGTCTCTCCAACAGACCTTGTGGGTGGCCAGTGTTTTCACTGCTGCACTAGCAACTTCGACTTTTAATCCCCCTGCTAATACCCCAGCCTGATTCGCTTTACTGGCGATAGATAAGTCATGTTTCTGGGTCCCGCACACAGTGACCGGACACCACCTCTCAGTGGCTTGCAAGCAAGCTCCATCGCTAAACAAAAGGCAGTCTGTTTGGTCACCCTTCCTTCAGAGAGGCTTAAGAACATTTTTGTCATTTTTGAACAGCTAATATCTTGCAGAGGGGAAAAAAAGTTGTCTAATCTCTTTAAATTTAATCTTTACTTTTTGAAAAATCTGAGCACAGATGCTTAGTGCTGGACTATGTTCCATTAGACTAATTAGGTCAAGATTACCTAAAACGGTATGACTCCACCAACTCAATTTAAATTCCCTCCCCTCCTGTCCCTAAAGTTGCACCGTTTGGAATTTTATTCGCTTTTTCTCTCTACTCCCCCAGAGAGCACAAAGTGTGTTGGCAATTAATTAACACTGAATTAAAATTGCAGTGAAATCTAAGGGATTCTTCTCTTGGTCTTCAACATCAGTCCAAACCGGACAAAACTTTATCATTTCATGACTTCAGGACAACCGTGCTTACACTGGTTAAAAAAAAAAAAAAAAAGCCTCCTTATATTCCTGTATTTTGCTTCATTTACCACACAGATCCACTTAGCACTTTTATTACTGAACAGTTTCCCGCTAATGAAAGAAGAGAGCTGATATATATATATATTTTCTTTTTATTCTCAGTTTTTGGGGGCCTTCACAATTTTTTAAATATTTTATATCCACTAAAGCAAATAATAATGAATTAAAAGCATTAGCAAGATGTAAAATGGTTTGTGGACTTAAAAAGAACTTTGGGGAGACGTGCCTGTACTGCTTACCTGCCAGAACACCCACTGCTGTCTGCCCCTTCAGTTCATCCTCCTGCCACCCAGAACAAAGTATGTGCATGGGTTTCAGTTCCTGCATTTTTCCATCAAAGAGTTCTGATGTTCTCATAGCTGGACAACAGTGGGCTGTTCAGTTCACTAGTTCAAGATTAACACAAATACCTAAGAAAACAAAGGACACGTTTCCCCCCCAAAAAGGTTCCCAACTCACTTCAGAATCCGAATCTCACTGAAATCAAGTACTTTCTGAAAGGCATCTTTAGACACCTGTGGGAACGGTCCCTCAAATTTCACGTTACCCGAGCCTCATCATTAATTACTCAAGGCAGTAAAACAAAGGCTAATTAGTTTTATTTGGGATCCTTCAGCATATAAACGAACAATCTTAAACATTATTTTTTTCCATGTGCTTATGTAATTCTTCACAGACTGATAGATTCTGCTTTGATTGCACCTACACTTGCTTTACTAATAACATCTCAATGGAAAACGAAAAAATGAAAATCCTGACCAGGGCTGTGAGTCTCCTGTGCAGCAGAAGACCACCTATGAGCAGAAACTCGGCTCCTGAACTCCTTGAGCCGACCAACTGAAGCCAGAGCATAATCTTAAACTCAGGTGGATGTAACACTGACAAGCTTTTATAAAAGCGTACAGCTCCTGGGAGAGGGCAGACAATTTGCTAAGCGCACAGCCTGCGAGAGTGCAGAACAAGACAGCGCTTTAGCCGTTTCTCCAGAATGCTCAGACCTTACCAGTGTCAGAAATCCACAGACAGGCGAGGAAACGGGGAAACGAGGAGCTAAATTACAACAGGATGTTTTCCAACTCAAATGATTCACAACAAAATACTGATGTTTTCACTACCTTTGAAAGGGACAAGGCACTAGAAATTGTATTGCAAGAGACCATCCTGCACTAACTTAAGCGCAATGGAACTATATAAATCTTTCCTACAATGCTAGTGAAATTAAAAAGCCCTGCAGATAAGGCACGCTTTCAGAGAAGCCTGTCTTTTAGCCACACCTTTGGCTATCAAATCATCCTTCAACAAGGAGTGGAGATTTTAGTGAATCATAGCTATCAAAACAAAGGATCAGAAACACAGCAGATAATTCTAGCCTCAGTCGTACCTCAGCTTTTGAAATTCTCCATACAGTAGTCCCAGTCTCTGAAAAAAAAAGTCAAACTACAAACAATCATACTCACTAAATTCTAGTATTTTGGAAGGAAATGGCATCATATTGTACTACCAAAACTGGAATTATGAAGTGGTAGAAGAAGCTAAACAGAATGAAGATGACATTTGCTGTTGCATGGGCTAAGCAAAACATCATCAACATTAACTGTTAAGGTTAAATCAATGAACTGGTATCACTTAAAAAAAAAAAAAAAGGTAAAATTTATTCACGTGACCAATTTCATCACCATCACTGGCCACAGAATGATATACAAGATGTGCTTACGCACACAGGTAACTGCAAGACTTAGTTGCAAATTAAATTGTTTACAAAGATGTGCCATCGAGATGTGACAAGAGTTCTCAACAGAATACACTAAAATCAGTTCCTATAAAACAATGCTTTCCTATTGTTTCAAGCACCTTGGATTACAAAATATAAATGAACGTTAAGATCCAAGAGATTTCTGTCCCCCAAAATTGCACTGATTTAAGGTTCAAGTGTTGAACAACAGCCCCATTTTCAAACTGCTGTTTTTCAGGATTGTTTGGTGGTTTTGTTGTGTGGGTTTTTGTTTTGTTTTAATGCGCTACAATACAGATCAATTTTAAACAGACACTAAAATATCAGGAAGGAATAGTTTGGGACTATAAGCATGGATACAGCGGCAGACGTTAAGATGCTACCTTAGCACACATGAGCTCCCAGCTCTGCCACACACTTCTCTCCTGACCTTTGCTAATTCACCAAGATCAACTGACCCAAGTGCCACTGAACTAGATCAAGTGTTAACACCAACTGCTGCCCATTACCTCTCCATCTAGCGGGCTGCCTCATCAGTTGTTGCTCTCACTGGTTCCATCAAATGATCTGCATAAAAATAACCTATTAAGTTAAAAGGCCTCGCTTGTAACGCTACAGACCCTGACCACGAAGCGACAGGATGAACGGTTAAATCGCCAGATTCAGTGCGTCGGCCACACCTGGCAGGGAGCAAGGAGAGCAGGTGAGGGCGGGCGGGGAGCTGCGGCCAGAGCCGCGGCAGCCGGGTTGGCTCTGCTGGGCGCTGCGCTCCCGCCTCGGACGGACGAGCACGCGGGGCTTGCAAGGTTACTGCCTCAGCGCAGACGTCCGAGATGCTGCGCATCAGCTCCCGAACCGCCGCAGCGCCGCGCAACATTCTAAAGGCAATCAGAAGCTGCAACAGCCTGCTTTAGAAGCGTTATAACTGAATTCTGTGTCCCCTCTGTGAAACGGGGTGGCAGTGGGGTGCTACCTCAGAGAGGCAATGCAACACCAAATAAATCACGTGTGCTGAAGTTTATGCTAAGATCAAAAGCACCCACTCGCTAAATAAGCTGTGCAAAATTAAGTACAAAAGGGATGAATGTGATTTTCTCACCCTGTTGATATTTTAAAGCTTTTTTCTCCAAACAAAATTTTAACATTTTGAACCTCTTTACATTCTGTTAAAACGACTGAGACAACCAGAATAACTCCATGAGAAAGAGCCATCAGGCCACGGGAGAAAAAGGTGCAAGTCCCTCGTTTGACTCAGCTACCACAGGCTGGCTGTTTGCTTCTCCCTCTAACAAGCAATTTGATCCAGATGACTAGAAATGTCCTTTAGAAAAGGTTTTATCAAAATTTCTCATTACCTTCATGGTAAAGCCTCCAGGAAAGCCAAAAGTTCCACAGAATTTGAACACAGTAGGCCTAAAGCAATTCATTTTTCATCCTAAAAACACTTAAACACAAGCAGAACTTCACATACTTATTTACCCACTGATTCACGTCAAACCTGGGTTTGTTGTCATTTCCTTTTCTTAAAAATATTCTTTATCCAACTTAATATGGAATTTAAGTCATAGGATCAGTTATTAATATGTTCTTTCAATTTTTGCAAGATATGAATATCTCCTTTGGCTGAACAGCATAATAGTCCATTTATCAGTGAGGAAAGTCTCCAGAGGAATGAGATTTTTGTTTCGAATACACTTTTGCAGTTACTGGAAAAGATTCAGCTTTTTTCTTGGAGAAATATGTCACTAAAGTAGAAAGATGAGGAAAATGCTTGTATGCAACAGGCTTTTCTCTGATAGCAGACTGGTGCCCGTCTGGACAGATCCCTGAAGACATAAGCAATCCCAATTAAATCATCGGCAGTGCACTGCCTACGTAGAGCTGATGTCTGGATCAAGACCTTGGAATGTCAGCTTCGAAGTTTCCCTGGCAATTGCATCACACAGCCTATTGATATGAAAAAGCTACAGTACTTGCAAGCACTTCCCTCCTCCTATTTTAGTGACTTGTACCTCTTCGGGAAAAAAAGAAAAAAGAAAAACTAAATGCTGCATTCAGTATAGCAAAGCTAGTGCGAGAGGATTGAATTTGAGATGTAACGTCAGTGAGCTAAGGGCTAGCTGATTAAGTTCAGTCTGATAATATTCTACAATATTTCAGTGAATTCTATGGCATGAAATGTAATACACATTTGATCTCTCTCACACATGAACTCATAGTGAAGTAATATTTCCCTACAGAATAATTTTCATGAAAGCAGAGATTTACTGTAACCCAAATTGCAATTTACTCATTTCAGAGCCTTAAAAACTAATCAGATTCTCACAAGAACTTAGATCACTGGAAGAGGACTCCGCAATATTATTACACTTCCAAACAGTATCCACAGTATGAAAATTGCTACATGCTTTTAATTCACAAAGTTACTGGGGGGGGGAGGCTGATTTTTATTTTCTTTCTGGCCATCCAGAAGACAGGAAGAAAATTAGATTATTAGAAGGAAAACAATAAACAATGGTGGCCTTTTAGAGACGGGGTGGTTATGTTTAGAACCATGTTTCCAAAATAAAATTGTCAGGAACTAAACACAATCAAGCTTGGATCAAACAAAACTTTTGCGAGTAAAACAATGAAAGCTATACTGGGTACAGCAGAATTCCCCCACCTTGTAAAGGTTAATTCTCTTTCCTCACTTGCATAAATTTAGGAGAAAAAAAAAAAAAGATGCATTCATTGTGCCACAAAGCGTTAAATAATATCTTCCCAATATGCCAAAATTATGTGTAGCAAACAGGAAAACAATATTCAAGAAAAACTGTGTAAAAAAGTTTGAGGAAGGGGGGCTTCTGGCAAGTACAAACACAACCGTTAATAGATTTTTTAATAACTCTGTGCCACACAGTAATAGGGAACCACCTGCCAAAAGCACAGCAAGGTCGAGCGTCACGTACATGTTATGGCCAAAGAAATGCTGTGATCATCTAGTCTGACCTTCGGCAGCAACCACCACTGCAACAGTCTCATCTAGTATCGTGGTAGGTTTCTGGTTCGCTTTTTTGTCTGGTCTGTTTTCTTTTTCTTTACCTCAACATGTTTATTTTGTTGCAAATACCACCTAAAATAAACACAAGCATTTTATGATGCCCACACTTTTCCCCTTCCCCAACAGCACCCTTTGCTCCCGCCCCAACAGCAATTCCACAATTATTTGATGAGGGAGAGTGTCATAACACACTTAGAGTGAATCAAACCCAAAGGCAGGCAGAACAAACAATACGGTGTGTGTGTGTGTGTGTTTGTGTAAAAATCAATTACTCTGGGTTTCTCCGGCTTTCGGCTGCCAACAGCTGAGTGGAGACACGGAGAGCGTGTGCATGCGTCTGCGCAGGGGGGGCGGCCGGCACCCTTAGGGCCTGCCACCCCCACCCGCGACTTCTTCGAGACCAGACCCATGCAGCTAGCTGCGAAGAAATTGTCTTTCACCAGCCTGTTCCCTGGGCAGCCTGCACGCCTCCGCCAGCCGCAGTGAGAGGGAGGGCACGGCTTTCCCCTGCCTCGCGCTGTGGCTTCCCACAAGCACGTTACACCGCCCCACGGCCTGGGCCTAGCCTCAGTACTCACCCCGGGGACAGCCAGCGCAGGCGGCTGGCAGTCATGGGGTGCCCAGCTAGGTGCTGGGGCCAAAGTGGGCCTTGGACACTGCGGGCACCATGGGCATCCAGCGGGTACCACGTGGATGGCTGCACACCTGGCCTGGCCCCGGTCCTCAGGCCTGCCCGCAGCCCCCAGGACCAGGCCTCGGCCCTCAGGCCTGGCCACAGCCCCCAGACCAGGCCTCAGCCCCGGTCCCCAGGCCTGCCCACAGCCACCAGGACCAGGCCTGGCCCCGGTCCCCAGGCCCAGCAGCGCCCAGCCCCACAGCTGAAGCGCAGGGACCTGCTGCTGCCCAGCCCCGCAGGCGCTGCTCCCCTCCGGTTCCTCGGGGCAGGTCAGAATATTTAAACAGTTGTATATTCAAAGACCACAATGGAGGGAAGAGAATTACCTAAGGACAGGGTTAGCCTGTTTGATCAATGCATAATCAGATAACTGCTCCAGCTTTTTTACAAGTCTTTAAGCAAAGATCAGCCACTCAAATTCTAATTCCTTTTGCTAATTAAGCAGCCTGTTAATTGCTCTCGGGGTCTCTAATGCCATGTCATTATGCTTTTTAACAGCCTGCTTGACATCAATAGGGCTGCAAGCTC
>VXAA01000198.1:281691-305511 GCA_013399115.1 Anseranas semipalmata
GGGGTCAGCGCGGCCGCCCCGCGGGGGGGGTGCGGCTCCGGGCAGGGCCCCATCTCCCGGGCGGGGGCTAAGCATAACATGTGGCTCCAGCTGAGGGACTCCAGTTTCCGCACTCCATTAGTCCGGGAGAAATTCCACCGGTGAACCGCTGAGTGAGGGGCCTTGCCTGCCTGTCACAGATCAGTCTCCAGGAGGGCAGTGGCAGGGAGCGAGGGCTGCTCGCACCCCGGAGGGGTTTAACCATGGCTTTTATTTCAAAAGGCACGCACAAAAAGATACGAAGCCACACGATTTTTTCAAGGCATCTAGCAGTGTGCAACACCCAGGGCCTCCTGCTAGCAGGGCTGTGGGGAGGAAGCGGTGTGCAAGGAATTGTTCCTGGGGTGCCACAGGCAGCCAGGCCCGCTCTGGGTGAAGGGCTGCAGGGCAGGGGGAGGCCTGGTCTGCTGCGAGCAGGACAGCAGGCAGATAAGGGCTTGGAGGGGCTGTGTGCCACTCAGACGCCTCTGCAGAAGTCCTGAAGGGTTACCTTGGTCCTTATTTTCTCAGCCATCAGGCACTGCAGGCCCTGACCAGAGGGGACTTCACGTGTACACCTCTACCTCAGCCTTGCAGCTGGAGCTCGTGTTTCCTCACGAGCTGCTTTTATCGTCGTTTTCAAAGTAAACAGGTTGCAGACTACTCCAACTGAATACATCCCTTCTTAGCATTGCCACCCTGTCTTTGTAATGACAAGGCACAGCTGCGCAGCGCTAGATGGAGGCACCAGCTACAGGGACCTCTCTGCAAAGTAGCTGCTCTATTCAGTCCTGAGAGCAAAGCACGATCATTAGTTAGAAGAGGTCAAGTTAAAACTCTGCTTTGCAAGAATGTCCAGACCTTGAGACATACAGTTAGGAATTGCACTCAATGTGAGATCACCAAAAAATGCACTGATCTGCACTGTTGCTGAATAGCCATCATTCATGTCAATAAACAAGCAGGAAGTAAAGCTAGAAAATAGCTTTGATTTCTCTGCCTCTCGGGAATAATGTTTACAGATAGCACAAAGATCTTGGTATTCTTAACATGGTAGTATTTGAGTGAGCTATATTGTAATGAATTATATTGTAATTCTAGTCACTCTTATAACACATGCAAAATCTTTTAAGTTATACTAAGAATGCATAAATTGCATTATGTTTCTGAAAAAAATCTGGATGAAGTAAAAAAACATGAACAAGTTGCAAGACCAAACTGAGATCCACTGAAGCAGAGTCAAAGGAAAATATTTAAACCAAACTGCAAGTTGGGCTGGTCACCTGAAGTCAACTGTTCTTATTTCAGTCATTGTTTTGACATCATTTAAAGAAATTAAATAACTTGTATACTAAAAAGTCAGGCATTTTCAATCATGAGATGGAATAAGGAGTACATTTTAGAAAATGCTATCAATCAATAGAACAACATAGAATTATTATTAAAAGATACATCAGAGATGACTTCTCTTTTCTCTTGAAGACCAGATTTTTGTTTTCCACCGTCAGGCCATTTACTGTCTGTTGGTGCAGAAGTTTGGTGTTTTGGACAAAACCTCTGAGCTGACAGCAAAGTCACAGTGCTTCAGTTCCCAGCAAAAAGCATCAACTTAATAGGTGCCTGCGTGGAGCCACTCTTCATTTCTGAGCTCCAAGAATAAAGAGAGGGTCTTAGGCTACAACCTGGCAGGAATTTCTATCTACATTTTCTGTTTCTTATCCAAATCACAGCTCCACCTCAAAACAGCAAATAATGTTATGGTTAGGGAACCTTGCTTGGTAGAGGATAGGAACTTGAATGTCTGTTACTCTCATTGCATGTAAATGCTGTAGTGCCAGCCTGGAGCGTAAGTTGCTCTCCCACCCCAGGGAACTGGTGCTTATTGCACCAGAGGCAGTACATCTCCCTGCACGCGGTTGTTTTCAGGCACATGACAAGCTGAGGAAGACCCAAATTTAAATTCCATCCCCAGATTAAGCAGACAGAAATCTGAACCTGAATCTTCACCCCAAGAAGTTGTCCTATTTACTAAGTATATTGGAGAGCAAATCTATCTGGATTTTAATGCAAATGCTGAAAGATCTCCATTTTGTCTCAGGGTAAATTCGAAACAAATTTTGTAAACTTTTTTACTTTTTTTTTTTNCAATTACTCTGGGTTTCTCCGGCTTTCGGCTGCCAACAGCTGAGTGGAGACACGGAGAGCGTGTGCATGCGTCTGCGCAGGGGGGGCGGCCGGCACCCTTAGGGCCTGCCACCCCCACCCGCGACTTCTTCGAGACCAGACCCATGCAGCTAGCTGCGAAGAAATTGTCTTTCACCAGCCTGTTCCCTGGGCAGCCTGCACGCCTCCGCCAGCCGCAGTGAGAGGGAGGGCACGGCTTTCCCCTGCCTCGCGCTGTGGCTTCCCACAAGCACGTTACACCGCCCCACGGCCTGGGCCTAGCCTCAGTACTCACCCCGGGGACAGCCAGCGCAGGCGGCTGGCAGTCATGGGGTGCCCAGCTAGGTGCTGGGGCCAAAGTGGGCCTTGGACACTGCGGGCACCATGGGCATCCAGCGGGTACCACGTGGATGGCTGCACACCTGGCCTGGCCCCGGTCCTCAGGCCTGCCCGCAGCCCCCAGGACCAGGCCTCGGCCCTCAGGCCTGGCCACAGCCCCCAGACCAGGCCTCAGCCCCGGTCCCCAGGCCTGCCCACAGCCACCAGGACCAGGCCTGGCCCCGGTCCCCAGGCCCAGCAGCGCCCAGCCCCACAGCTGAAGCGCAGGGACCTGCTGCTGCCCAGCCCCGCAGGCGCTGCTCCCCTCCGGTTCCTCGGGGCAGGTCAGAATATTTAAACAGTTGTATATTCAAAGACCACAATGGAGGGAAGAGAATTACCTAAGGACAGGGTTAGCCTGTTTGATCAATGCATAATCAGATAACTGCTCCAGCTTTTTTACAAGTCTTTAAGCAAAGATCAGCCACTCAAATTCTAATTCCTTTTGCTAATTAAGCAGCCTGTTAATTGCTCTCGGGGTCTCTAATGCCATGTCATTATGCTTTTTAACAGCCTGCTTGACATCAATAGGGCTGCAAGCTCCACACAAACAAAGCGGGCATCTAGCACTTACTGAATTAGGCTAATGCCGGCATTGCAGCCGGGCACTGGCACGTCGCCTCCAGCGGGCGGCATTTCATTATCATTTCATCATCCCTCACGGAAAAAAAAAAAGCAAGTTACAAATGTTCAACACTTACCAGGGCGGGCAGCAAAAAGTGCCGAACCTCAGGAGAAAGGCTGCCCGGTCCCCACGGTCACCCGCCCGCGCCCGCCGCCTGCTCGCCCTCACGGCCGCACCTGGGGCCTCGATGCCGGCCCNAGTTCTTGTTTGTTAGCACACAATGGAGCCAGGCTTCTCTAACCCAGACCTACTTACACACCCCTTCCCCACTTCTTTTTCATTATCTCCTTTTCTGCTCATCAGTATAATCCATCTTTCACTCAGCCTCTTCCCCCTCTTTTCCTTCATTCCTTACTCTGTCCATTTTCAAACAGCGGTAGCAATATCCTCACTATTACTGACAGTTTCCATCTGGTTGCTATCTCCCCATGCTAGCTGTAGTCTGGGAAACTCTCCATGTTGTCCTCTTCCCCTCACCATTTCCTTTGCGGCTCTGGCAGGAATGGCTAGTACTCTTCAAACAACTGGCGAAATAATGAGACAGGACGAGCATGTTCTGCCCAGATATCTACACTGATCCATACCCACAGCCTTAAATATTTCTGTTCCAATGTTACCAGCAGAACACATTTTCGACAGCTTCCCTTTAAACTTTGCCTTTTTTTACTTGCTTGAATCAAGCTCTGCAGTTTAGACGCTAGCTCATATCAAATGTGCCTACTTGTTAGCTAAGTTAAAAGACCCATTTCAGCTTAATTTCAGTTTCTTTTTCAAGTAAACTTTGGCACACCAGAATGAGAGACAAAAATATTTTTTGTCTCCCTCACCCCTGCATTGCAGGGTTGTCTAAGGAACTGCTGATGCTGATATCATACAGAATTAACCCTCTGGCTTCATATTTAATTTATAAATTATAAAAGCAATTAAAGCACATGCATCTGTGATCTCCCAAATATGCTGTTGTCTTTAAGTGGAATTAATCTGAGGTCCCCTACATATGCCCATTTAGGTACAGATATTTATGTGCATACATGTGACAGGTAAAAATGCATGCACACACAGAGAATAATTTTATGCATCTCCTATGTCTGCTGCAGGATAGTAACACAATTAAGTCACCGTGACCGAGACAATTATCCGTACAGTAAGTAAAATGAGATGTCCACAGTGTGCTGAGGAGTTTTTAAACATGTGGGAATAAAGTACAGAAACTCTGTAGAGTCATGCAGCTAATGAGCAATAAATACACACTGGCACACCCTCATCAATTTTAAAGTCTTGGTATGAAAAGAATGTAATTAATTAAGATATGTTGATTTATAAGAGGTGACATAACAAGATGGATAGAGAAATCTTTTCCCTCCAATCTGTCATGGTTTCTTTCTAGAAGACGGCCCAACATGTGACAATGCCCTCCCTGGACATTCATAAAGAAATCAGCTTAAGTTTTCTTTTGTTTTGTTTCTCCCCACTATCGCAAGGAATATAGACTTCCTTTTCAACCCTTATTTGAATTTGACACAACTATATTTAAAGTGAAACAGTTCTAAAAACATAAAAGAAAAAAAGCTGAAAAAATTATATTTAGAAAAATCCTTTCCGCTTTTTTACTGTATTACATTTCTGCACATTGAAACATATACCCTGTTTCCCTTTCTCCCCCCGCTTAAGTCAGATGACTTTTTTGTAACTTGGCATACAGAGAGTCTGGTATAAGACAGGACTGTAGCATTTGTTGAGTCAAGATGTTTAATTTTTTTCACTCACATAATGATCCTTTTTTCCCTCCAGCCACTTGAGTTTTGTTTATGTTGCTTGAGCCCTAAACTAATACATGAATTCTCTTCACTGCCAAGATGACGACTTCAGCACCAGGCTTGATGAGCCAAAGAGGACCACATTCACTTTTAAGGATAGAGGCTATTTTAAAAGACTTTTTTCCAGTTGTGACAAATTAAATGCATTAAGGGAAACAACTGCTGTTGCAAGAGCTACTGGACTTCAAGGAGGAACTGGGAGAGTTTTATTTTCTTTGTAAGCACTTGACTTTTGCTAGGGGGCACTTTGCTTCTGTGCCAACTCTGGCTTATATTTTATTATTCTTAGAACAAAAGGTTGCAGTAATTAGAATTGGGGAAATTGTGCTCAAAGAAACTGAGTCATCAGATAAATTTAATACCATTAAGTGGTTATAAAAGGTGGGATTTTTAAAAAGAAGAAAAAGTGCTCCAATATATTGGTTTTATCCCGTCAAGAAAAGATGAATGAGAAGTACAGCTACTTTCACTCAGGCTAGACATGTAAACCTTGTACTTAATGACTGATGAGCAAAATTTTTTCTGTTCCAAGTGCAGATGGGCAAATCCTTCCTAATTGCAAAACACAAGAAAGTCTAATTTTACCAACAGAAAGCAGCACAATGTCCAAATGTTTCCCAAGCAAGAGCTTTAGGTGCTGTTGAAGAAAAAAAGCCAAACAACATTTCTTATAATGTGATCCATACTCTACCACATGCACATTTAATATGAAAGTTATGTTTGATATATACCGCCTTAGCATTTTTCTGTTTTAACTGAAAGCCTTTTGTTCTGTCAAGATTATAGTAGGATTTGCTTTCATTTTTCATGATGTTTCACTCAATACATCACTAACATTAGCAGGACTTAATAAGCACCCACCTTCTCCTTCCCCCACCCTGCCTGAGGTCTTTTGATGCATATTCTTCGAGAATCTTCAGATGTTGGATGCTGTCTGAAAAGTGGCCTCTCTATACCCTGGTATCAGGGATAATGAAGAGGACGAGTCCGTAAAATACAGCGTGGTGCTAGCAAGCACAGTATGCAAAATGTTTTGCAGCTTTAAATTCTGCCCTTGGTATGGTCTCTGTAATGGGCTTCCCTTCCTCCTTTTCTCTGTTGCAGATTCACATCTGTTTCTCTGCATTTTGAAACTGTGTTCATTTTTCACTGCTGCCCTTTGTCCCACACTTACTAGCTCTCGCCAAGGGCTTCATTTCACTTATTCAATAAGCGAGAGGCACTGCAGACTAGAGAGAGCTTTAGGACAAAGCTCAAACTTCTATTAGGCCTCAACAAAAATGTTTTTGTTCCCTATCAAGGAAACTTTTTCCTATTGCTTGTTATTGGCTTCTATTGTTTTGTGGTTTGTTTTTTTTTTTGTTAATTAATATTTTTAGTTTGTATAAAATTGCTCAAACGGCTTGCAATTTCAGTTTTACAAAACTTTAAAACAAATAAAAAAATAGATGCAACAAAAACCTGTAGTTACTAGACAAACTTTCTACTAGAAAATCCCATTTGTCCTTCATCCGTTTACGTCAGCGGTAGCTGGCTGTATCTGCAAATACAGTGCATTTCTGCTCCTGAGATCCTGGTTTCTTTATATGTCTACGCTTGTGTAAGCACTCTGTTAACATATATTTTCATGTCCCGCTGACTTAATGCACGTGATGCTGGAAGCCGGGCGGGACTGCCTGGTAAATGCCTTGCCAAGTCATCCCGGGCTACGTTGGGGCTGTTCCCTCCAGCGCTGTGCTGGAGGACGCGCTAATTGCTGCGTTTTACCACACAGCAAAACTAAAGAGAAGAGACCAGCCACGTAGGTTTCCCCAACACAAGATTTCTGACATGTGAACAAGTTTATTATATTCTGTTGCTAATCTAAACACCAAAGAGCTCTTCTTCAGAGAAGGAAAAAACAGGCGTGAAACTCCTAACACTTTTGTACTAACAGTTTAATGTCTGCACATGAAATTATTTAACTCTTGTGGGTATGTTCATTATGCCACAAGCACAAGTCAAATACAATTTTGCCACTAAATCATCGTCCCACTACGGTGCCGGTATTATAAAACTGTGAGGTTCAGGAAAGATTTCTAAGCGTACATTGCTCAGCCTAAGATTACTGATGCTCTCTGTGTGCAACCCATTTTTTCCCTTGCTATATTTCTTTAAAAGCAGCCTCCTCCTATTTGAAGCCCATCTGATCCTATGGTCTTGAGGACCTCTGATACTTATATGTGTTTCATTAGTAATTACATTCTATTTTACAGCTTGAAGCTTTAAAAGGCTTAGAACAACACATGTACTTTTATAACCACTACATCTAAGGAGAAAGTAAAGAATGACAGCAAGTTTTATGTGTTCAGTGGTTTCATGCGTCTCTCCAGCATTTACGTAAATATTCTCTGGGCCAATAAAAAACCCCGTGGGAAACCAAGGGTGCTACACCCGCACCCTCGGGTGGGCTCTAACCGCGCTTTCTCTGGGAGGGAAACAACTTCAGGAACATGGGGTGAGGGGTGTCTCGCATCCCTCACCATTGCCATTTAATTCATGATTTTTTCTGTCATGAATACAAATCCTGCATCTTATCTACCCTGCTAAGTTCTGTGGTGAATGCTTTGTGTAATTAAGAGCAGACACCTGTGTTCCTTGTCAGCAGCAACAACCCTCGTGCTGCAGACACACACGAGTGAGGAGTGAACAGTCATCAATTATCCATTTACCTTGCTTTTGCTTAGGTATTTAGCATTGTATTTCTTCCATGTCCAATACCTGTGCATTTGCTGGCCTATGTTATCACAACTGGTGGGGTTACACTGTTTGGTTTAGGTTCTGCCTACTCTGCCAAGGTTATCTTTATAACCCAGCCACATTTGGAGCCTCCGGACTTTCTCAGTTCTTGTTTGCTGCAGGAGCTTTAAGTGTGGATAGGTTTTTCAAGTGCAGCCCAACTATATTTACACTTGTTTCAGGCTCTGGTAATTTAAGCCCATAAGTCAAAGTGAACAACTGGTGACATTAATGAGGCATCAGAAGAATGAAATTGGTGGTAACTAGTGTCCCGTGGGAGGGGTGCTGATGATGGAAAAGGGAAATTTAATATTTGTGAAATTAAATAATACTGGATAAACAAGAGGTCTAAAACAGACTGTATCCATCTTTTTAATTATTTAGGGGATTTTTTTTTTAATAGAACTGGACTGTTAAAAGTATTTCTATTTCCCCACCCTCCTATGGGGACCCAGAAAGCGTGATACTAAAAGCCTTAACACTGCTCTTAGAGGGTAGATGCTTGATTGCACAAAGCATCTTTCTCTAGAGATCTGAATTCAAATTAATGCCTTAGTCTTCAGGTGCTACCTAGCACAAACCTGCAATGTTACAGTCACAAGGGAGTTTAGCATCTATTCAGCAGCATCTGCTGGAGGGATGCCCGCAGCTCAGAGTGCCCACCCAGATGCCACAGCTTGGCACTTGAAAAGGGCCCCCCACTTCTGTACAGAGATGGGTAAACCGGGAGAGAGAAGGAAAAGGGTGAAACAGAACTTGAAAGGCAGAAACAGCAGCCTTGTTCAAGTACCTCCAGGTGGTCACCAAAGCCAGAATTCCTGAACCAATTTCAGAGACCTTAAGGAGTCATGGATCAGGTTCTTTAATATAGGACCTATATTAGATTGGAAGTTTAAAAAAAAAAAAAAAAAAGATGGAGGGGCTAATTCTTGTAATTCTACCATTCGGCTGCTTTTCCCAACAACACAACAGATCTTTATAACCCTCTCTGCACTTGTCGAGTTTGGTCAAAGAATAGTTGCATTTCACTTTGTTGCATTAAAAATAGTTAAAAGTAAGGAGAAAAAGAAAAACAAAACAAAGCACATCTTTGAGAGTAAGTGGCTTTCAGTTCTAGTTCTACTCCATCCAAGGTCTTAATGTTTACACTTTAAATTGCCAGATTCTCCCCACTTCTCCCTGTCCCTGCTTCCTACCCCCACTCCTCATCCGAACAAATCAGCACATGAATATTTACAAAGATACGGAAGAAGGTAATTGTCCCCCGAGTTCTTTTCAATTGAAATATCATTTCAAGCTGGAATCATGTTAAAGATAATTAAAAAGGATTCCAAAGGGACAAACCCATCCCCAGCTCACCCGTATGGCAGCACAATGGGCTACCACTGTGCAAGCGAGCAGGCCTGATGGCACTTTATTTAACATGTCTATCTTGCCTTGATGAGCAGCTCATATTGTGAATCACAAGGAAGACGTACCACAGGACAAGCAGTGCTGACAGACACAGTCTGTGACTGTTCATAAAAGGGAAACAGCGAGAGCTCTCCGCAGAGCAGGGCACTGTCCCACTCTGTCGCAGCATGGAATCGATATGTTTCTAGATGAATTCACTGGGGAAGTTTGGAGGGGGGCAGAGGGAATAGGAAGCATTATGCATTGATAAAAACTGCAGCAGGAACCAGCATCACCATGCTAGCAAACTTTGCCAGGAGCAAAGATAAGCCAGGCTATTAAATCATACTACAAGTTTCTCCCTCTGCAAGATATTTATGCCAATGTGCAGAGTTTTCTTAAACCGTGTCCTCTATTAGCACTTGCTTTCATTCAAATTAGGGCTACAATAAAGACAAATGACTGTGGCAGATTCAACGCATTTTTACTTGTCAAATACAACACGCATACTTTCCTTCACGTGCAGCTGGCTGTTAAGGTAACTAGCTGCAGTAGCCTGGCACACCATACGTAACTTACGATGTGCATCTAGGCTCTTTACAGAGTTTCTCTTTTGTACAAAATGCTTCTGCAAATGATGAGTCCTTATTTCTGGACATCCCTCATGCACTACACATGGGGCATGTAAATCCCCAATGCTGCACAGGTGAGGAATCCTTTGGCCACTACCTTTGGTCATAGACACATCCAAGCTTTTCGATTTTCTTAACGAAAACAGAATTAGTAGACTCCTTTGAGATATATGAATGGGGAATTAGCTTTAATTTATTATATACATCAGCTGATTCCAATTAATGCCTCAGCGGAGCAAGGCATTTATTATTAAAGCTAAGCAGAAAAAGGATGTAAGCATTTCTTGGGATTCTCAAAGCTTGCCCCCCCCCCCCCCCCCCTGTGACGTGCAATTTCTCTGGCCCAAACAAGCATGTTACAAGAGAAGACGAGCCAAAATAAATGCAAAACACTCCTTTTCCTCTAGCTTCTTTGAGCACACATTATGCATAAATGACAGAAAAAAAGAGAAAAGATAATAAGAGAAGGTTTCTGATTGTTGGTTTAAATTGCTAGTGTTCAAGAAAATTTAGAAAAACAGAGACAACATTTGAAATACACGTAAAATGGCTTCACTCTCTCATTCTCAGCATATCATTTCTATTATTTTAGTGCTGTCTGACAACCAGAAGCAGTGAGATCATGTCAGTAACCAAGCCAGCCAGACAATACTGAGACTAAACTTCTCTCAGCGTGACCCCCTCCCCAACACCCGCCCGAATCTGACTTTAAGCCAGGTCAGCTCCCATGGAGCGGCGATCCTCACGCTGGCGGCTCTTGAGTAACCTCCTGCCTCCAGCAGCCAGAGCAAGGCATGGGAGCACTCCCTCGTCCGCGGTAGTCCTGGGCAGAGGGAGAGGATGTCAGTCACAGAAGCACGCAAGAAGCAAGTTCCAGCGCCGTAACAGCTCTGGTGCCTTAGCAATTCCCTTCCAGCCTCCTTACTGCCCTCAGAGCGCAGTGCTGGCGCGACAGCAGCAGGGCCCGCGGCCTCGCCAGGTGAGCTGGCAGCGGCCAGAAGCACAGCTCCAGCCCGTGCTGCCAGCGGGGAGCGAGCCGAGGCCTTCCCTGCCCGGCTCACCCCGTCCCGCACGGGCAACGCAGCCGGGGGAGCCGAGCGCCGGTGCCCAGGAGCCATCGCGTCCCTCGTGTCTGAGGGGACGCGTGCACGGGACACATCTGCGCGGCTTGCTCCCTCTGCCAGTCCTGCAGCACTGTGTTTGCCACCTAAGCTTCTCCTTCATCCACTCTTAGTTTGCACTGCATCGGTATGTACGGCAGTGGTAGGGAAGGGGGACAGAGACCAGGAAAGTAGGGGGAATATACACAGCCTTTCAGAGGCCAGAATGCATTTATTTTAAAATTGTTTTGTTCTACAAAGTGTCCGTATAGGTTATTGTAACTCACGTGCATTCTAGTCCCTCTATACAAATGGAGAATACTTGATTTTAACTAAATACTACACCACTAAAAATGTTTACGTTGTACATGGCTAACTTTCCCCATGATTTTTTTCTATATTTTGCTTGGGTTTTAATTTGCTTCTTTGATTATATGGCCTTCATATAAACCCCACCTTTCTATAGCATAGTTATATATATAATTTCTGAAATAGCAGCTTGTTAGACTCTAATAAAAAATAGTTGCTGCCAAAGGGTGCCTTTAGATGAGATAATGCCTATTTATCTAAAATATCAAATGGGTAGAGAGAAATATCAACAGAGAAACTGATAGGCACACAAGAGGCTTTCTTTCCTTCTCTTTCTGAAGAGACTTTAAAGCTGAATAAACACCTTGGAAAAGCACAAGCAATATACAGATCTCCTGGGCTCTGAACCTGACCTTTCAAAGTTAAAAATACACATTTTCAAGGCTGATCCTACAAACCCATGCTCACAAGAGCAGTCCTACTGATTTCATTCCTGTGAGCCCATCATTGGGATCTGGAGGGTGGGATACCGAAGTTTGTTAGTTCTTTTTGTTTTCCTGATCAAGCCAAAGCATTCCTGCAATGTCTCCTTAGCATTAATTTCATGCTTGTGATGATTAGCATATAAATCTAAAAGCATGTGTTGGTCTATCCAAGGGATTTTTTTCCCCATATTCAACACAACATTAATCTTACTAGCTCAGGTAAACAACTAACAGCTATTAAAAAGAGTGCAATCCATCCAAAAATAATTAACCCTTTTGACCATGCCTCAAAAAAACTCTCAAGGGAGCATCCCTTCCCACTGCCAGCAGGCACCCGGCGCCTGCCCCTCTCTTCCCAAGCAGGAGGGATGGGGCGCGAGGTGCCGCGGGAAGGCTCCAGGCTGAAGGAGTGAAAGGAAGGGTGCAGCCCGCGGGGCAATTGCAGCGGGACTCTGGACTTGCTAATGGGAGGGGAGGAGGCACCAGAGCCTTCCTTCAGAGCAAAACAAAAACATCAACGAGCATGCAGGCAAGATCTGTCAAGCCCAAACTGCTGCCACCTTGCTTTTCCATATATATTTGTAAACACATAGCGAAGAAGGGGTGTATTTCTGCATCAGGCAGCTAAATAGCACAGAAAAATCACATCCCATCAGTTTTTCTGAGTTCCACATAGACAGAACCCCATTTGTACCAACTGGAGGTTTTGGGAACAGAAACGGACAAAGACAGGAAAAAATGTATTCTTTTTATGCATGTGTTCTGCCTTAAAGTCCAAGAAGTAAACCTTTTTTTTTTTTTTTTCTTCATAACTACTCAATTCCACATCCCTGCCCCCAAGAGAAAACAAAAAAGAAAGGAGGCTTGAGGGGAACCAAGCGAGCCCCAGCACGGAGCCAGAGCTTTGCAGAGACCCCAACCCTGCCATGTCCAGCACCGAGGGACGAGCTCCAGGAATAAGTTTCCCCTCAGCCTGTGGAAACCATACTGCGCAGAATGCCCTTTTAGGCTGAAATTCAAGTTTTACTGTGCACAGGAGACAGTGCTGTGCAAGCAGCAGACACACATGCTATCAGCAGATATCTTTCTTGTGTCCATACAAACGCTATTCACAAGGTCTCGAGCTCTCTTGCCTGATAGAGTATTGATCCCCTGGAGTGCAAAGTCCAGCATGCCATTAGTCCAATCTGTTTTCAAGCTGACACAATCCCATCATTTGTCATCTTCTCCTGTCCTGCTGTGTTTGTTTAGGAGCAGGATATTTGCTTTATCTGTCACTTTCCAATCCTCACTGTATTCTTTACCTGACATGGAGTTTATTGGGTCCACAGTTTTCTCAGAGTCATTAACAAGAGGGATTTTGGCATGCTGATGAGATCACCGGAAAATGATGATGCCGACAGCTTGGAAAGCATTCATGAATTGGACTCTAAATATGTTTTGAGAGGGGATATGCATTTTGTATTTGAAACTAGATTTCAGTTGAGAAATATCTAAAGACTATTTCATTTTCCACAACAAATATCTGAAAAAGGCCAGCAGAATACGGGTAGGCAATTTGATTCAATGAGAATACTTGAGAAGAACAGTCAGTCAGTTACCACCTTCAGACTTCTTCAAAGGAAGACTGGAAATACCTGCACTAGCATCACTTACGAAAAGTGGAGCAGCCAGCTTGCGGAAGATGTTGAGCTACATAAAACACAATCACTTTGTATGCTTGTTGTATTACAAAGCTCAAACTTTCACTTTTCTTTTTTATGCTTCATATTTCAGAGATATTTGCATTTCATAGCCTAATTCACATACATTCTCTCCAAAACCTGACAAAGGACCCATTTAATTATTTTCACCAACCTTATTATTCATCGCTACCTGCTATCAATAGTAGTTAGCTTGCACATAAGTTTTTGTTATCATTTCTGCAGGTATTTCCACACTAACAGGCATGAAAAGCACCACAAGACCAGCACCCGCTTATCGTCTGATAGCCAACATTTACAGCCATTTTATGATTTTTTTTTCAAATGCAGATAAGCCATTTTGGAGCAGCAGTCTCCTGTGCCGCAAGTGACCATTGACACCCCGATGGCGCACAGCACCTGGCCAACTCCCCAAGGCAGGCATTTGTGTTAATTTGTTTTAATAAACTACTAAACTCTAAATTCTGGCTCATACTTGTAAATAGTGAATGCACATGTAGAATTCCGGACCAGTGCACAGGGAAGTTAAAAATAGAAAGAAAAGACTTAATTTTTCAGCTCTTGCTCCTATGGAATAATTCAGCATTTTGCTCTAAGATGCACTTTTTAAAACTTGCAGTTTCCATTAGAACTTCACAAGTTTTGTTATTGCAGGATCTTAAAATAAATACAAGCAAGACAACTGTCCCCAGGCTAAGAAATCCGCAGCACAGCCACACACTTAAGTACGTGTTTAATTACAAAGCAAGCTGCGGGTGCCCAGGAGCTGAAGCTGCTGCTAGCACCTTCCAGCCAGCGTAGCTAGTAAACCTGCACAGCTCTCGTAAACCTCACAGTCCTGGATGTCCTCTTCCTTTCCCAGGGCTCAGCAGAGAGCCTTCCACTGCCGTTCGCAGGACGGGATGGGGCCCTGCCCGTCCCACCCCGCAGGGGGCACATCTGCCCCCGTGCAGCCACCTGGGCTCAGGCAGCGCCGCGCACGAGCGTTAGCAGCGTGGAGCAGCAGCTCCCACCGAGCGCTGGGAACCTCGTGTTCCCTGCAGAAACGTCCCCATCAGACCAAGGCTCCCCGCGTGACACAGCTGCCGGTCTGAATACACAATAGCAACACTTTGCAACTGCACATTCTGCTTTTCTGTCCTTCGCCACGGCATAATCATTTTCTCCATATCAGAGACTTTCTGAAAGATGTACCGCTTGCAAGGGACCCGCTCTTTTGCCTTTCCCCTTTTGTTTTGTGGACAGCAGGAAGAGTGCTTGGGGATACAAAGGGATTACAGATTCACCAGTATGTTTTCCTGTCTCCCACATTCTCCAGAATTGTCTTGCTTGAGTCTAGGTAATCACACAGTGCCTGGCTCGTCACGTCTCCTTTCTGTGTGCCCTTGTCTGTTCCTTTTTGCAGTTTGGTTATGTTTGTTTTTGTTTTTTTTTTTTCCCCCTAAGTACATTGCCCGTTTACATCTGTGCTCTGTATGTTGGGGAAAGTGTTAAAAAGACAGGGAGGAAGTGCACGAGAAAGCTGGGTTATTTAGGAGGTGGCATTTCAAGGGTTCTGGAAAGCTCCAGCCGTTCAACATCCTGGAGAGGTTTGGGTTAGGTAGGTCTGACACCACAGGGCACTCTCTTCAACAAAACACGCACCGCTCTCGCCAGCTATCGGGAGCCCCCGTGCAGAGCGCGGCTGCCCGGCTGCCGGGGGTGCCCGCCCGCGCCCCAGCCCCGAGCCCCGCGGGGCTCCCTGCCATTCGCTGCTCCCTGCGCGCAGGCTGCTGCGGGCATCGGTGGGACCGCAAAGAGCGAACTGCTGCTAATAATATAATAAAAGCAAATGCTGCCCAGCGCAATAAAAATAGGAGGCAGTTTATGCTTTCTGAGCGAACGGCATGTGAATTTATGGACAAGCAGGCCTCTGCGTTCTCTCCCTTACACATATTGGGGATAAGGTTACGTTTTATTTGTAGGGAATTTTATGGCAGTAAAGCCCATTCATTAAAGAAAGAAAAAGAAAAGAGAAAAAACAGATGATCGTTACCCAGAAATCCTCATCGGTTCTCCCCCAGTTGTTTATCCTTTAACTTTTTAAAGGAATTTTTAGACAAAGATGCTTTCTTTCTCCTCTGGAAGAGAAAAAGGCGTGGGGGAAGACACACTGCTTCACCCAGGCGCTTTTTAAATCTCTCTAGGCAGCACCCTGAAAACAACTTTCCCTTTAATGAAGACCTTTCTGGTGCTCTCTTCAATATTCACTTAAAAAAAAATTAAAACTTCACAAGTTCATAAGGACAGATCCCTGGGTAGGACTTTTATTAAGTCTTTTCTATTTACTTCCTACCTAGATAAGATCTTAATCACAGCCCCCAAATTATCCGCAATGACATTTATCAACTCTAGTCATCTTTTCTTTAGCATGCTCCGCCTGACCAGTCAGCTTTTCTTCCACCCCTTCCTTTCAATGGAAGTTAATTTCGAGTACATGATTTATCTTGCTGGGCTAACAGCACTGAGGCAGCCCACCTTTTCAAAGGGCTGGCCAGGGAGTGAATTATAGCAGAGTTGTCCAGTGATTGCGTTCCATAGGGAAGGAGAATAGGCAGCCAGTGTGTTGCCCCGATGTGGCGCTGGGACCTTTTCAGCAAGTGAAGAAAAAAAGATTGGGCCTCTGACCGTGGGGCTGACAGGCAAGCGTTATATCAGCAGACAAAGGCTCGAATACCTGAAAGGATCAGAACTCCATGTACTCCGAGATGTGATGTTGTTTACAACACCATACGCTGACCCTATCCCAAATTTACATGATATCAGTGCAGTGGTCTTTTAACCTTCACTCATTCTTCTTCCTGCATCTTCGCACAGCTATTAGCATACAGAGAATTAGCAACGACCACATTAAATCCACCAACACTTTGAAATCCTTTGCACGCATTCTGCAGCAAGCGTTGCTGAAATGTATAATTTCCCTGCATGCCCTGTATATATCCAGGGGCTCTGTTTGGTTTGGCAATGGGTTTCATTCAGTATCTATTAACATTCAACTTCTATTTGTAAAGGGCATGTACAACCCACTCAAGTACATATTTGGCACAAGCTACAGTCATTTAGTATTGGTCCAGGAGTACAGCTGGTGCCATCTGGGGCAGGATAATAAGAATCTTTCACAGAGATCTCAGAAGCTGTGTTTTCATATTCCTTGTTCCTTCGCTGCTTTGCACAAATGGGGGTGGTTTGTGAATGTGCTCCAGCTTCGGGTCGGGGGCTCCTCCAGGACCACGAGCTCCGGCTGCGTTCAGTGGTTTGCGAGGTGCCGCTCCCGCCAGCACCCCACGCCTGCAGGGCCCTGGCTGCCTGCAGCCCAACACCGTGACACCCGACCGGTTTTCAAGCAGCAGTGAGGATTTCCAGCACTTTGTCTGACTTCTAGAAAGCAAGCTATCTCCTTGCTAGTAACTCCGCTTTCCCTACCAAACTGGGTTGCAAAATGCAGAAGTTACAGCTTGACTGAGAGAGGGGGAGAGACTTTGTCCAACAGAACAGGAGTTTTGCAGGGTTTAGTGCAGAAGTTTCAGCTGGTTCCTAACACATATCACCATCCAAGTTAGCGGTAAAAGGGAATTTCTTAGGTACAAAAATCAGTTGGCACTGTTGAAAAACCTGGGGCCGGATAACTTGAAGTCTTCTGCATCCCCTCAGCTGTTTATTTTCTGTTCGCTGGGCTCCTGCGGATGGCACGCCACACAGCTCTACCACTTGGACGCAACAGCAGCCCTGCGGTCCTGGAGCGTGCGGCAGCCCCAGCCCTGCCCTTGTGCCCACGCCAGGGACGTCCCCCCTGGCCGGTCAGCACCACAGGCCTGAAATCAGCATCTGTGCCACAGGACGGAGCGGCTGTAGCCGCGAGAAAGCCCCCAGTCAGCCAAGGACACCATCCCAGCCTCAAATCCCACGCCTCCCGGGTGTGAGAATCTGAGAAATAACGATGTTTTCGGTCGCTGCCAGAACACGGATCCTTCCTTGGGAGAGGTTTTCATGCCGTATCGCTGTACCTCAGAGCTGAGAATGGATGTCACCTTCCTTCAATATGGGGTATCCTGATTACCTGGTCAAGACAGGCACTTGGTTCTCTCCTCTTTGAACCAGGTAAAGGTTGTTTTCCTAGGGCATGCTCCCTGCTACTGCCTCTATGGGTAGATGCACACTTCTTTTTGGTAGTTTTTTCAGGTGGGGATGGTGCCCTTATATATATGTATATATACACACACACACACACACAATTATTATTTTTTAATTAGGAGGCAGGGTACCCATACAGGCGGATGGTTTGCCTGTGCAAGTTCTGCACAAAGCATCATTTCTGAATCAGTCCATCAGTCTCATGGCAGTCACTGAGCCTTTTCAAAGCCATACCAAAATACATTAGGGAAGGTCCATCGCAAATTTAAAATGAATGCAATGCTCAGAATTATTTCCATACAAACCTGCTCAGCCTTCCAAAAAGCAAACACTTATCTGCCCTACTTGTTACCAATGCAAAATACAAGCACCACCCACAACCTTTTAAGAAGGCTTGTATTTCCCCACATGATTTTTAAAATACCTTTCTCCACTGACCACGTTACTTGAGCCTTTGTTACGTGCCAGTGGAAAGATGGGAATCCAGCAAGCTGCATTCCTTTACCAAGCCACCACGACTGTCCAGCTTGTGACTGACCAATGAGAACCCTCAGTGAGTAGAAACGCTGGTTATGGCTCATGCCGTTTGCAATGGTTAAAACCATATTCACTGTTCAACACAGAACCTCGGTAAAAATATGATGCTTTATATGAAAATAGGTTTTTCTCTCTTTCATACCATGGTGCGTAGCTGCAGCTGTTAAAGCTGACCCAATCAGTCGCATGCAATAATAATTCTACATGTGAGTTGTCCTGCAAGGAATGTGTAATTTCCCAGAACCGCTTTACTAGTCTGGCTCTCAATTTGCAGCAATAAGCCGCTTGCGAACAAGAGCTGAAACACGAGCTCCGCTATTCCCTTTTGGTTGGATGCATCATTCACATGGTATCGATGCTCCTCTGCAATTGGTGAATATACAGGAACTCAGATGCAAATTCTTGGTGATTATTTTTTTTTAATGTCTAAATACAAATTTAAGTTCTGTTACCACAGATGCATGCTATTCCCAAGCACTGCTCCACCTGCAGGGAAGACCAGCCAGCAGGAGAGGCATTAACAGGGAAAACCAGTCAAGATCCAAGCAGATATTTGTGAAAATTATCACTAGTAAACATTTCTCATCTAGCCAAGATAAAGATATATGTAGCATGATACATATAATTAGGTGTTACAATGGAGAAAAGTTGATAACCAAAATATGCATTCATCCCTTACAATCATTCTTTAGCTAATGGTCTGGCAACATCCTGGTACTGCTATTTTCTGATCCAAGAACAGCCATGGCTCATGGGAACAATGAAAACACTGAACACCTAGAGGGTTGTTAAAAGATGTCTGACTTCTCGAAACTTTGCAAATCCTACATTTTAACAGCTGTCTGGAGAGCTGTACACAGCTCTTTTCCAAACTCATCTTTACAAAGAAGGTCATGAATCTGTAGTTGAAAAAAGTCAACACATACACACATGGGGACAAAAACCATTTCTAGGCTTTAACATAGAGGAAGTTTGCCAATATTTTATGAAGAGGAAGAGAGAGGGAACAACAATGCATTCCATAGTAAGACATGCATTTCTGTTCTACTGACAAACCCATTTAGACAAAGATGAAGAAAGTTGCTATTGTCAGTAAGGGAAATACATACTTTGCACACAGTTAAAACCTGTATGAACTATGAAATCCATCCTATACTCAAAAATAAAATTTCCTCTTATTCAACTTAACTATCTTGTGACAGTAAAATGCGTCACAAACTGTAAAGACAACTTTTTTTTTTTTAACTGGGATTTTGTACTCTGTGGCCTGTGGTTCTCTGTGTGCATGTACAAGAAGGAAACTGTATTCTGTCAGAGGCAGCATGCGTAGCTTTCTTTCATTATTCAAATGGTTGGATTTCAACAACATAAGAATAAACTGCAGAGGTGAAGAGGAGAAAAAATAATTAGGAGTGCAACAAAATGCAAGAGCACATTAGGGTGTTAAAAGGGTTGGAAGTGTGAAACCCAAAAATAAACATTCTGCTTAATTTATTAAGGTAGCATTTTGGTGTATGCTAACCGAATCAATATTTGAAATCACTGTTAGAGAAATTGCATTTCCAGCTGGTATAAGGACATAAAAACTGGACAGATTGTATTTAGACCAAATCTTACCATTGCAGTGTTCTGCATTATCATAAGTTTGCATTTAGTGGCATATAACTCGTATTATTCTTTGTTCGCATTAGGATTAACTTTGTGGGTTGACACTGAAGAACCGTAAAAAGCGTTTTTAAAACCCTCACTTCTGTGTTCTTTGAGCAGCCACATCAGCTAGCCTATAAGCTAACCTAACTAGCAATAAAGACAACCAGATTTGGAGGGGTTTCTTAAGCAAAAGCTTCCCAGATGCACACTCATATTTAGGAACACTGCCCCTGCCAGGGCTGCCCTGGCACTGGTTGGGATTTTCCCCATCTCAGGTATTAACGACAACAAAAAGCACTCAAAACAAAACTCCCAAAGAAGTGATGAAAGTGCAGTTCTCCTCCTCCTCCTCATGTTGTAAGTGTATCACCACCGCAGACCAGCAGGAAATTAAACATTTTGTGAGAAAACAATGAAAGCAAACAAACAAAGCAAACACAGCTGGTCAAACACAAGGTGAGGTTCAGAGCAGCTTCCTTCTGACTGGAGAGGCTCTCCGAGGACAGACAGGAAGGATGCGGAACGGTGCGTGTGTTTCGGTAGCTGAGGAGCCCATCCTACCCCGCTCAAACAAGGCAGTGGATGAAACCCAAAACCAGAATGGAATTCCTGCATCCTCCAAGAAGGAGGACCACAGCAGATGAGAGACTGCAGAATGAAGGACCTGGGTGGAGTATGGCTGGCAGGAGCAAGAGATGCCATCCAGGAACAGACACTGAACAGATTATCCCAGGAAACAGAACAAAGCAAACAAAAAATGAAACAAAACAACAAAAAAACAAGGACAGGCTTTCTCAGACCACAGGACAGGCAGAGCATAGCGCCTGATGGGACAGGCATCCTCATTCTGTTCCTGAAATCCTTGTATTTCACTAATGTTGGAGGCTCCATTTCCTTCAGTACCTGCCCTTTGTGCTAGGGCATAATTTATTTACTAATTCAAACCTGATTTAGCTAATCTGTGCTAACCTGAACTAAGTCAAGTCAGGCCTGGTTTAATCTGAAATAGCAGCGCCCATGAAATATTTTAGCTCGGTTTAATCAGACCCTCTGAAAAAAATACTTTGATTAATCCACTCAGATTGGTGTAAATCCCAGGATGAAACAAACCCCAAGAAAAGGACTTCTCTCCAAGTTAGCACTAGGAATGTCAGACACTAACGCTGCAGGCAGTCGGATGACCTCCAGAAATCCCTTCCACCCAACATGTTTGCAATCCCATGAGCCCAGGCTCAGCCTGCACCGTGGATCTAGGCGAGGTTTGCCCCAGCCCTGAGCGAGATCTCTTTGCTTGGCTGGGCCCTGCAAGGTGCTGGGTTCCAGCCGCACAGAAAGGTCGGCGTTTTGCAGAGAGAACTATCCAAAAGGCCAGTCCGCGCACGAGTCCTGCCACGGGGAGGAGGTCCATCCTGATGGCAAACCTGACAAATGTCTTGCTATTACTATTATTTTTTGTAAGTGGGCTTGTTCTCTCTGGGTCACTTTACTCAAGCCTGCCCAACCTTGGTAATAATGAGCTGAAGCTGGTTAAGCAGCTAATTAGCATGCCGTTTGTTAGACGAGTTAAGAATGTAATTATTGTGAGTAGGCAGAGCCTGCCGATGGAATGCATTTTGAAGGTTACCATAGGAATCCTTCCTTGGTCTATTCATTCCGAGTGTAATACTAATCACTATCATAAGGAACGGATTGCTTGGATATAGACTGTAGGTTAACATCTGATTAGATTTCCAGTGAACAAAGCAATTCAGGCAGTTTGTTTGTTAACCCTTTTGGGCCCTGCCAAAGTGTCCTGACCTGCGGGAAGAGCTCCGCGCTGCTGGGTCTCCTCCCTGCCCAGGGTTTGAAGTCAGCATCCTGCCGCAGAGCTCGGGGCTCTAATGGCAGCGGGCGGGCTGAATGCCGTCCTCCAAATGTGCTGAAATTAGTGTGGCATTCACCAAAACTGGCATAGCAAGCCATCTATTACTGCTTTTTTTCATTTGTAGATTGGTTGGGTTCAAATTGTGCCGGATAATTCAAAGATCTGATTAAAACAGTAAATGGGAAAAACTAAAGAACAGAACTACAGCATTATTCTTTTATTTATTTAAAATACACGGTTCCTCGAGCATGCAGTATGGCATCCTGCAAACAAACATCCTGGGCACAAGTCCGCCCTGGTGTAATGACGGCTCCACCCTACGGCACTTCCACCAGTGTCCCATTTGCCCTTCAAGGCAGAAGCTAACCACCGGTCTTTGTCACATTGCCTCGGAAAACACAGGTCCCCGTGTCACGCTAGGGGAGCGCACAGACAGATGTCCCTCCAGCACAGCCCTACGGACACACGTGCCACCAAAGGACATCCCTCACGGATGCCGGGCAGGACACGCGCTGGGAGCTCCGCGCTCCCGCTCCTTTGATCACATCAGCAAGAGTCCCAAGGCACCTGAAAACCAAACTCGTGGCTCGCCTTCGGAGGAGCTCCTCCCAGAGCAGGGGCTTTGATGGAGCATTGCAGGGCGAAGCACCCGTAAGCAGTACCTGCTTAATATCATTTTGCTCTGTATGAACAGCAGCTCTGTTTAAAGAGCGCGAATGTGCTACCTTTTGTCGGAAAGGAAATTCATGTAAATTCCTCCTTTGTTCCCTCTGCCCCCAAAAGTCACAGGCAGCAGAGATCACATTTATAACAGTGCAGCTTTAAAGAACCGTGGATGTTCATTAAATCGCCCCTGCATATTTTGCTCTTTTTTTTCCACTCAAGGCTGCCTACCAAAATCTCTCAGTGGTGTTCCTTAGCTCTTACCCTAAAAATATTATAAAAAATGAAGTAGTGAATACCACAATCTGAATGCATTCTGTGTCCAGCATCATGCTGTTAGCAGCTCACTTGCGAGGCCCAAGGCTCGGTGGGAATTTACAATTCATCGGCGACCAAACTATTTTAATGTTATCAACACATCTTTACCCTGGCATATGAGTGTGTGACTTATGAAGTGAGAAGCAATTTGTTTTGTGAATTTCATCCTTTGTTATTGAAAGCTGCTGGATTTGGATGTATAAAGACCTGTGCCATTAAGCCACAGGGCAGAAGCATCCTATGGGCTAACAAGTTTGTTTGCTTGTTATTATTATTTTTTTAAAATACAGATTACTTTAAAAGTAGCATTATGTAGGACTCTGAAGGTGCTTTACTTAAATCTTGTGCTTCTTCCAAAAGATTGTCGAATATGAAGAAAAATGAATGGAACAGACCGTGATCTCAATTCAGTAGGAAAATACCAGCTGATTTCTAACCAAATTAATGTATATAATTCAGTAGTTTTACAATTGTCCCATCCAGCGTACCTCTAAATAACTGTATTTATTAGAAAATGTGGATTTATTAAAACAGGAATTTGTCTGGTGTCTTTTTAAGAAAATTTAAAAAGATCAAGGAGGATCACTGTGAAAAGACAATTTGATATTTACTCTTCAGCTCCTTTTTGCTGCAAAGTGCTGTCTATTTGAAATGGGAGATCTGATTTGTAAAGGAAAGTCTTATAAGGGTGAAATTGAAATAAGTATCTAAGGTTACTGACATAAAATGTTTCTCTTGACAAGATCCATTCTTTAAATAATTAACAGTCTGAGGTTTAAAAAAACAAACAAAAAACAGTCAAGCCCAATTCTGACTGCTTGCAGCAGCAGCCGCGCGCAGAGCAGAGCCCCCGGTGCAGCAGCAGCCGAGTGGCACCGCGCAGGCAGGGGCTCAGGGCTGGTGCCTCCCAACTTGTCTTTTCTCTCCATCAGCATTGGTCAACATTCATGAGCGAGCAATGGGTACAAAGTGACACCACAACAGGCATCACTGCGCTAGCAATTTAAGCACAAATGTTTTTGCATTAACACAGACCTCTGGAAATAACACGAGTTTTGTGAAAAATCAACTCCAGGTTTTCCCTGAGCAAAACTTTAGAACTGAGACATCAATTTTAGGCAGAAAATAAATTGTATTTCCTGAAACAGCAAAGCACTAGATCATCTCTCATACAAAGGTAGGAAGAAGTAGAACAGTTTTTTTTTTTTTTTTTTTTAA
>VXAA01000198.1:305586-337073 GCA_013399115.1 Anseranas semipalmata
AAATCCAAACATTATCTTGATCAGTTTATTTTCTCAAGTTAGTATATACAAACAAGAAGCCAGGAAACTAAGAGGAATAATATTTCAGTCCAGCTTTCCCTAGATTACCAGATTCAATAAGAAATGGAAAAAAGTGTTCTTTGCAAACTATTGTTCTCAAGCCAGTTCTTTCACTCTATTTTTGGCTAATTAAATTAATCTGGTAAGCAGGTGTAAACCCACTTGTTTAAGCAATGGTTTGGGTTGCTAAAAGGAGAGATTGGAGGTATTTGCACAGTTAAGAGATTTGTACAAGGGAGCATTAAACCCTATCAACAAGAGGAAACTCCACTCAGGACGCAGAAAATCCTGTTTAGCACTTACCAAATCATACCAAATGCAAAACACAGTCTGCTTCTAATCCAATATACTAACATGAAGGTGAAGTATAATCATCTGTTTTCTTAGACTGAAAAGTCTGACCAGCTATATTGAATACCTTTTGCATAGTTAATGCTTTACCTGGTGAGTAGAAACACATAAATGTTGCTGTCCTTTGAGATTTGGGCTGTATTTGCAGTCAGTAGTATGCTCAGTTCTGACTCCAGAACAGTGAATATCCAACCTTCAATTGCAATGGACAGCTTTTTCCATATGCATTTTATTTGGCCAAAATATAAACTGAGCAGGCTACCAATAATGATTGCAGACAAGCACAACATCGAGCACACTAATAGGCAAAGTAATATTTAATAAAAACAAAGAAATACCAATCAGACAAAAGTAGATATATCAACAAAGCGCCAGAATTCAGTCTCACCTCCACAGAGTTATAACGGATCACCCTCAACATGCAAATATTAAAAATTAGTTTGATGCAACCGCTAAAATCTGGCAGTAAGGAATAACAGCTAACGTGAAGAATGCTTGACTTCTCTTTAAAACTCTTTGACTTTCTCTGGGTTCTGAGCACACTGGAGAAGAATGACAGTTCACCACCTGGGGTGCACCCAGCCTTCAGCTTCTAGGACCCACAAACAACAGACCCCATGCAACGCCCCATGTTCTGACACACCAAGCCTACTATCCAACCCTTGGTGCACCAGCCCAGCACCCACGGCTGTTTGCTGCATTTCAGAAGCACTTAATGGGACAACACTCCCTCCCGCTGAGGTATCCACAGGCCAGACACCAGAGCATGCCAGTATTTTGTGAGGAATGCTATAAGGAGAGAAAGAAGAGGAGGAGGAGGAAGAGAGGATCACAGTGCAATGAGCCGTGACTGCGTGTGCTGGGGCCTTGCCAAAGACCAGAAGCAGCACTTAAAGAAGAAGCAGTGGTGGAGCTGCCCATGGGCTCCTCAGGACATTACAAGGGCTCAAAACACTCCTCCTTCCTCTAGCTCCCGCTGGAGTCCAGCCCCTCGGCTGCTGAGGGTAAGGCAGCGCCAGCAGCTGAGCAAACCAACGCAAAACATTTGCCTCGAGTCCGCCGCAGCCCCTGTTGCTCGCCATCCCGCCCAGGACAACCTGGGTGGCAGAGGGTCTCTGGGGCTGCACCCAGCCCGTGCCGCGGGAAGGCCGGGTCCTCCCCGAGGGACCCCTCCAGAGGATCACGCCGTCGGCCTGGGACTCCCTGTGCCGCACCAGGACGTCCCGTTGCCTCACCCGCCCTCGCGCCGAGCGGCACTCGGGCCTGATGCTCCGCCTAACGTTTGTTCCAATGGCGGGGACGCTGGAGAGCCAAAGTGGCCATTTCATTTACCTCCTCCTGTAATAACGACCTGCAACAACAGTTGCCATCCCTCCTCTTTTCCCCCATCCGAAGCACTCTTGCTCGGCCCCCTCCCGCCCGCCCCTTCCAGATTTGCTCCTGTTTTTCGTCTATTTGTGAAGGTGCCCAAGACAGGAGCTCACTTAATACGTTCCCTTACGCTTGTGGCGCAACAGCCTATTCAGTACAGATAAGCCCCTTTAGAAATGAAGGGGAATTTAATTCAGTGCTTGAGTGACAGCAGGAAGATTTATCCCCTCAGTAGACAATACGGCTTTTGGGGCTTTAATCTTGCCCAGACAATGGGCTGTTTCTCGGCCCTCATCTTGTGCTTTTCCCACGATGTTCGGTGATTAACCGGGGCTCCATTGGATGGAAGCCACTATCTCTCATTTAAGAGTGTTTGCGCCTCTGTCAAGGACCAGGGAGGGAGGGAGGGAGGTGGGAAGAGGAGAAAGGAAGGGGAGGGGGGAAAAGTTGAACTCATCCAGGAGAAATGCTGCGAGGCCGGAGACTGGGCCCAGACGGATGCCAGCGCTATCTGCAGTAGGCAGGGCGGGTTGACAAAGCAGATGGATACTGGCATTGTCACCTCCGGAGAGCTGTGGGCAGGGCCCTATTGACTTACTTCTACAAACAGAAGCTCCTAATTTATTTCATTACCGTCTTTATTTAGAAAAGCACTTGTCGTAGACTGAAATCCACTGGTCCTTAGATATGTGCTGCTTAAATTTAAGCATAAGTGCTTTTCTAAAAATGAAGGAATCCACGTACACTGAAGCCTGCTCTGAAACCAGCTGCTGCACTCACAGCTCAGAGCAGGGCGCTGAAGGCCTGCACTTGCTTAGCAAAGACACTCAGATACCACAGCAACAACCCCACCGAGAGCCAGCACATCGGGAACACCTGCCGAACATGCCAGGTTCTCTGACCACCTCACGACAGAGGCATTTATCGCCATACACGCATTGCACAAAGTTATGGATGATTTCGTTTTGTTGGCGAAGACTATTTCATCACTAGAAGGAGCAGCACCAGTAAGTCCTCATCACCAGCAAGGAGCAACCATTACTGTTACTGTATTTTATAAATTAATCTTTGTGGCAAAAAAATATATTTTACGTCCTTCTTACTAAAATATTACGGACACCAAAGCAACAGTTTTGAGAATGAATAGAAATACAGATTTAGTCTCAAAATAATAACACGACTGTCCGAGCTGTGTTTATTACAGTAACCCTATGCTAATGCAGCCTTAATGGTCAATGTTAACGCATGGCAGTGCCAAGGTCTTTTTACATGGAAAAAGTTCCTGCCAAACTAATGCTGCAGCTTGTCATTTTGTTGGAATTTCATTGTCAGTTTGTGCCTCAGAGTTCTGGTTGCTATAAAAGCGAGGCTGGTGCACGCATCTCCCATCACAGAGCTCCTGCGGAGCCTCCCGCGGAAGGCGCGGAGCTGGGACCGCGCAGCTCCTCCCCAGGGCGCGGGGGCTGCGAGGGCAGTCAGCGCTCAGCCTTCCGCCTTTCCAGGGGGCACTGGCTCAGGCCGAGAGGACTCCTGCAGGCTCACATGGGTGGTTGAGAAATACCTTAGCACGCTGTGCTTTTCCTCACTCGAGACCTGCCCAATGGGGATACCTTGCAATAAGTGAGGAAAGCAAGCCATACAAGGATAGAGGGCTCTTCCACAGGTTTCTTACCCACCGCTGGCCAAGGGGCACAATCTCACCAGATCACGCCACCCACGCTTCAGTACCTGGGGACATCAGCTATGGCTACGCACTGCAGCCTCAGGTGCTGCGTTTACACGGCCAAGAGAGGCTGAGCTCTGGAGTCAGCTGGCACAGAAGGCTTCTGCCAGACCTGTCGGCGCAGAGCTTCTTTCCTATGGCCAGCGCAGTGTGCTGGTTGAAAGATGCTTTGTTTCAGCTATCACACATCTTTCATTCTCTGATCCTACCACTGCATACTTGGATGACTCAATCAGCTGAAAAAAATGTTGCAGTGTTCTCTCTTGTTGATGTGAATGTTTGGGAGCAGCTGAGCCAAAAAGCAAAAGCATATGTTTCTCCCTGCGCTGAGAGTGGAGAGGAGTGTGTAATCCAATAGACACAGCTGAGTCAAGGCCACCAACAGACTGACATGCCCGCTCACACGCACGCATCTTGTGCGCGGGACGTCCAACGACAGCAGAAATTATTCCCCTCGGAGAATACGCTCTCAGTCCTGTCAGAGAAAGGCGCCTCCTGCTCTGGTTCGAGCTTCAGCCTGCAGCCAGCGGCTGAGCCGGGCACCGTGGCACGGGGAGGGCTGGGGGCACGGGCGGTGCTGTGCCCTGCCGCCACTCCGGGGGCCGTTGCAAACAGCAAAGAGAAATGTTCCACGCTCTCTCCAGCTGGAACCACTTCTGGCGCAAACCAGAGCAGCCGAAGGACACGCGTGGGCTGCCCTTCGTGCCGGGCAGGACCACGTAGTCCCAGCTCCACCGAGCAGCCCCAGCAAGCAACAGAGACACTCGGCGTTGGCAGCCGAGCCTCCTGTGAGCTGCTACCTGGCACTGATCAGCTACCGCCGCCGAGCTGCCTCCTTTTTCCCATCTTTTGAATCCCCACATTTCCGAGTTCCCCGGTTTCAGTTTTCAGAGCAAAGCCAAGAAGCTGCCAGCTGGTTCGGGCAGCAGCTGAGAGCAGCACGCATGCCCGCAGCCCGCACGTTATCTGCAGGTGATGGCACCTTGCATTGCTAGCAAAGGTAGCTACACGGTAGATTTTTTTTCTTACTACTGTGCTTTTAGTTCTGCAACAATAAAATTAACATGGAAGACTATCAGAGCCTTTAAGCCCTGACACACACATTAATACGGGGCCATTAGGGGGTATAGCTTAGGATTTCCTTAACATCATATTTGGGACTTTTTACTTTCCTCAACCACAAGTTCAAGTCCCTGCGGAGTCATTTGAGTTCTTCAGTCTTTTTAATGCAATCAGCTGAGTGAATGCATTTCTTTTTTTGAGTGGCCTTGAGATGTAAATGGGTAGGAAGGGTTTTATAGCACACTGTAAGTCTCTCCTCTTAATTGACCGCAATTGAACTGCTTTGCGGGATGTGCTGGCAACTACCACCCACCATCTGCCTGCTGGCACCTCTGTGAGCACCCCAGGGGCCCGTCAGGGCAGGAAGCACGAGGAGATCGAGGAATAAGATGTCCACCAAGGCACTGCCATCAAGAGGGGTTTAAACAACTAACAGTTCTCTACCCTGTACCAGTGCTTCCCTGTCTGCACTCTTTGCCCTCTTCCTTTTGTCTTTGACTCTTGCGAACTCATTCAGGACCCCTTTGAGGGCTCACTGTAGCTCCTGGGAACCTTTTCAACACCTTTATGCTGAGCTGAAATGGGCCTTTAACAGGCTGAGCTGCGAAACACATCCATACATCTCCCCGCATGCTCTGAAGGCAGAAGGACTTTGGTTTGCTCTCACCGCCCCTCTCCCTTAGAAGATAAAGGCCCACTCTTCCACGCCACTCTGTGTAAATGAGACGTGCATCAGGCGCTGTCCTCTGGCGAGTGACTGACGCTGCTGTGCCGGGCAAGCCACGGCCCTTTCTCTTCCCCTGCAAAGCATCAGCACCCGCCAGCAGCACCAGGCCCCCTGCAACGAGTAACTGGGGCTTTGCAGGCTTTTCTTTCCCCTCATCCTGGAATATTTTCAGTATCTTGCCTCCAAGCTACTTCAAGCAGTGTTTTTCTGTTCTATTTTCAATGGTGAATGCAGGGAGGAGAGAGGGGAGGGAGGAAAGAACATGAGAGGAACTAAAATAAGATTAAAATAAAAGACCATATAGGGCGCCCAGAGAAAACCAAAGGCAGGGCCCAATTCCCATGTCTTCTCAACCACTGTGAACCCAGTCACTCCATTTCGCTTGTAATTTTACAGCACCTTTGTCTGACCTAGCATTTAGAGGAAGTAGGGAAAGTAGAAGGAAAATTATTCTGTACAGGCTTCCTGAAAACTACAAGGGACCTTCTGTGGTAGCAGCGGTGGGGTGAAGCAGGTCCGTATTTAGAAGAACCACGCCAAACTCATTCTGCAGCCTGCAGAGCACCCTGGTCCCCGGCAGCACCAGCCGTGCCCACCGCTGGACTTGTCCCGCTGCAGCAGGCGCAAGTCCGCAGTCAACAGTGGCTGCAGCAGCTCTCCCGCCCTGCACAGGCATCTGCAGCAGGTCCTGGCATCAAAAGCAGGGGCTTCTGCATCCCTCCCCTGCTGCTACGCTTTCCGTCCTCTTTCTGTCTCATGCTTACAGGGCAACGAGCAAAGCGAGCAACAAGGTCCCAGCACAACGCAGCCACCCTTGAGCACCCCTCTGCACTCTGCTCGTGCACAGCAGGCTCTGCGAACATCTCCGTTTCGAAAAGAGCAAAGAACAAGCTCCCACAGGCAGCAGCAACGGCAGCGAGCAGCCAGCGCGCGCGGGCTGAGACCCCTCCAAACACGAAGTACTTCCTGCAGCGACCGTACCGGGCTCTGACACAGGGCACCGGGTGCCCCGCTTCCAGGCAGGCGATCCCCGACCCAAAGGGTCAGATCCGCGACGCACGCCTGGCAGGCGAGGTGCTGCGATACCTGCGATGCCCAGGCATCAGACGCTCAGTAACATTGCGGGATGTGGACTGAAAACCATTACTGCCTCTGGGCTGCCAGCCCAGCATCCCATCGGCCACATCTTGTGCTCCCTCTGCTGCAGCCAGGGGAGCCCAGCTCAGCACCGCTTCTGAGGAGCCCTCTGCAGCTGAGGTTCTCCTCTGCGGAAGAAAGCAACACTCGTCTGCCACAACCAGTGTCCCTTCGCCCTCTTAACTTCCAAAAAAATATTTCTAACAGTGGCTTTCAGCTCACCCAGGCTGGCCGCTCAGTGAGAAGCTGCTGCAAGGGGAGAGCAGGAATGCATCAGACCTGCTTTTCCAACAGTCGCTGGCACTTTGCGGAGGTCTCCTCTCTCCGGGCCCTGCACACCCTCTGCTGTTCCCCAGATGGGTCTGTGGGACACCACATTTCTGGCTGCGCCCTGGGTTATTGTCAGCACACTTGCAAGGAGCAGCCCCAGAGCTACGGAGTCAAAAGCCAGCCCAGGTGACCCCAGTATAGGATACAGGACCTGAAGGGAAAAACACCTCCTGCTACTCACATGTATCTCTGCTTTGGATTTCTGGTCGAGCGGAGCGCTGCCCACAAGCAAATTAACACGTACTGTTCAGCCATGCTGACACTGCCTTAACTCCCGCATCCATGGAGCTAGCCTGGCCAGGAACAGCTCAGTACGAGCCACACGTCTGCCCCGAGCGCAGACAAAAAAGTGCTAAATAGAACAAAATACAATCTCAGCATCCCCTGCTTGCATTATAGGTTACATCTAATATTAAACTGCTTTAGCAGTTTGTTCGCTGCCTTGGAGTTTAGCAGCAGAAAGCACTTCGACAGGAAGTGTAAAGCCCTGTGCCCTTCACCAGTCTTTGCCCAAAGCCACTAAGTGACACGATGGCTATTATACATAGAAGCTCACCTTGTTTTTCTAATAGGTTTTTGTTTCAAGCATCCTTAACTTCCCAAGCCCCAGGTCAGGCTAACATAAAAGCACAAGTATTCAGGAAGCTTCTTTGCCTTACAATTGCTGCATTTTGGCAGCGGCACTAACTCTTCGTGCAATGACTCCTTTTCCTCAAATAATCCACTTAAATATATATTAAAAAAAACTTCATCTATATAAGTGGCAGTCACTGCAAAAACAAGTCCTGATCGAGGTAGTGTCAGGTGTTCTATTTATAGGGCCTTTCAGCTAAACACGCATGTGTGTGCATTTACTTCTAAATATCTGCAGTCTCTCTGCAAACAGAGGTTGTTTCTCATCACCGGCTGTTTGACGATTCGTATTAACCGGGCTAACTCTGGATGCTATGAATCAGTTTTTACACTGAGGACTTTCCCCAGATAAATCTCTCAAAATGTAATCATGCCAGCTCACTACTGATTGTTGTACAGATGCAATACTTCAGGGGTAGCATATCCCATTTGTTAAGGGAAACACACTTAGACTTTTGTCCTGACCTAGCACATACAAGGCACAACTGACAGCCCAAGGGATCAAAGTCTCCTCTTTATCAACACACACTTGGCAGAAACGTAAACTTCCCCATATATGGCTTCATAAATTTGTTTGAACTTACTTGAAAACCAGCTAAAGATGTCTCAAGGAGTTAAAACTCACTGGCCCTTTCAACCTCGGATTCAGAAGAAAGGCAGCACAGGTACATTATACTGTGGAAGTCAATTTTTTTGTCCATCCACTGGTTTTAAGTCTGCAGGGGAGGAGGGCTGTGCCAAGATTACCATATTGGGCACCTCTCGGTAACATTGGAAACAAGTTAAAGAAAGCATCAAAAGATTTTTTCATATAAATGTTTATGGTTTGATAGTGAACTGCATAGTTATTTACAGAAATAATCAATTTGTGCAAATCCAAATCAAAGGATTATGCAGCATCTGCTCTGAGCAGCCTCCCATTGCTGGCTGTCCCAGTTCCAGAAGGTAGGTGAGGGAAGAGCAGATAAGACAGGCAAGAAATAAACACAAGTGAAGAGCAGCCTTATCAGAAAAAGGAATGATTAACAGCAAGACAGACAACCAGCAGTGCCAAACGTTTCTAAGTGTAGATCACTAAGAGCTAACCAGACTCTGGAAAGTTCCTGGCCTCACGCATTCCTTCAATTTCTACAGTTCTTCACAAGACGTTTTCTAAAGGAGAATTGTTCAAAAAGTTAGAGCTTGAAGTTTCCATGTAACATAAAAAAAACTTGGGTTCTGGTGAAAGAAAGCATGGCAATTCTCTAATGATGTATTTGGCATATTCTCTTCTCTGCTGCTTCTGCAGCCACCCTCGCCCTGAGCAAACCGCGACCACTGGAGCGCCGAACAGCGGCCGAAGGACCTGGAACGACTCAAGGGGCAGCAACGTGGCTCAGAAAAGGGCGGCCAAAGAGAAACTGCGTGGCTCCCAGGCTGGCGTTCGGTCTGGAAGCACAGCCGCCACTTTCAGATCAGAGCCAAGCACCAAAGCCGTCACCGGTTGAAATTCTAATTGAGACTAAAGACAAAATAAAGGATAGCCAGAGGCTGCAGAATACCAAAGCCAACAACAACAAATTAGGTGTCTGAAGTCATTTAAGTTTCATACCTACAGTGAGGTGCTTTTTATTTGGTGAGAGAAATACCTGGAGCAGTAGGATATAACAGGCTATCAAGCAAATGTGCTCAAAGACAAATAAGCCAGCGCTGATCAGAAGACTAGAAACAAAAGGAAGCTATGAGACATGTTAAAGCAGCAGCTGGTAATGCCACTGTGATGCAATATGCACAGGGAAAGTTTAAGATGATTTTAAGCAGATATGCAAAAATACCTACAACGTTTCTCTGAATAAAAGGACTTTTAAAATAGAGTCATCAGTAAATCAAACAGAAACACATACCAGAATTCTGCTAGCAGCCACTGCAATCCAGTGCTCTTCACACTTTACTGCCCTGAAAATCTTGCATGTATGGGTCTGATGCAGCAGAGAACCTGGGCTGCCCCTTGGAAGTCAGAGCCACATCCCTTGGGTACAGAAAATACCCAAGACCCTTTTCCTAAGGGACTAATGAAACTGCTTTACCTGACCAGCCATTGGCTTCAAAGAGGAGGAATTGGAGATGTGGTTTTTGTCTGCAAAAAAGGCAAGACAGCAGCTAGAGACAGAAAGAGGAAGGAAAGAGGGGGAAGAAGCAAGAAGGAAGTAGCAGTTCTTTGACACCTTTTGGATGGAGATTTGCAAAGCAGAACATACCCCCTTCCCTTTCAAGCAGCCTATTCGGTCTAATCTGATTTTAAACCAGCTCCTTGCGATGAATCATCGTGCTCTGCCACTGGTGGTGCACAGGGGTCCGGTCCTGCCCGCTTACCCTTGTGCCGCGCTCCAGCTGCACCCCATGCCCATGCATCACCGGGACGGCTGCGGCCATAAACCGCAGGCGAGGCTGGGATGCAGGTGCCTGAAGTGCCATCAACAGGATGAACACAAATGGCAGCTGCCCTTCAGCGTACCGTTTGTGGGATATGGCGAGGTGGCCCCAGGAGACCAATGATTTCAATACAGGCCAGAGTCCAGGTTTGAAATCCCCCTCTAATGGGTATGTAAATGCCTCTGGTTTTGCTTTCACTGCTACTAACAATTTGCCAGCAAACTTATCTTATTCACTGAGCTCAGTCTCTCTCAGTTATCCCCCAAACCCACAGGGGCTTGATTTTTATGAGGTGCTGAGCAACCACAGATCCCGCTGCCTTGCGCTGCGGCTGGGGTGGCAGGGCAGGGATGCTCAGCCCCCGCGGGAAGCAGGCCCCGAGGAAGGACACTAGGCACGTCCTTCAGGAACGCAGACGGGGTGAGCAGCTGGGAACCTGTGGCTGGGACCTCAGCTTCACGCTGCCCAGGAAGCAGCTGTCTTCTGGACCCGCACGTTTGGGTTGTCCCCTGGCTCTTTACCAATGAGTGAAGGAAGGAACAAGCTCTAGAGAAAGGTTTCTCTTGGCATACAGCTCTATAGGAACAGAGAAGTTGCCTGCTGTAAGCTCTATGTGGTAACATAACCAAATGCAAGGGCTGAAGACATTCTCCAAAGGCAACGCTGGCAGTCGTTCTCAGCAAACCGAGCCCCTTTTACTTCCTTGGACAGCCTGATGCTGTCAAGAGTGTGGAAGATGTCCGGTTCCTTTGTTCCCCTGTGCCCAAAGTCACAGGAAGAAATATCTCCCCTGGTGCTGGACGAGTTGTCCACACGCTCAGAACCTGCGGGGTCGGGAAGCACGGGGACAGGAGAGCTGCCACCGCTGCATCGCGCACAGCGGCGCGGGGCGAGCACTGCTTCTGCAGGTCAGACCGCACCGCGCTACGTGCTGCATGCACGCGGCCAGCACCTTATAACACAGTCTGCATCACAGAGAGACAAAGAGACGTGCCCAAGGTCACACAGCTGATAACAAGACCCAGAGCGGATCCCAGATGTCCTGCATCCCAATCCCCTTGTCAGCCGTGATAAGTCTTCATTTTCTTCCTCAGTAACTCATGTATATGATTAAGTTTCACTGGTGCTAACAGTGTCACTGAGTGATACAGATGCACTCCTTGCCAGTTCACAGTATTTGGTATTTGTAAGGCAGATGACGGGAACAGCAGACATTTCCAACATCTCCATGTACCAATTGACAAGATGGGAAAAAAGATTTGACAGGTAAATGTAACAAGTCCCCCGCTCACTGCACGGTGCCGTCTGCATGGAGAAGTAAAGCCACAGCCGCTCCTGGGAGTGCAGGGCATCTCTAACAACTTTTCCACCTGACCCAAGCTTTTTGATAAACAAATGAAATAAGCCAAACGTTTTGATCAAACATTTTGTTTGTGCATACACAAGCTCAGGTGAACAAAGGCTGACAAGCTCACCCTCTGTTAGTATCAGACTATGCTGTGCCCTAATTGTTCACTTTCCTCATTCTCAGCACGGCGCAGAGCTGCGCTCACCCCACCAGCAGAGAGGCAGGGGTGTGATTTAGCAAGCGGGGCACTCGCCGCGATTCTGCTTATCTGAGCCGCAGACCAGCGCATGACCACAGGCAAGTTACTTCTCTCTTCATTGCTGTTTCTTTCTTCACCTTTTTTTTTTTTTTCTCATGTTAGGCTAGTGATGGGATCTTAGACCACCTAATTTATCAGATCTTACACGTCAAAGCTTATTTTGAAGTGGAACAAAGCCTGCTTTGCAGCAGTATTCATTTCACTGTGTGTCCATAGCACCTTGCATGTTGGGACAGTGACTCCAGCTGAGACTGGCACAAGAGCCAAAATACAAATTAGTAATTCATATAATTATGTTTCTTAATTTCTGTATCATCATTAAAAAGGCAGTGTGGTAAACTGCTTTAAGATGCCAGTGCACAACCAAACCAGAAGTGTTCAGTAACACCAATAAGAAATAAATTCCTCTGTGCCAAAATTTACATTAGAAAAAAATTAGGTGTTTACTCTGGCAGTGCTACAACTTTTCTCTCTGAACTTTGCAAAACTTCATCCCCAAATGGATTGACTTCTACATTATCTGACATTTCCTCATTAGCTTCTTTCCTTTCTCTCTTTTCTTTGCAAAAAGGCCCTTGAGTCTAACCATGTCAGAAGTCTCTGAAATTTGACAGATCTTACATTTCCAGCTCATTTTCTAATGAGTTTGTACATCAGGACTGATTAGTGTAATGAAGAATTCATGAAGCAAATAAATGTAACATGAAGACACCTTGAAGAGGAGAAAGAAAGAGCAAGTCAAATATGCTGAGAAAAGGTCTGGCCTTTTTAACCTTCATTTAATCGTTATGACAAAGACACTTCATCAAAGAGACTTGGCAGGTATTTGGACTTTGTGTGCATAAATACCAGGCTTTGAACTTTTTCTCCCCTGCATTACCCAGGAGATCCCATCATTAGCCTAATTTAGGCAACTTCTTATCAAACAAAGCTTTTGCTAACCATCTACTGACCTGCTAAACAAGACTTAAGTACTGCAAAGGCTGAAATGCATCCGTGGTGGCCAGCTGGCAGGGCACCTGCCGCACCGCCAGGACTGCCTTTCTTCACCATTTCGGCGTGCATGCTCACGCTACTCCTACATCAGCTGGCAAACTTCCTGGCAGCAAGCACCCCGCAATCGAAAATCATCAGCAAATTAGCGTTGTCTCCATTAATGTAACTCTCAAATAACCCTGCCAAGCAGAAGTACTACAATAGGTACTGCTACAATAGAAGTTCCACAGTAGGTACTGCTTCCCCACATAAAAAAACAGAAGACCAGCGTGCTCACTTGTAAAGCACATCTCTAGATTCACTTGCATTTTATTTTCACCGTATTCAGTATCACTTGTCATCTTTCACTTGGCTTCTAACAGAGCTGAGGACCCTCACCCCCCAAAGTTATCTGAGCTAAGTAAGTTTGCACAAAGACGATTTCCTTCTGGATACAAACTCTTTCATGGAGAATTGGCACAGAGCAACCACCCAGATGTTTGGATCCTATGGGAAGGAAATAACAGTATGGTTTTTAATTTTTATTTATTTTTATCCACAGAAGAAAAAATAGGCTTTTTGGAATAGAAGCAGATTTCATCTCTTTGCTAAAGAAAACATGATTTTGAGAAGTTTGCGTGGACAACACGCCCGAGGTTTTGTGACCAGAGCTCCTCCAGCCCGGACACAGCTCCGGGCACCAGAGGCTGCACGCTGAGCAGGAAGCTGCGCACGCCATTATAATAAAGGGCAACAATAACCAAAACTGACAGACAGACTTCTGTTAGGTACACTGGATGATAAAGTGAAGCTCATGAGAGTGTCAGTATCCAGATCTATTTCACTGCTGGGCAACAGTGAAAAAGGCTCCAGGAGACGCGCAAAGCGAGCTTGCCACGAGCGGTCAGGAATCCCCCCAGCGCTGCTCACCCGGCTGTCATCGCTGCTCTCCTCCTGAAAGAGGGGCTCGCCCCGTCTCACCCGCACGCAATATTGTCAGGGCTCCTTAGGAAGCTGCAAGAAGATTCTTTTGAATAGGGGCTGTATGTAAAATAGTTCAAAAGAGTCCTTGTCCTGTACAGACTAGATCTGCATGGGAAGTTACTTTTTTGTTCTTAGGAAGAAAGCAAAAACCCACAAGAAAAAAAAAAAAAGAAGAAAAAGAAAGAAGCCAAAGAAACCTCAAACAGTTCAAAGGGTGTTTCATCAGCGTCTCAGGCCTCAAGAGTAAGGACCCTCTGTCATCTTTGGGTGACTGACTTCTCCCGTGAATGGGATACGCACAGTGAATCTCAAGAGGAGTTACAGCGAAATTATTCTTCCTAAGCCGCACTGACGGTCTGCCATCCACTGCAAAACCCTCTGGCTGCTTTTGTTCCTGCACTGATCACTGCTGGTGACACCGAGTTGTGTCGTCCAGGAGAGACCTGACCTACACACAGCAAGGACCTCAGGCGTTCCAACAGCCTGGGGACTCGCGTGACCACGCATCTGCTTGCTGTGAGAGCCATCTCGTTTCCTGTTAAAGTAGTGGAGCTGAAAGGCTTAAACTAAAAAGAAAAAAAAAAAGTTGTTCTAAATCTGATTATCCTTGAAATTATAAAATTTAATTGTTTTTGAGGTTCTTACTGCCAATATATTCAACTGATGTATATGAAAAATTCACTATAGCCTGTAGCATAGAAATGCTCCCCCTCTTCTCACTCCTTACTTTCTGCACCCCTTTGACCCATTTGTTCTGGCCACCTTTTCCCCCTTATTCTCCTTTTGCATCTGACCGGATTCTGCATCATCTTTATCTGCCCTACTTTCCATCACTTCAGCTCTTTTCTCTCCAGCTTCTGCAATGCTCTGGCCCACGCCCTCACCCTTTGCCTTCCACTTTTGTAGACATCTATCTACCTCATCACTGAATATTACAAAGGAAAAACTATTTCCTTCATTGTACAGCTGCCCTGGCTTTAATGCTTGTTGTAAAGTTTTCACAGGCAGTAAAGCTTGTATTATTTCAAAAAGGGAAAAATACACACTACAGGTTCATGCAGACTGATACACTGCAGGGTGCATTTGTCTCATGGTGCACTTCAGTCTTTTTTTCTTCCCTTCTTACAGGTCACACTTTTAGAGAACTTGAATAAGAAGCATTGCTATGGTAGCAGGTAACAAACAAGATGGCATTTTCCAGAAAACTACAGGAAAATCAATACAAGTAAGAAGATACAAGAAGATACAATCAATACAAGAAGAAACACAAAGATAATCTAAACTAGTAATAGGATACCAGGAAAAATGTGTCCAGCCATTTTGGCATAACAAACCATTTATAATATATATGATAAAAACAAGGTACAATATAATTAGTACAGATTTGGCAGGCTTCCAGCATGCTGAACTAAATAAATGATTCTGTATTTGTTTTATAGCATAGAGAACTATTTATATTGTCATCACAATGCCTGAGGGATAACTCTTTCCTGGAGTAACTCTACATACCACAGTAGTGCAACATGGCCTTTCATTTTTAACTCAGGCCTCCCAAACTGCGGCTCGAGTTCAGCTCGTTTCGCTGCTTTTGCACCGCTCCTGCGCACTCTTGCAAAACCCACGGCAAGGCCGCGGGAGCGCCCACGGAGCCGGGGCTCAGGTGCAGTGGAGCTAGACGGAGGCTTTCGGTAAGAACTAGCATGGGAAAATACACTTCCCAGTTTTTCTCTTTGGCCAAAGCGGCCAGCAAACAGTCTTTTTCTGTCTTTCTCCCTCCCCACATTTCCAGGAGCCAAATGGAAAAAGGAAACTTCATAACATCAAAGCCAAAATTTCTGTGTATTTTCCTGAATAGCACCCAACTGGCCACCCTCTCAAAAATGCAAAAGCTCCTTTTCAGGACCTTAGCTTTGCAAGCTTCGAAGCTGTTCCGCTGCGGGGGAAATCCTTCCCGGTCGGCCCCCAGCACCACCACCTCCCCCAGGCTCCCGTGCCCAGCCGTGCCCTGCTCCCAGCCTCTGTCAAGCCGTGTGACACCAACCAAGGTGAACTTCCAGGTAATTCCACCACATCGCCACTTCTGTTAATAAACTTCTTGAAACGGCCCAACCACATGGAACAGTTTCACCGCAGTGGCAGAAACTTCGCCGGCCGCCCAGGGGAGCGGGCGCCTAAGGATGCCTTTTCCCAGGGCAGAGCTGGTGCTGCCCGCACGAAGCTCTGGCTGCCCCTGGTTTCCCCAGGGGAAGCAGCAATGGCTGTGAGATCACCCACAAGCCGCCGTGGCAAAGGCCAACGCTAACTAAAAGGGAGGACCCCCATCATCAAGGCAGTTCTCGTTCTGACCTCAGTTACGTGGACACCGAGCCAAATTTAAAAGCCCTCTGCAAACTCCACCAGACACAGGTTCTCTTCCTAGGTTGCCAGGTGATTAGAGAGTTTTTGTGTTCAAATACAATTTTTGGAACAATCGTTTACAAAATAAAGTCTACACCTTTGACAGGGTGTGCTGCAATGAGGTGGAAGATAGAAATGGACACAACTGTCCTCTTTCAGGCCTCACATTTTGTATTTTGCTCTGATTTGAGCAAGAGCTGAAAGGACTTTTTTATATTTCAAAATATTTATGAAAACTGTCAGTCCCAAACTAAGCTGATGGTCGAAAAAAATAGCAACACTAACCTCCCTCGGTGAGATGAGCACCAAGGCAAAACCATCAGGGCGCTGTGTCAGAGCAGGACCAGCCAAGTACAACCCCTCGGGCTGGATGAAAGGCGGGACACGCAGCTCCCTCGTGGTATTGAGGGACCAAAGCCAAACACCCTTTGGGTTTGTGCAGTCCATGCTCAAGCTGTAACAAACCTCGGATTCAAGCCCTACGCTAGCAGCAAAAGTAATTGCTAAAAGGAGACATCACCTCTCTCCTGCCTGTCCACCAGAAAATGAACTGGTGTCATTTCAATTCATAAAATGCAAGGTCAAACAGGACTGCTGTGGTTTTCCAGGCTGACCTCCTGTATAACAAGACTTCCTCAAATTAATTCCTGTTTGGTACACGCAGACCTTTTAGGAGGCGTCCAACCTCAGTGTTTAAATTGTCAGCAATAGTTAAACTTCCTCGAGTCACTGGCAAATTGTCCAAGCATGGAAACTGTCCCGGGCATTTTTAAGAACATGCTCAGCAAACATCTGGCGGAAACAGAGAGGTAAAGTCTGTCTCACAATTGCCTGGGAGGACGGACGAGGTGATCTTCCAGATAGCCCCCGTACCCTGTTTTCTTTGATTCCTACCTCCACCCCCCCAGTAATGCTTGTATTACATCAGGTGTTGTCACACTTTTAGTCTATCAAACCCAGTTCTGCTGTCAGGTAAGCGCTCTGAGATGGCAGTCCTGTCACCTTTTCACTTGCTCTTCATTAAACTAAACAGAACGAGCTTCTGGAATAACAGGCAAACTGTTTATTTCTACGTTTATAGTTACATATTTTCGTTAGAATTTATGCATGAAGGTTTAGGTTACAAAGCAACAAAATGTGTTTTCTGTTTTTTTTTTTTAAACCCATTTCACAATGAAATCCAGCCCCTAATCATCAACTGAGAACAGCAAAACAAGATGTATTATAATCCTCTTTATTTAAACGTTTTGATTAAATTAAATTTGAAGATACTACAGTAGGGGCTTTCCCACTGCTCTCAGCTGAAAGAGGGAAGAAATGAACTGGCTTTAAAATGAAACAGGTTTCTCTTCTGACTGACTGCAAGTTACAGGATGTTGGTAGTGAACCAATTAAAACACATCTTAAAACGATAAATACAAACCAAATGTACATTATCAGCATGTTCAGCCTTTTGTTTCTTGGTTCTATTTTGTATCTGCTTATAGCAATCATATGTGTTTTGAAGGAGGGGGAAAATCAAATCATTTTAGGAAATAATAAATAAAGAATTCAGTGGAGGAAACAAAAGAGGACTGCATTTATTCGAACATAAAACAAACCATGCCTTCAGAGAGTAGGGTAAAAAAGAAGCCACAATGTTCCTGGATCAGGGGAACTCAGAAATATTGAGATAACAGAAAATCCGTCTCAATTTAAGACAGTAATGTGGCATCTACAGAACATGCTGCAGAGGAAGGAATCTGCTGTGTATGCACTGTCTGTCTAGATCCTCAGCAAGAGACGTCCGGGCACAGTCAGTAAGGAATTGTCATCTTGCCTGCTATGCCTTTCAGCTGCTCATTTTGCTAGGAAAGAGCAATTAAACCTAAAGCTAAGCGAGGAGGTGCATATAAGCAATGCACTTCCTCTTTTCCTCCCACAGCTACGTTATCTCCAAGCATCTTGTTCTATGTTTTTTACCACCCCTGAGATACTGCAGGTTCCTCTTTAGCTCAGCACTGGGCTCACCAGAGCCACACCTGCTGTGCAGTGTCAGGATGCTTACCTGCTGTCCCCCCTTCCCAGGGCACTGGCTTCTTTTGGTGCATCTTGTCAATCCCTCCTACTTATTTTGTCACCTGAAGTACAGGCAACCTGCCTTCCGACAGGTCCCGTATCTCTAGTTAACCCAGCACTGATCCTCCAATGCATCACAGAGTGGCATGAAGTTGCCAGCCTGAGTTTCACTCCCATTTCCATGAGGATGTTCACATTCTCACAAGCACTGACAGATTTGTGCCAAGGGGCCCTGGCATTTCTATCATGCAGCAGTTTTCTCTACAGTTGCAATGAGGAGGAAGGAAGCATCAGTGTTTACAAAAATAAAGTTACACCAGATACAAGCATTTGTCATTTTCACAGTAAAATATAGAGTTCACAAGTGAAAGTGTTTCACTTTTCACAAGTTCCAGAAAAACAGATTTTTTCTGCCTTTTTTTCTCCCTAGTTTTTGCTTTCCCAAGGCACGATAGATTTTTTTCTTATTGATCTGTCCACAATCCCACACCCCAAGCGGATTGTTCTTAATGAAAAACTGCAGAAAGTTTGCACATTTTTTTCATTATTTGAGGCTGCAGGTAAGTAGCTGCACAGTCCTCTGCTTAGTGGAAGGAAGTATTGAAAATCTCCTTTGCTATTCCTTGTTTCACGGTTTATAACGTGATACTTATAAATACTTTGGTAGCAGATTAAGCTCCAGAGAAATGAAAACATTTAAAAAAGAGCACAAAGCCTGCAAGTGTCCAAATGAGGGACCAGAAACTCTGCTTTAAGCTCCAGGAGGGGGTTTATGAGATGTAGTGCCATGTGCCATACAATACAAGATAAACATCTGTTGTTATTTCAGTAAACTTAAATCAGATGTTAAGCTTTTTCTGCAGGGGGATAGTGGCACAAAGAAAGATCTTTTTTTCTTACCAAGGTGGCCATATCCTGTGCCGGGAAAAGTGGGACAAGATTCTGGAGAGGACTTAACTAAATACTGTTAGAGCGGCATGGTGGTGTGAAGTGACCTGTTGTACCCTGAGCTATACCCCAGGCCTTCAGCCTTGAATTTCTGCCCAGACAGACATTCGTAACAAGGAGGCTGACGCTGCAAGCGCTGAGGATGAGGTGCTGCACTTGCTTGCTGAAGAGCAAATCCCAAACCAGATGAGTCCAATGGAAAGACCTTTATGGCTTTGGGTAGGCTTTGGATTAAGCCCTCCAGAGGTGCCAAGCTGACCACCCCGAGCTGGCCCACAGCCCACCAGAAGGACAGCTTATTCCACACAGCCTTAGGTACGAGCTGTGATGCCCACGGCAGCATCTGGGCACCCGCGCCGGGTCCCCATGTGCCCTCCGCAGCATCGTGGGTCAGGTCCCCCCGGCTTCAGCCGCTGGGAGACACAGGGCTGCACGGGGAAACGCGCCGCGTTGCTCCCGGGCAGGTAAAGGAGGTCGTGCACTTGCCTACACAGAGGGGAAATCAGAGTGAGGAGGCAACGCCCATTTGCCGTGGCGAGCCCGCACCGGTTTGCCATTGGTATCATGCTTTGATTTAACAGCATCAAATAGCTCAGTTTTATATGCAGTATTCCACATTTTGAATTGTAAGGAATCAGTCTTAATTGCTAACTTTGACAGCTGTCTACTTCCCTCATTACACACTGTAAGCTGTAAGGTACAGCTAAGTTAATATTCCAAGCTGTTTCTGTTTTCAGCATATTAAAAGGCATCTCATATCCCAAGCAGCAGACAGCATATGGAGTTCAGCTCTCCAAGCCTTAGGGTAAAACTTCTAGGGGTTATGCTGGACCACTGGAGATGTTGTAAAAAGGAAATTTTGCAAGGTACAGTTCCAGGAGCTGGGCTTGCTTGTGTTTCTCTGCACAGTGGTTACCGGCAGCGCAAATGAACCATAGACCAAATGCAGAACTCCGGATAAAGTAACAGTAATCTGCCTTTGTGTCCAATTCCAGATGTATTTCTGTTCAGCTTTTAATTCGGAAATTTTGTGGCATAAAGCGATTTAACAATGCACTTTTAATGACCCAATATATATATCTTTTGTTTCATTTTTATTTACCTTAGCAGCATACTAAAATATAACCAGCATACTTCAGTTTTTTACATTATATCTTAATTAGCGTTTTTATATATGAAAGACAAAGACGCTACTCAGTACAAACACACATCTACTGTGCTGCATTTCCCAAGGCATATAATTTAATACCCAGAACACTAAGTCTCTCTCCATCAAAATTAATACTCCCTGGCCGGGTGCAGGCCTTGGTCCATCTGGTAGCCGGGTTTTAGGACCTGTGTGAGCAGAGAACAACACTTGTTGTTCTTCCAGAAGGATCTGATGTTTCATAAACTCAAGAAACTTCACACAGAATTAGTATGGCTGTGAAAGGAACTGAGGGCAGGCAGATGTACCCCACAACTAATTAATTTTAGGAGTTTTTTTTTAATAGTCATATATTCAATAAGAACAACATAAGAGAAAAGAACAGAACATTTCCTGAAATGATGCTGAGCACTGCCCTTAGCACTGTGTGTTGTGTATTCATCTTTCTGTATTTCCCTATATATTTTCCTACGTGTTTTCATGACGAAAACCCTTCCTAAGGCCAGGAGCCGGGGCTCCCAGCAGCAAAGGGAAGACTCCTGTTTTCCCGCAGCACAAACCTGACCCTGTCCCAACCCCTCCTTCGCCCAGCCTGGAGGCCACCGGGACAAGAACCGCAACGTCCACCTGCACCGACCCCGACTTCACCCTGGCCCCCGCGTGGTTTTGTCTTTGCCTCCCCCCCAGCACCGAGGTGAACCAGGAAAGCCGAGGAGCAGCGAGCACAGGTTGCCCCCCAAAAGCCAGCTCTGGCTCGCAGCTCCTCCAGGCTGCAGGTTCAGGATTTTCATCCCCATCTATGATGGTTTGGCCATCCACGGTTTTAATCCCGTGCAACATTTATGGAGCATTCCTTTCCTCCTCCTCTGAAGCAAGTGCAAATACTATTTGGCAGAGAAGAACTACCCGCAAGGAAGGAGTTCCTCAAAGAAGTTGCACCAGAACTCGAACTAACCATAACGTAACACGTCTGAATAATACTGTGAAAAATATATAAAATATGTTATGGCATTAAAAGTTTAAACATCATAAATCTTGAGCGCGCTATTTACTAGGCTGAGAAGGTGATAGAAACAACATTCTGAAGTGGAACGAGAAGAGAAAGGAGAAGGGAGCACGGAGCCAGCGCGCAGGGAGCGGCCAGCCCGGGCTTTGCACGGCCGTGGCCAGCAGAAGCCACCCCAGCAGCGCGAACGCTCGCCTCCGGGGCAAAGCGCTCGGCTGACACCCAGGAACTTGTTTTTAAGGACACCTGCCAAAAGAGGTAAGAAAGACAACGACAGAAATCAGGTCAGAATTCAAAGGAAAAGAACATCATACACATAAAAGCAGGTCCTCCGGACGGGCCGTCGGAGAGGCCCTGCCATCCTGCTGAAGCTCTCCATCCCCACCAGCGGCTGCAGGGGGATCGCACAGAAAAGGCAGGTTAACACTGCCGGCTACAACACTTGCTCCAACTTTGGCCAAATTTCAAGATAAATTCAAAGTTCAAGCTTGAATCCAAAAAAACATTGTGTCAATTTTCAAGTCGGAACTTTGCTAAAATGTCAAATTGCTTTGAGCTTCTTTCCACATGCTTTATTAGTGATTTATTGCTCTCAGGCTCTGCATTACATTTCAGCAAACAGAATATTTAAGTAGTCACTGGGAGAAGTATTAAAACACGCAACTGCATATTTTGCAGACCATCAGTCCAAACCTCATATAAGTTATCTGGGGGTTTCTTTGTTTTACTGGGGGTGGTGGTGACGCTTTTTATTATTATTATATGTATTTATTTGTTTTTAAGTGGCTGGCTGTGTATGCAAACTTTCAACAAGAAATCAACACGAAGCTGACTTGTTTGCTCCTTGGAGCTGCTAATTCCTAACGCCCCTGTAAAACCGTCTCTTCACAGGACTCCGTTCCCCTGCCTCTCTCCACAAACGCTGTTCACCAGTTGAGCAGATAACAATTTGTGTAACGACGCCGTTATGGATCAGAGCTGTGCACACAAAGCCCAGAGACAGCCCCGACCAGTTCCGCTGCCCCGCGTGCAGGCGATGTTTGCCCTGACACATCGCACGCGTGGACAGAGCCCGCGCTGGGGCTGCAGGCCAGTTCTCCTGCAGACCAACTTATCCGAGTCATAATTCGGCACACATTCAATTTTCATCTGTAACTGTGAACTTTTCTAGCTTTCGTAGTTTCAAGTCAGCTCATTAACATTACTTAGACATCGTTTTTATAGTTGAATTATACTATGTTTATACTGTGGAATTCCATTACTTAATTGCTTCACTACTGGAAATTTCAGTGGGGTTCTCATTTTTCGCATAAATCTTGAGAATAAACATGTTCTGTATTTCTCTTAATTAAGTGCATATTTCATAAAAATAGCCAACACAGACAAATTAAGCAAAGCATCATTTGTTTAATCAAATGGGAAACTCATGCCGCATGTAAATGGGGAAACTTCAAAAGCTTTGGCGTTTGCTTCCGGTAACTGCCAGAGACTGGGTATTCCTCCAAATTATCTAAATCTGCTTGAGCCTATGAAAAACGGTGCTGGGAGCGACCCTCCTGCCCAGCGCTCCCATAGCACCTCCAGCCCGAGCACACGGAACCGACCCGGGGCCCTGCACAACACCACGGTTCGTCTAAAAGCGGGGGGACGGCGATGCTCCCAGTGTAAATGGGGGAAGGGAGCCCCGGGAAGGCAGGCGCATCCAACCAGTCCCTCCGCCTCATGGCGAGGGCAATTACATCCACGCACATCCATGCTCCTTACTGACGCATCTCCCGGGAAATCTGCTCTGGATTCGGGCTGTTCTATCCAGGCTTTTGTACACAAAAAGTGGAGAGGATCTGTTTGTTTCATTGCTATGGTGGTGGGATTCCTTGTCATCTTATTTTTTCTTTTTTTCTTTTCCCTGAATGTAGCAGATCACCATGTAGCCAAGTGACTGGGTGATGGGGCTTTAAAAAAAACTGGTAGCACACAAGGACAATGTTACAGCATTTTCCTTTTCCTAGCATAGAAACTGCACACGGAAGAGACATTCTTGTGATGATGAGGAGAAACAAGAAGTGAAAGTGAGCAATAGCAGGAATAAATACCTTCATTTTAGGTCAGTGGTGAGAATATCTTTTAACTTAAATTTGCTTCCTCTTCTGCACAGAAGTTTTTGCAACTGTTTTGAAGCTTAACAATTGATAAAATAATGCATTGAAATTAATAATTGCTATAATTACTTAAAATTTTAGCAGCTATTTTGGATGACGTGAACTTAAGTAAAGAGTAATAGATTAAAAAAAGACAGATTGGTTCCCACCAAAACGAGAAGGATCTCATCTCATTTTAGCCATGCACTGATTCTAAGTCAAGTACCTTACAGATGTTTATGAAGCGTAGGTTGAGGTGCAGGGATCAAATTTGCCCCCTAGCAGATTTCTGCCCTTAAAGCTGGTATCGTCACCACCCCAGCCACCCCTCCCACCGCGCCAGCTGGCGTTCTGCGGCGCAGTGCAGATCAGCTCCACAGCAGCCCAAGAAACCGCTTCCAACATTCCAGTACTCGACCCACAAGAACTCCTTTTGCCAGAAAGCGCTCCTAGACCAGCAGCGCAGCCAGACTTCATCCCCAGCGGCCCTGCAGCAACGGAGCTTCCCCTCGGCCGGGGGCACGGAGCTGGGAGCCCGCCCTGGCCACTACCCCAGGGCTGCTGCCAGCACCCTGCAAACGCTGCCTTCAGCGAGCCGCGGCCCGGCCGGCAGCGCGCTCTGTTTAGACTCACGAGTGTTTACTGGAAGATCCTGTTTTGAGCACCGATTTATTCAAACATCAAAACCATTTAGAAATTATCACCTGCCTTGGCAGAGCAGCAGCAGCCAAACAATGCAAGCATCTGGATTCTGCGGCTGTGTCAGCCGTGGCAGCTGGCACCGAGCGCTCGGCCTCGCTCATCGCTTTCTGAAACACTGCCAGACTTCTACTTCCTAAATGAGACCTGGCTGAACACTGACATTCGGTTCCACCGGAGTCCTGGAGGAATCAGGTGATTAATGGAAACCAGCCACTCACGCTTGAAGCCTGGGCTAAGCAATAATCAATAGTTTATCAATATTTTTAATATGGCATTATGGACTCTGATTTTTCTTCCACTGAGACATCTGCAGTGCTATAAATAACCTCCCTCCCATAGCGGAGGAAGGTCCGTCTGCAGCACTGACCTCTGCAATCAGCGGCTGGTGGGAGCTGCGGTTCACGTTGTGCCTCTGCAACACGTCAGGAGAGCACCGCGTGCAGGGGCCGGACTAGGGAGGTGCTGCCCCTGGATACTGGCAGGTATTGGGGAACACAGCACAGAAAAACAAGTGCACATTTTTGACCTTTCTTCGATAATAATTATTTCTTAAAGCAGGCACATGTCGTGATATGCCATACTTCTGAATTGCTCTGCAATTTCCTTGTAAAGCCAGTGCCTGTAGTGCAGATATAGCTCAAATAGTTAGAAGAATGCCTAATCCTGACCACAGCTCACACTGGCTGCACAAGCCACCCAGGGATGGCTTCATTTGAGACGCTCTCCAGCTTCCATAGCTGGACAGGAAAATAAAATCCTGTTTTAACTACGAAAAGATGGCATCAGAAAGGAATTGATCCCGCAAGACTGGCACCTCAAACAGCAGTTGTTCTCACCTTTTAATACGTCAGGCACTACAAAGCTGGTAGCAAAGGATCTGAGCATTTCTGTTTCACCACAGGAGAGAAAGCTGACGAGGGATAACGATGTTCTCGAATCATTTGTCATATCAAGTACCAGCTCTCACTTCCAAAGGACAAAAATAAAAGCAAATGTGACCAACTGAAGTGACGGCTTTAGTCCGATGGGAATCAGAAGCCCAGCACCTTTCATACGCATACACCCAATCCTGTTGATCTTTTCCTCTTCTGAATGCAAGAGGAGTTCCTCCGGCTGGGACCGCACAGCCCCGTGCAGCATAACCCGCGGGGTCAGCGCTTGCCTTTGCCCTGGGTTTCTGCACGCAAGCTGGGGTCTGCCAACCAAAGCTGTTGCCATTTCTAAGGGACTGGAAATGAAAATGTCAATTCTAGAGGCCAGAGAAAATGGATACGCTTTGATCTGAGGGACCTAGCTCTAGCACTTCAAAAATCAAGCTTGATGTTCAGATGTTTATTTTTGTAGTTTTAAGAACGCAGCTACCGGTGAGAACAAACAACGCTAAGTCTCCCAGGCCCAGTTTGGGGGGGTCGAAGGTCATAGCAGTTTCAGTTGCATTTAAAAATGCCGAATACTTCCCAACAACTTCACACTGCTTAAAACAAACCAGCAATAGATTTTGGAAGCCAGATAGGAAAGGGCAGTAAGAAAGATTTGGCAAAACAGCATCTATACAATGCAGAGAAAATCTGTACATAAAACAGCTATTTTAAAGAGCTGTGCCTTTTTCTCATCTCCTCCCTTATCTCTGATTCTACCTGCTCTTGAGAGTAAGAAGTAGGCAGGTGGGAAAGCAGAGGACCACGAGCAGGGGCTCCATCACACAGACGTTTCACTACAGGCGTAACTTCACCCACATCAATAACCACTTGCCCTGAGACATGCACCTGCTGGAGACGTCAGGACCCAGGTCTCTGCTGCAGTCACCAGAACATTCCCCTGGTGCACCGCAAGCGGGGGCCTCACTACAGACACGGTCCCTGCGGCCCCCACCCCACAGGAAACGGGGCAATTCCCCGCTCAGCTCAGGCACACTTCCACCTCCAGCAGCCCACGCTGGCCATCCAGCCACCTGCAGGGCACCGAAGGCAGAACACCTTCTCTGAAGCTGCTCATTGTCCATTTCTGATCTTTTCCCCTAGCTCTGGCATCTTGCTTTAAAAATTTTGCTCTTCATCAGCATAAAATCTAATACCCTGGTTAATCCAACAGCACATTAAGTTTTTGGCCTACAACACCGAAAATAAGAAAATATGACAATGAACCAGCAGATGCACTGAGTTTCTCCCTTTCTTGACAAAATAGTCCATTTAAAATGGACTTAAAGACATAAGAAACCAAGACATGAAAAACCCCAAAGCTTCACATTTAGCTCATGTGTTCCTACTGATACCTACAGCACGAAGCCTCCTCTTACACACAAAAGCGAGGGGGATTCCATTGCTCAAGCCTTTTGCTGCTATGGGTAGTTTAGGTTTTTGTGGCAGGCTACCTTAAAAGACAGGGATGCCCCTTCGAAGAGAGTCAATTCTGCGTAGCTGAGAGCTCTGCAGTATCTGAAGTAGCCCCAAACCTACCTTTACCAAAACAGCCTTGCTACATGGTGCATTTTAAAGGGAACAAGACATACAATAAAACTTTTATTTCCAGCAGGCTAGGTTGCTTCCTACACATCTGGGCAGTAACTGGGGCCATGCAACAGCGCAGCAAGGGCTGTGTTCCTAACGGGCACATGGCCGTAATGAAACATTGATACTTCTCGTAAACCCCACGTTTAACGTGTTGGCACAGAGATGCCTTTAATCTCACTCCACGCGTAAAGTCCTCTCCCCTTAGAAAAGCTCTTCCTCACGCAGAAACCATGCGCAGCGTGTAAAGGAGCTAGTGGCTGTGGCTTTTAAAGCAAACCCAGAAGTATTATTCCATTTTCCGCTGAATAAAAGTATTGCGGATCCTTTGTCAGAGAGGAGCGAGGCTGGATGCCTTTCTGCTCACAATGCCACACTGTTTGGTGGGCCAAGGAGGGGTGTTTCCCGAGAGATCCCAGCGGGATTCAGCCCGCCGGTAATGCACTCCCACCGCTCACTGGAACCATCCGCCTCCTCCACGTTTCTCTTTGAACGAGGGTAGTCTGTCAGGGTCGGAGAGCAATTTAAAACCACCCGTAAAGGGAGAGCTTAGGTAAAGAAGAAAGAGCGATTCCTTATCACAGCTGCCCCTGGGGCAGAGCATGGCAGGACGGCAGGGTCGGATCCTGATGCCCCCAGTCCTGAGTCAGCGGGGAGACCCGCTCCCCAGGGGCCTCCAGCCTGCGGGGCGCAACGAACGCCTCTGCTGGGGCGAGGGGGCAAGCAAGGACCTGGAGCCACGGGTGGTCTGAATTCCAAAACTGCTGCCCAGGAGACGAGCTTCACCCGTTAGCTGTGCTCCCTGTGCCTGGTATTTTGGGGAGAGGGAGCAGCGCCGAGGTCTGTTTAGAGAACTTCCATGAAATACTTCACATACATGCATGTGCGAGAGGACCAAGACAGCAGGAAACCACGGGAATGTGTTGCACGCTTACTGTGTAAAGATGGTCATCAACAGAGTTGGACAAACCTGCTGGGGCTGACTTCCAGGTGGAAGAGGGGGTTACAGCAGACTGACTTTCGGAACGATTTTTCACTTGGGCTCTGTGTTATTGGGCCACATCACAGAGGTGTCCCCTGAGAACTGCCCCATTACATTTCATTTCTCATCTTAAGTGGAACTGAATTCTTATTTCCCTGTTTTTTCCTATGAAGGATAAAAGCACTTTGGGTAAGAAACGAGCAAGTTTCAGAAATAAAGTGCATTCTCAGGCAAAGAATTAAAGGGTATGCCTTCATCAAACAACTGCAATTTAAAAACACCTCCATGCAGAGATGTTCTAACGCATTATCTTTGGAAGGAAACATCTCAGACTTCAGTACATACAATTTAGAGTTCTTCTAATACCTTTAAGTGTTTGGGGGGGGAAACAATCTGTTTTGATAACTCCTGACATTAAACAGTGATAAATAATTAAATATGTTTAACTGTTTCATTAACTAAAGATAGATTGAGAACGCTCCATAGATAGAATATAGATCAAAAAGATTGAGACTGGCTGTAAATTCCCCTGATGTTTTATGACACCATTTGTATTCTGTCACTCACTAGCTTTATGTATAGTCCAAGCTGTGAACTGAATACCCCATTCAGAAAGCCACTCACTCTGCATGTTATTGCAATTTAATATTTTCACACACAGACACATCATTATCTTGGAACCTGACACTGCAAGGAGAATTCAGTAATTTTTCAAGAGTGCGTTTTTTTTTGTTCTAATGTGAGCACCGAGGCACAAGATTGATCTAAATGACCACTCTTCCAATATTTAGTCTCTAGATAGATAGATCAGCAGGTAGATATTTGTCTGTGTTTTCATGGATTCTTCTCATTTCAAACATTTATGGATGTGATTTCACTGAAAGAACTAAAAAGAAAGATTAAGAATCTGTCATTACTCACAAGAAGAATACCCCTTACATAGTTACAGCTTGAGACCGAGAACTAGATATGCATATATTGACAGTGAAGTCCTCAAGGATGTCTCTTCAGTCTTCAATTACTGAAATGTGACTATGGAACGGGATTATCCCACTTATGCTGGGATCCTGGAGGGGCAGAAAATACACATTCCTCTAGGCCGGGAGAGTAGAATCAGGCACATTAATAGCTCTTCAAATTACAGGGAAAAATATGTATTTATCAATATTTTAAAAGCCGGGTCACATCAGGAAAAGGACTTTAGAAGTAGAGACAAAGGCACAGCTGATCTGACCCATGCAAACAGGTCTATCACACACCAGGCCCTTGGTAGCTAATCATTAACAAGCATTACATACAAACTCAGATACAACCAAAATCTTTATATGCAAACAGCATCGATGTCCCAAGGAGCTCAGCGCCTCGAGGGCCGCTCCAAAGTCCAACGAAGCCGACGCAAAGCCTGCCGCAGCTCCGGCAGGCGCCCAGGCTGCAGCGCCGCCTCTCGCGGGTGGGCGCCCAGCTGCAGCGAGGGCTCCCTCGGGACCTTACGTGTTTGCCATGAGTGACAAAGCCAGCCCGAAGCTCACGGTGCTCACGAGACACTATCGTTAATGCTGTGTATTCCCAGGAATCAGCTGCGGGACAAACCTGATACTGGCGGACAGGAGACAAGTGCACAAGGTTAAAGGCAAAGTTCCACTGTGGAACCCCTATCTTGGGTTAGACACGAGCCCCAGCCTGCCCCAAATGATACCTCCAGCACTCTCATTAGGGAAGAAAGGAGGGTTCCCAGCCTAAGCAACACCCCAGAAATCTTCCATAGGTTCTTATTTCCTTCACCAAGACAGCGCGGCAATAGACTTACAGAAGAGACCTTTAATAAAGTGAACTCTGTGGCAGGACATCTCTCTGGTTAACACCTCAAGACTTATTTCTCAAACTGCTCAACAACAACACTTTGAAGCAGTTACCGTCCATTGGGTAAAAATAGATTTATAGATGCGTGTTAAATGCACACTCCTTTTTCTGATCTACTGGAACAGACAGCACTATTACATAAATCAATATTTAGCTGGTGCATTGACTACTGGATCACATGAGAAACTTTCTGATTATGGCTGGAGGCTATGCACGTGAATATTTACACCAAGCCCTCTGTGTGCTTTCAGGATGCAGGGAACTACACATGAACTGGAGAACTACACAAAATTGCTGTTTTATCTGAAATGGAAGTTAAACAGTAATAAGCAAGTTTAAAGAGGAAATGAAGTACATACACGTAGGTCTAACACCTGGATCATCCACCTGTGCCCATCTGAACCATTGCAAAGAATCCAGAAGTGAGTTTTCTGAAGAATATTTAACAGGTTGATAGCCATTTTGCTTCACAGGTACTTTCTTTGTTTTGCTTTGTTTTTTAAATCAACAATCATAAAGCCCCAACAATAAACTATTTGAGGAAGCACTAGACTTTACATGAAGGACACAGATATTCTGCTTGTCTGGAAAATCACACATCTCCTGAAGTCTGAGAAAGCATCAGTAGCTCTCCAGGCACGTCCTTAAGGACACATCCATGAAATCAGCTTGGATTTCCTGACGGTTCACCTTTAGCTGCCGGTACTAAGGAGCTGTTAAAATTACCGTACTTGTTAAGAGATGCAATCAAAAACAGAAGACGAAGAAAGAAATTCTGTTCTGAACTTTATCTGGATAAATACTTGAAGAGTGCTCTAGCAGGAAGAATTTAAGAACTCCCAAAGTAACAAAGATCTGTTTTTTATGCATTATATATGGGATATATGAGCAGAACTGTTTCTGAGCAGAGGGCTTTTCAAAGTTATCCATGAGGCATCAACTGCTTTTTAAATATGACTATTGTGCCATGTAGGGATTTAAATTTATTTTATTCCTATGTGATAATTCTGGAATAAAATATATGATCACTTGTTAGTTGTGCATGTTCTCTATTTCACATTTATGTAATAAAATATAAAACAAAACCAGTCCTTTTCTATAAACAGAAAAAACGGTAAAGCAATTTTATACTACACGAACTTCAAGCATAGCCATTTAAAAATTAATTTACATGATAGAGCCCAAAAGGTCCATTCACTGTGAAATAAAAAACACTAAATGCTATCCTGGAAAGACAGAAAATGCCAGGCTGCGTGTAAACAAAAGCATTTTTTTTATAAGCATCTGAGATGGAATAAAAGATTTTTAGCAAAATCTGAAACTTGCAAGAAAAAAAAATCTGATCCAGTAAATTCAGCAGAAGTCTCCCAGTGTCCTCAGCAGGAGCTGGAATGAACCCAAAGATCATTAATGATACGTTTATCCTGAAATCACAACGGCAGGTATGCATATCCCTCCCATTTTACAGATGAAGTAGCTGAGGGTAAATTATTTGCTTAAGGCAGTAAAGCTAGTTCATCGGCTTCGCAAAAAGCAATTCACACTGTTCCTGCATCCTAGACTCGTCTCTGGTCAACTAATGCTCAAAGCTTTTCTTTTTCCTTCCTTTTATAATAGCTGCAGAGGCCCCCACCCCCAGTGCCACCGCTGCACAGCTCCGCAACGTTTCCATGTTCTGAGCAAAGCTTTGCCTCCAACTTTCCATGTTTCCTTACAGCCAAAGGGTCAGGTGCTCGAGGCCCAGCAGCGCGGGGCTGAGGAACAGACCCACATGCTGACCGCAGCCCTCGCACCGGAGGCCAGCACTGGGTGCAGCGAGGCCGGGGCCTCTCCCCTGGCGCAGGCAGAGCCACCGGGGGGGGCCCACAGCCCACAGCCCCCCTCACCCCCCGCAGCAAGGTGGGCAACAGGAACCGCCCCGCGGCCCCAAGCCACCCTCGCTGTACAGCGGGCAGTTCAGTGCTGCCGCCAGCACCTTCCTACGGACCAGCCGCCTCCACAGCCTGGCCGTGGAAGTATTTGGCTGCGCTGGTCCTCCCCAGGTGATTTTATATCAAGAAGGAAATAAAGCTGATTTTTTTTTTCCTCCCACAATACCAATAAAACATATCTGGGTATCGCTTGTACCAAAACACCACTGCTATAAAGTTAAAGATATGGAAAAGAAAACTAACTACTGTTTATGACAGCTGTAGAAAGAAAAAAAAAGCACAATGCACACAAGGGGACAGATGGCTTCTATCTAATATAGCCCATCTTCTGTATATTACTTTGAAAAGGAAGTCCATGCCACTTCAGAAAACAGCATTCTGTGTAAAATATGCTGAGGTTATATAATTGATCATTCCACGAGTTAAAAAAAAAAAAAAA
>VXAA01000198.1:352717-401054 GCA_013399115.1 Anseranas semipalmata
CGCGGCGGCGAGCCCGGCCCCGCCGCCCGGGGCGGCTCCCGCAGGCCGGGGTGCCCGCGCCTTCCCCGTGCCCCTGCCCGGCAGCGGGGCTCCCACTGGTGCCGCTTCCATCTCGCCTTATCTTTACACGCTTCCACCTTCCAATTAAACTTCCCCAAATTGCCAAAAGCCTGATTTGCATGCAAGAGACTCTGTTCAAAGATGCTAACGTATTGTCTCCTCTTAGAACTTAACATTTCTCTCTTCAGTTCCCACTTGAAAGAAGTTTTAGAACAGTATTCAAAGACTGTCCAAACGAACAAAACCCTCCCCTTTGCTCGGGAGAGAAATCCGGTGTATTCAATAAGAGGGCATATTCTCAGAAGTTTGCAGATTTTGTTTTAAAGGCTGTATTGTTCGTGCCTTTTTCCTGCAAACTTTTTCTTTCAGAGTAAGACTCACATGCCTGCAAAAGATTATTAAAATAAAACATCATAGAGCTTTTTCTTTTTGCACTGTTTGGAATTACTTTTCTGGAAGAGCTTTGCAAGCATACCCCCCCAAGTCATAATTAAGAACACTTTTTTTTTTGCTAGCAAACAGGAAAAGTAAAAAAAAATCAAACCCTTTTCCAAATGCTCCTTTTTCTTTAAGCACTAACAGAGTTCTGCACTTCAGAAATGCTTATCTGCTACAAATCCACCTGAAAACATTCTGGGTGCTGAATAGGTGTTGTTCTTCTACATCGGAACAAATTAAAGCAATGAGACGTTCACACACGGCAAAGCCAGAAGCACCTCTGCAAACATTAAACAAACGCAGACTACAATTCTTAATAAGTTTTCGAAAGCTTTTTAAAAAAGCGGCAGGATCGCTTCCTTCAGCCCACTCCAGCCCCCACACTTTTCCTTTTAATCTTAAAAGAAGATGATCCAATGAACTGAGGATGCAGAACTCCTTTTGGAAATGCGATAAACTGCAAAAAGCCAGTGGCAACCCATTTATGATTAACTCCTTTTTATAAAGGTGCATAATGGAAGCAAACAGGGACCCGACGGGACGTGAACATATTTTATTCATTTAATACAAAGCAGCTTTTAAAAAAACAACTTAAAGAAACGCAGCTCAGAGCATAACTCAAGGGCCGGGGGAGAGGAAGAGAACTTATGGGGTGCGAGGTGATTTTGCCGCGATCTTTCGTTCGCCAGCGCGGGCGCGCAACGCGGCGCGAGGAGCCCCGCGGAACCCCCGCGGCCAGGCTGGGGCCACGCGGGGCCACCCGGGACACGGTGGCTCGGCAGGGCCCGTCCCAGCCCCGCCCCCCGCTGTGCCCCCGCGCCCCCGTTCTCGCCCCTCGCATGGAACCGCTCGGGGAAGTCCCCGGCGCATCCCGGCCGCGGCACTCGCTCCTCCGGGAGCCCTCCGGTCGCACAGGGGCACTGGCAGGACCGAGCCTTTTCCCCCTTAAACGCGCTGTAAGCGCTCCCATGGAATAATGCAAGTGTGCTCGTAGCACAAAGAGCTCCTGTCCTCGCGTCCGTAGATCATAACCAGAGATGGGAACTGTTTTATAGCACCCGTTAAGTTACTGGTGTCGCCTCCATACATCCCAGCCCAAAGGAAAGCCATCAATACCAACAATAATTTTTTGAACCATAGGGAACCAGGAGTTCATTTAGATTTACAAATTAATGAAGACTTACTGTAGAAACTAACTGTAAGAACATGTGTTAAAACGCAACAGAAAGAATTTCATCAATTTCCATGAGAGGTGGACTGTATCCAGGAAGAATGAGTCAACCTCATTCCTCAAGTAAAACTCACTGAAAAGAACTACACCAGGCATGAATTTGGATCACTTCATTGCCCCCCATTTCATGTATCAGCCAGCTAATCATCTCTTCAGTGTTGTTCTGGGGTAGACAGAGCTAGACAAGAATTTTTAAAAAATGCTTTTCATCATTGGAAACTAACAGTTTGACAAATACAATTGTTTCCCAGTATCACATCAGCTACAAGTGATCACTCAGCCTAACAGAAGCGCACACAAAACACCATGATCCAGTGCAGGAACAGGCAGTTCAGTGGTTAAGGCACAGGGAGGAAGGAATAGAGGGTCTTCTACGCAGCACAGGAACACCCATGTTCCTGGCTGTTGGTCCTTCTGCTATTCTTTTTTCTCCTTCATCCATACATTTACCATTAAACCTCACAAGCTTTTGGTTTAATCACCATGGAGGAGATAAAAAAATCTTCAAGCCACTGAAGTGTTTCCTAACCAGCTCTACTACATTACAGAGGGAGGCAATCCATTTCAGAGGAAAAAGCAGCATGTTTAAGTAATTGATGAGAAATCTTTCTCCAATCACACGTGCACATTCATTGTGGCATCAGTGTTTTATTTTACAGGTGGCAGAATCTACTTCAAGGGATTTGGGCAGGCTGCAATCTCAGAACATAGTGATGGGAGCAATGGAGTTACAAATGCTGATGCACTGTCAGTTTTAGTCTTTACATTCATAACCCCAGTGTCACACATCTTCCCATGCTTCTGTTAGTGCACAAAGAGCATTTCACAGCCTACAGTGAAGGCCACTAGGCTTTTCAACCTCAGGTTTTTATTCCACAAACTGTCTACACGAGAACTTGTGGCAATCCGGCAGTATACAAAAGGAGTTCAGCACTTATTGTTGGAGCAGCAAGGTATAGCTAGTGATAAGCTAATTGATGAATAGTTTAAAAAGTCAAGCTCCATTTTTTAAGTGGTTAGAAAATGAAATGCAAATATATACAAAATATTTAATGGTTTCTATGAATATATATAAATGTCCCTCTACCTTATGACTGCTATTTTCCAACCAGCTTTCCAGCAAGTGCAGTCTTTGCACTTCTGTATCTACAATTGTACCATTTATAAGCCAGTAGCCCACCTTGCCCATATGCTTGTTCCTACAGTGACTCATATTCCATTGGGTTTATTCCTGTGAAGACTTGTGTTAAAACAGAGGAAAGAGCAGAACCTTTGGGGCAGGAACACTACATTTTGGAGAACACCAGACATACTCACTATTCCCTGTCAAGAAATGAAAGCACCTATTTACATCCTAGGTAGGAGAAAAGCTTTTACAACTGGTATAGCATTAAAAGTAAAAATTAATTTGGTACCTGGGCCAAAAGAAAACCTTGCTGAATAGTAGTGTTTACTCAATACCTAAAAAAATAGTCTTCCTAGAGGAATACACTCAGGGAGGAAACAAACTCATAAATTACCCAGCCAAGGCATGGTAGATTAACTTTACTTCCATGTTATTGATCCAAAACCCCTCCAATCAAACTTCCCCGAAAAAGCTTACCACTGCTTGCTGGCAGCATTTGCTGAATTCAAGAAGAAATTAAGCACCTATCACTTCATCTCCAAGTGGAAGCTCCCAAGCAACACACTGCAAGCAAAGCTGCGTACCTAGTCTGCATGCTGCAGGTTCCTAGGTTCTGCAGTGCAATGTCTTCCCTACCTTCGTAACTAAAAAGCAGCATGAAACTTAGCTGCCCAGTAGCTTAAGCTGCCACAGCTCACCACCCCACACACCAGCTGGGCAATTTGGGTTGTCCAAGGGGTGCACATTCAAGCCCCTCACTTTGCAGACACTGGGATTTCAGTTTTAGCACACATCATTTAACCACTACAAAATGTCTGCCTTGGCAGAGTCCTGCATATACAACTGTACCTGAATTACAAGACCTCCAAATATCAATCATCTCCAGCACTATCTGCACCCACTAAGGTTAGTATTTATTTACCCTCTCAATATCAGGTGAAAGAAAACAAAGACAAGAAACTTTCCAGGTAACAGTTGCAACTAACAAGCCACAACTCAGGAAATCAAAGGCATTGTTCTCAGGACAAATTCCAACCCTACATCATTTCTATACACCAAAAAGGACACTTAAAAATGAGCAAGGTACCATCTACCCAGAACGTGTGTTTCTAACAACCGACCAGAGCAACTGCCTGCTTTGTAAGGCATCATCTGCTGCAAGTCCTATCCTGTTTTACCATGTCCCCTGTTGTGTCAGGCACTTCACAGGGAGCAGAACCCCAATTCTGCTCTGGCAGAAAGGCAGAGCTGCTCCTGGGCTCTGCTGTGGGAAGGATGTTCAACAGGGCAAGTGCTACGAAACCAAAGACCTGAATGTGGCATTTAAATGTTCCCAAGGCAGAAAGCACCCTGGCCATTCTCATTTTCCCCTGGTATTAAGGCCCATCGCCTTCACCCTTCTACTGTGGGAGTCCCACATACTACTTTCCCCTGGCAGGTCAGCAGATTAAGACTGTGAGTGGAGGCAGAACTCTCTCATGAGACTGTCACCACTAAAAGAAGGAAATATCACATGACCAAGAGTTCCCCCAAATGTACAAAGTGTTTCTTTTACAAAAGCGAGCTGCAAGCTTGAATACATCCAATAGAAAAGGACACATTTCTGCAGACCTTTCTTCTAGAAGCTTGTTCTATTCATTCACTGTACGTAAGTTGCTCACTGCTGGCTTGAAGAGTCACTAAAGAATATAGGATTGAAATGGTATTATGGTACATTGCTCGTATCCTCTATGCACAATGCTCTAAAAGAGCCCGCAGTTTTGAGATCAAATCTTTGAAGTTGCCATGTAAACAGCAGCAAATGGCCAGCAGAGCAGGCCAGCACACTGCAGCAAAACATGCATAATCCAGGAGCAATGCAAATATCCTGGCTTTAAGTCCTGCGGTCAGACCACACTGTGTTGGATGTTACACCCTGTATTCTCAAAATTTGGAGTCCCTGCAGAGAAGCCCTGCACAATGCTGCTGCGCACTGCTGTTAGACCGAGGAAAGCTTCTGTATTTCTCAGCTGTTAGCTACAATCTCACAACAGTACCAATAATATTGCTTCCTGATATATACCTCAAGACTCTTATTTTCACCCCAGATTCCTTCAGTACCCTGAAACAGATGTATCATGAGCTGCTTGACTACCATTCAGCTGCAGTTTTGTTCCTTCAGTATAAATGAGATGGGGAAATAGATTCATTTCTCTAAAGTATAAAGTTAAATAGAGTGAACTGAAGTTTCTTTAAAAATAATGGAGTGAGATCACCCATACAGTGATTTTAAATGACTCAAATAAGAGCATTACTTAGGTTTAGCATGCACATCCTGAGGAATAGGAGTCTCTCAGTTTCAGCCATTTGGGTGCATTACAAGGGGGAACAGTACTCATTCATATGGGGAACATTTTCTATAAAATTATTACTAACAGCTTTTTAGCTCCACTTTTAAGCAACCTAGAGTGAGAATCAATTAAAGATCACAAAAGGATTTGACATTTTCAAGGGAATTTGAGTCTTAATTATTTTGTCATAAAGCTCAGCTGAACAAACCATTTAGGCAGGGAAGTATTTTATTCCCAAGTATATTGACCACTAAATCTGGGCTTGCAGGGCACAATAAGGGCATAAAACAACTGAAAAAGTAAAAACCCAATGAAGTCATAACAACAGCAAAAGCAACATGTCTTCTGACATCTTTTCAAAATTGTGAAGAATTGCTGCTCTTTGAGACAGTAACACTCAGCTTTGTGAAAGCACTGGCAACAAAGCAGGTTAGCATTTCTGCATTGTAATCACCTCAGCCGCACCTCAGCCTGTAATTGTTACAGCTGGACCTGTTTATCACAGCCTAACTTCCACTAAAAAGGAAGAACTGTCCTTTAAACAAAACCATTCAAAAACTTCACATCTTAATACAAATCATAGAAAACAAGATTTATGTCCTCAGCAATGTCATTTACCTAGGCACTGCTGCTTTTCCAAGCAAATCACACTGAAGTATTTCTCCCCTATTAAGCAAACAATCGTCACACTAGTTCATGTGTATTTTCCCATCTCCCAAGTTATTAGAAATTCATTTCTGACCATTTCACCATTTAGCTGTTTTCTCACTTTCTGTACAAGTATATATTGCCCAATGAAATTCTGGTTGGTTCTACATTAATGATGCACCAAAATTTATCATACCTATGGCCCAAATCTGAAAAATACTCAGAAAACAACTTTAGGCTTACCAACTTTCACAAACCCACAGAAGCATGAGATGGTCTATCAAAGAATAACTGAAACCCAGAATACATCATCCAAGAATAGAATCACAACTTGCAGAACAACCTATTCAATGAGTAAAACCAACATTTTTGTCACTGAAGTGGCAGCATTTTAGCAAAAAAAAAGTTAGATCACAATAAAAGAATTTTATTCTGGAAGGATGAGAAAAAATGTTAAACATTTTTTTATGGGAGAAACAGAGATACAGAGCTTGCTTGAAAACTGAAAATCTCTCATGCCCTGATCTATAAATAAAACTAGTTGGGCTTTTCTTTTGTACTAAATTTAAAGGAAAGTCTTTTCCATGGAGAGTTTTCTTTAAAACAAACTATGCCCCAGAAGGAATTTAATGATGGTGTTTCCAACAAGCAGCATGAATGAATTAAACAATAAATGCAGTAAGAAAGCAGCTGTATTTTTCTTTAATAGAAGCAGATGAATTTGTAGTTCAAACATGGCTGCATTCTCAGAGAAAAGGACAATTCCTGACCATTCTCACCCAGATGATATTTTCCCTTCCTGTACCAGGACCTTGGCTCAGGTGCAAGTTGCCCTCTAGCATTGCAAAAAGCTTCAAGGTTCACTCTAGTGACCATCAAGCAGAAATTCCATGTTTCATTGCATACAGTACAAAATAGTCAGCTCTCTTCTGCACATTATCCACAGGCTATGTAGGGGAATGGGATGAGAGGTACTTGGCTCTCCTTGATAGTCAAGCCAGGGCCGCCACCACCACCATATAGCAACCAGAGACCAACCACTTGTCTTTGTTCACCTTTTACCTTTGGAGATAAACCTCAAGGTCTTCTGCAATTACTCAGTTCAGAAACTCCCAAGGCCTCTCTTCTCCCTAAATCTCACAACATCCTGTCAGCAAACAGAAGTGCAGGAACTCCAAAGTAACCCATTCAGAAGGACACTAAAAAGCCTCCAGCAATCCTTCTGAACATATATGAAATACTATGGTCACAGCAAGCTCAGTACATTCAGTGGAACTACAGGAGAGCCTGCTGCACTTTTAAAGAACAGGAGTTTTTGCTAATAAGCCTAGCAACAGTTACCAATTATATTCATTTCATGTTTCAAACAGATACCATCACCCTAACCTTCTGACCAAAGCCATAACTCCAAGTTGTTGAATATACAACATGTTCCACCCCAGAATCAACAGCATTTCAACTGGAGCAGATGACAGAGGCCCTTACAGTAATTCATGTTTTCCAAGTCACTTTATCTTAAGTTCTATTTGCTTCCACTTTACTTTGTTTTCAACCTTGAAACTTTCTACCCTCTAGGTTTTGTAGAAAGGAAACTCCTACTTACAAGGTCTGCATCTGCTGTTTTCTTCTTCCACTGCAGTGAAGAGACTTCTCTTGATGCATGGGAATTGGGCACCCATACTGGTAAGATCAGAGCCCATCAAATCTGTAAGAAATGTTTCCTATCAGGTTGAAGCAGACAATTACTTTCCTTGCAGTAGAGTAGCTTCCCCCCCCAAATCTCATTGCAGCCCAATCTGTATTGTAGCAGAGCAAAGACTCTAAAAACTCATTAGGAAGCATATATATATATATAATTTTTAACACAGTAAGAAAGCTACAGACATTGCAAAGGTTCCTGCTACAACTGCAGGTTGCCCAACCCTTTGCTGATGTGCACCACCCATGAGAAATGCTTTCAGCATAGGCTTTACTGATCCATACACAAAACAGATGCACAAAGAACATAAAACAGCTTGTATTTTGTTGTTATGGCTTTGATTCTCTTTCTTATAATTGTGAGTGAGCCTTCAGTTTACTACCTCAAAGTAGAGGAAGAGCATACAGACCTCAAAGAATGCACAAAGTCTCCTTGTTGATGGCTCGGCACAGACAGGACTCCAGAGACAGCAAACCCTTCCCAACAGCAGATTGACCCTTCTGGGAAGTAGTTCAGCCCTGCCTATATAGAATTAGTTGATTTGCCACAGGTTCTCCAATTAAGGTGAGTGGAGTCAGCTGGACTTAATTAAAATTCATCAGGGCTTGGGCTGGGCCTTACTCTCCTTGCAGCTGGCCATGGGCAGCCCTGCAGAGCACCTGGACTGCCCCTCTGCTACGAGAGCAATGAGCGTGCGTGGCTGTTACACCCGAAATGGCAGCTCCGCACATGTAGTGAATTGCCTCACGGATTCATGTGTGGCTGAGAGGGATGAGATGGAACTGCTGTAAAAATGTTTTCTAAGCATCCTGATTAACCAGATGGATTCCTACTGCATGTTAGAAATAAAAGGGCATTTACTGCACTACAGAGAGACACAACGCCCATGTTGAAGCAGTTCAGCTCACCTAGTCGAAAGAGAACAAGCAATTAATGAATTCTAGGTGGGCGGTCAATAGTTCAGTGACGTGTGAAGCTCATCGCGTGTCACTCAGGGAAGCCCCCTCTGCACTTTGTGTGCTGGCGGTTACTTGGGAAAGGCCGCTATGGCAGCACTGGTGAATGTGTCTAACACAAGGCAGAGGTCATCTCCTAGATGAGTTCACTGATAGGCAACCCGGAGAGTCTTCCTTCAATACTCATGATGTTTCCAATGCTCAGATTCTTTTATTTGCAGTAACTGTATGTTTCATAAGTATAAAGAGCAAACTTCATCCTACATACTGTGGAAATACATAAAACACAACTCAATGTCATTTCACCTGCTGATATTTCTATTTCCAGAAGAGAGCAGGAACACTGCAAAAGGAAAAAAAAAAAAAAAAAGTATTTCCCAGCAAATTCTGATGTATAGGATGTGACATAATGGTGCAAAAACTTTTGGCAAAAACAGGGATTTTAAATTGCTTTGCTCTATTTTGCTGTGGTGGGAGTTTTAACGCAGTGCACTTTGCCTAGAACTGACATGAAAGAACAGACAATCATCTAGAATGTGTTACAGGGAAGAACAAAACAATTTTCCAGACAAAAATATATTGAGTTCAGTACGCTGTTCATAGGTTACAGTAAACAGAAGTGCTTGTTGTAATGGATGCTTTCTGGCTACTAGCGAACCTTTCCAGGGCACACAGGAAGGAGGTGGCGGTGATGGGGTGTCAGGTATGAGCTGCAGAGGGGTGAGAGGGGAGAGAACTTTATTTCCTTTCTACAAAACAATTCTGTGGACCCTGTGTATTTCCCTGGGTCCCTCCAGAGTAGAGCAGAGCAGACAGCAGCGCTGTAACATGGGCACAGCAGCCTGCACACTTGTGGCTCCATGTGGAGAGCCGGCTCAGGTCCCCAGCGGGTACCTGCACAGATGGTGCTGCTGGAGGGTTAGCAGCTTGACTGTGACCTATGGGCATGTGAAGGCTGAGGGCCAGGAAGGGGCCAGTGTGAAGATGATGTCCTCATGCAGTCCCCCTCAACTAAAGCAGTGGCTTTTGGGCGCTGCTCCACCTGCTAGGCACCCTCCAGGCTGGGGCAGAAGGTGTTTCTCCATCACAAATGACTTTCTCAAATGGTCACGGTGCCAGCAACGTGGCATTGTTTGCTTTATTCGCCATGTGCTGGCACAAAGCATAGGTGCTCCTGTGGTGGTTTGTCCTTAGAGCATCACCAGAGTGGGGGAGGTCCAGAATCAGCCTGTGTTCTGCAGAGTTCCCTTTAGACGTGAGCACTTAGGGAATGGTTAAACCGCAACTCTCGGCCACGTCAGGGTGAGTTTTGTGTAAAAGCTGGAGTAATGCTCACAACGCCCTGCATTGCACCTGCTGGGGGGCACCAGAAAACCAGACGGAGGGGCACCTGGCCTGATCTTCCTGCTGCGGTAGCAGACAAACCTTGGCCATTCCGTGCTGAACAAACTCTCCATACAGAGCTCAGTGAATATGTGAGCCCTTCGACTTCTTTACATTAAAAAAAAAAAAAAGGAAAAAGTTTTGATTAACAGGGCAGGAACAGGCACGCTGTAATCGAGTTCAGCACAAACACTGCTGGCACACGACTGATTCCAACAGGCTTCTCACCTGCGCACCCTTATCTGCACGCAGTCCCCAGAAAATTGGCCTCTGCAACTGGTTCAAGAGCCACTTGCCATGTGTTACAGCTTGCGGTTTATTAGCTTTAGGAGTGGTGCAGTTTTTAACGCCATGGCTGTTGCCCCCGATGGCAGAAACACACTGCAACAGCCCTGCCTGGCAGCTGGACCAGCGGGGACATCCTGTGCGTGCTGATACTAACACTGCCTCCTTTTACATTCTTGTTTCTCTCTTCCCCTCTCTTTTTCTAATGAAATCTTTCCATATTATTAATGGCTAGGGTGGATCTATAGAGTGTGTTCCTTCCAGGATTTTCTTGTTTGCTGTAGTCTTCAAATTTTCCAGTTCATTTCCTATTTTCCTGCTCTAAAACTCCTGCCAAAAAAATCCCTGAAGCACACTTTGGTACTTGAACATTAAAAAAAAAAAAAAAAGAAAAAAAGAAAAAGAAAAAAGAGAATAGACATTTGATCCAGACCCTTGTAAATCAGTAGCAATTTTCCACTAAAATATGAGTCATTTTCATCAGTGGGTGACAGTTCCTCCAGGTGAGTTTTTATCTAATTAACTATGCGGATGTATTTCAATCACTGAAATGGGTAACACTGTATCCCATAATTTATGTGAATTTAATTGTCCAAGAGCATTCAGCCAAAATGTAAAGACTGGCCTTATGACAGAGTATTTAATCAGGTTCCTTTAGGAATTAAATGATTAGGAATGAAATTAATGAAATGGATTTATGCCCAGATATTCTAAATGACAATAGCTCTTATAGCCAAAGAAGAAACAGGTACCCAAGAAAATGTTCCTTACTCATGGACTGGAATATTAGAAACAAAAGTGGCTATGTAATCCCCCATGGAAAGAATTATTTCGGTTTCATGTAATCCCTCACCAGAAAAACTGGAAACGTTACAAACTGCACTGATATTAGAGCTCAAGTGCACGATGGTGCCAATTGGAACAGGTTAGGAGCCGGGGAATTCCTTAGGACATTCGAGGAGAAAAAAAAAATCTGAAGTAATTTCATGGATTATTGTTGTTTTTAATCCCTTCTGTGGCTTCTGAAAGAAAATCCCCACACATTTAGTTGCTCATACATGGACACTTCTCTGTAAACATAAACTGGAAATAAAAGCACTTGGACATGAGTCAAACTGGTGGAAGTGCTATTAAATGACTCAGGCAGCCTGATCCGTGAGACTGGTTATTTCCGTGCATAACACTGGCAATTTGGGGCTGAGCTAATTCTGTTTATGGGCGTGATCCTCTGTTCTTTGCTTGAGGGTGAAATAGCAGGTGATGCTAAGGGACCTTTTGCTCTGAACACTCCCATTTGCTCTGCAGGGACAACGGCTCATCCACAGCAGCCCCGGGGTGGCAGAGCGCTCCATGCGGGCTGGCCTGGCACGTCCCGTGGTGCGGCAGCTCTCAGCAGCTCCCGCAAAAGACTGAAGAGTCGGGCCCAAGCAGAGAACAATACACACTAGCGCCTTAACAGGAATGTTTTCCTTTACATATCCCAGGGCACATCCATGGTTTCAGTCTTTGCGCTCAGTATCTCTTCATTCCCTTCCACTGATGAACAACAGGACACACACAATACTCGGTTGAACGTATTGGCGTAACATGCAGTGCCTCACGGTTCCTGTTCTTCTGCAATTACAGCTCGATATTTTGGGGTAAACCATCGCCGATCTCAGCTGGCCTCAAAGCACTGCGCTGCACACAGCAGCGGTGCGGGAGCTGAGGCTCAGGAAGACAAAGGCCCAGGTTCTGTTTCATGGACATGCACAAAGAAGATGACTAATTTAGAAGCCAGCGCCAGAAGATTTTCTCAGTAGAGAGTGATAAAAGCCCAGCAGCTTGGAAGCAGGTGAAGACTCTCAAGTCTCTCCCTCTCCCGTTTCTCTTCTTAACCTGAGTTTAAAGTTACTTGCTTTCATTGTGCAAGGTTAGATGGGAAGAATCCAGATCTTGGTGACTTGCCCTAGAAAACCTGTGGCAGTTTTGGAAATAAAGCCTCCAAGGGAGCAAGATGGCAATTATCCGGTTACTCTAGGTATGCAGGGATCCCTTCTTCCCCTGATAAAGGAATAATGATCTCACATCAGTAAAAAAAATCGGTTTTGACGTAAATTCACAGAATACATTGAGTTTAAGACAGCGCAGCTGAAATCAGCATCTGGACTATTGTCTTGGATACCTTCAAAGCCCGTGATTTCTCCCCCTCAGGGGCATGTGCTTCTAGGAAATCTATATTACTTTGGCTGGAAGACAGTACTTCAGAGAATGTCATCAGACCACCAGCACAGTTTAATACTTCTGCTGTGTTGTTCTGAGAAATACTATTTTCTGTAGGAATTCGGGAATGACCCATAGAAACAACTTTGGCAGCACATCTATTTCCCTTTGGATTTCTTGGGGTAGCAAAGGATCTGAAGAGCTGAGTGTTTCCAAACCTTCTCAGCTCATCTGCATTATGAGGACTAAGTGGCTCACCAGTGGCTCCTTGGTTAGTCTGAGGCTCTGACACCAGCAGGGCTACATTTGATCCAAGATGTCCTGAGAACCGCAGAGAGCGCGATGTTTTTTAACACCATCAAATTCCCCTCTCTGCTCTGATGAGAGAGATTCATTGCAAAAACAAGCAGTAAATCCTGCAAGGCTGCGAGAGCGCAGCACTGAGGGCCAGACAAATTAAGACAGATGTTCTGAACTTTGGGATAGCGAGGATGTGGTTTCGTGCGGCCGGCCATGTGAAGGCTCTCAGAACATCCTCCCCTCTCAGACACAAGAATGAGGCAGATAGTGTAATGAGACGCAATAAATCCAGCCTGAGATGACTGCAGTGGGTGGGGTTGCAAACCTGCGAGCAGAGTCCGCTGCTCGGCTGGATGCACACTGCTCGGCGCACTCCCACTGTATGGTCCTAAAAAGCACGAAGGTGGAGCGTGGGCAAGTGTTCAAGAGATGGGAAGAAGATTTGCCAGGAAGTCCTGCAAAGGAGGGAGGTTTGTCAGCACGTTGCTGTCTGCCTCTGCAGGAACCACAGCCACGAAGACTGAAGAGGAGAAAACCTGAGGAGCTCTCTGGAGGGAAGCCGAGCTCTCAGGAGTGCCAGGGGACAGCACAACAGCCTGCATTCTCAGGCTGTCCTGTCGCTCCCACACCGCCTGCTTTCCTGGCTGCTTGGGCACCTTGCAGAAGCTCTCTAGCCACCTTATAAACGTGCCATCAAGCAATGAACTCAAAACAAGGGTGAACTACATAGAAACACAATTCAAGAAGAAAAATGCTTTTTGTCCAAAGCCATTGGAAAATTAAAAGGAAAAGGCAAATGAGGATGATACTCAGCAAAGATACTTAATTCTCCCATTCCCCCTCTTAGGCAGCTTGGTGCTGTGGCTCATATTTGACACCCCTCAGAAGTATATCTGGAGCTTGCAGAGAGAAGGAACAGTTTCTACCCCTTTTTTTCCCCCAAGCAGAAAAATCTCAAACATTACTGACAGCTGTCACATCACAGCATATTTCATTACCTCCACATTGTCAGTTGTTATCACAATTTTTACAAAATCAGATTTTCTGATTTTTTTTTCCTGTTCTCCCATTTTGTTGTATGTAAGTATCAAACTGTGGGCACAGAACAAATCACCTTGGTGGGAATGGTCATTAAAGACATGGGTAATATGCATGCTGATTGTCCCACATGCTTTTCCAGTTAAAATATTTGGCCTGAGAATGTGGGAGGTAAAGAACTTATATTTCGAGGTCTTTATAAAACATAGCTTACATCCCCTGATTTATGCTTCTTGGGACTTGCTCTATGTAAAACATTTAACTAGCTATACTTTAGATAAAAGAAACATCTGAAGCATTGGTTGTTTTGGAGTTTCTCATTCTTTTCTCCCATATATCTTCATAAAATTTCAGCGCCAGGCAAAATATTTTAAGTTCAGAACGTCTCCTCTTGCGCCTGCATTCTCTTTTCTCTAGTGACGTTTACACTATCACTTTGACATTCTGCCCTGCCGCTGGGCTCGCAGCACCACCATAGCCCCAGCTGCATGAAGCAGCACAGCACACCTGTTGCAGCAGGGGGTCCATGCTATAGCTTCAATTTTGCCACTAAGGACAAGGGACAAAGCCCCTGAAACCAGAGCATGAAGTGGCAGCTTCCACTGGCATCGGTCTGGAGGAGCACAGGGGCACCAGGTCTCCTCAGCAGACCTGCTGGTCCCAGTGCGGCTGCTGACACGTTCCTGAGCAGATGCAGACAGAAGTCCCTGCCCATCCTGTCAGAGCAGTGTCTCCGTCTCCCCTGTCCCATCCTTCTGCTTTCATCACTGTTTGGGACTGTTTCTAACTCACTTGCACATCCTGGGGCAGGCTGGCCTTGCAGCTATGGCACTGGATGGGGATGCAGAAAAACATAAATTAAATTCCCATCTCTGCTGCATACTTTGGTCAGGGCCCGAGCCAGGCAGTTATCTCCACCTGCCTCTGCTTCCCTTTGGCACAGGGGGCCCCGGATTATTTCTTTTCCTCTGCCCCCCTGTGCAAAGCTCTGCAGGGTGCAGCACTGCATGCAGTCACCGCAGCTTAGTGCTCGCCCTCTGCGGCAGAGAGGCTCGGCTGTGCTAACATTTGGCTAATTTGCTCTTTCAAGAAACGGGGCATACCGAGGTGGGCCGAGCAGCATGCTGAAAGAGCTCTCCAGCTTGTTTGGAGCTGGCTCGTGCGTCTGCCCAGCACGGCGTGTTGGCGCACAGGTACACCTCCAGCACCGGGGGCTGCCCCGTGCTGGTGGGCTGCGTGCTGGGTGCCCTGAACTGTCGCAGCTTCTACCAGCTACGACTGTAGTCATAGAGACACAGCCCTTAGAGAAATCAGAATCAATTTAGGCACCTAATACTGTGATGTCTGTGAGTGAATTGGTTTTGAATTAATCGAGTAAAACAAGGCAGTGAAAACCCACGTAACATGTTGGTCTGGAAACTGCTGCAGCCCTTGGGGATGGAGCGACAATGCATATTTTACCCCGTGAATTTTTTATTAAGGGCTGTTTTTTTTTATTTTTTTTTATTACTGAATATGAATATTTTACACGTCCGAGTTCAGAACAATGCTTTTTTTGGCTGCCTCTGCACTTTTCATGGTTGTGTACCCTTGCATTGCATAACTGAGAGAGATCCATTTACACACAGGGGGAAAGGGGACTAATGAATCTCAGCAAAGCTAACTTTACTGTGTGTGAAAAAAAGCACTCTGAAGTTTTCCAAATAAAAAAAAAAGTACATATATAAAATATTTGTATGGAATGGCTTAATAAAATCAGTGTGTGCACGTGTGTACATGTGGGTGCATGTGCGCGTGTGTGATGACTACAGAGCCTCTCTGCGCTCGCCATGCCTGGGGAAACAAAGGGGCTCGAGGCCCGGCCTCCCCCCTGCCCTGCCGCAGAGAGGCATTATTTGGCACTGCCCACCCCGCTGCTCTCAGAACAACCCGTCCACCACCTTCACCATCCTCCCCGAGACCTGCGCTCTGCAGCGCAGGGGTGAGCTCACCTACAGCAGCATGCTGACACGGCTCAGCATGGATGAGAGCAGGGGACAGGAGATTTGAATAATAAAGATAATAACTATTTGTCTAGTGTGTATTTGAACCCAGCCTTTTTATTGTGCATATGATAACAGGGAGGGGAGAGAGAAAGCAAGAGCTCTTGTACATTTCTCAAGAGCTTGCAACCAAAAATGGGCAGGGTGACAAGAACCGCATTGTTTTGGGTAATCAGTGTGCATTGTCCCAGGCTGACATTGCTGCATACCAATAAAACCTTTAGATTCACAGCGAATTGGGAAAGTGCAAAATGATGAATTGTTTGACATTTAACAGAAAATAAAGGACTGCTGCTGGACTGAAACTTAAATGAGACTTGGGGAGGGAGAGAAAAATTACCAGGAGCAGGGTGAGATGTTTATGTAATTTTAGTGCAAACTGCACAAATGATTTTGTGTTTCTGATTTTGGGGCCCTGAAGTCCCAGATCTTTGCACTGATGGGCACTCTTAATGTAGGGTTTTCCTGGGAGAAAGGTAATGCAAGGCGGTGACACTTCATCCCCGACCCAACCCAGCACTGCACGGTGCCAGACCCAGCAGCTAGCAAGAGACAGCACTTTCCAGAAGCAGCTTGCAGGGCAAGTACAGGATGGAACAAAAGAAGGGTGTTTATAAGTGGGAACTGATGCCTGACTTGCCCAAGGTTAAACTCTTCATTCCACAGTGAGTCACTGGTAAATCTAGGAGTTAACTCAAGCCTCTTCAGTCCCTGCAACCAGTCCCATCCGCAGCAGACTTGTGTTACTTTCCTGAGGCTAGAAAGACCCCAGGCATTTACAGCTGAAGTCCTGTATGTGTCCAGAGGACAGGTGGAGACAGATCAGGGGAAGGATTCCTGCCACTCATTTCCTGTGGCATGAGGGCCAAGGGAATGTGGTCCCAAATGATTAACACATCAGACCTCTCCAAGGTGAAAATGAAATACAACTGAAGAAATGAATTTCCAGTGCCCTGCGCAGTGATGGAAGCACAAGGTGACCAAGAGACTGAAGAGGCTGATAAAGAGTCTAGACTCTTGGAACACATGCCAGCTTCTGCTATCTCGTTGCATGTCCTTGAGCAAAGTCGTGTCTCAGAGACAAATGGAAACAGCCAAGCCAAACCAGTACTGTGAGTGCTACATACCTGTAATAATGGTTTGTTGAATGATTTTCAGCTGGGAGGAGCTGAACCAGGTCCCTCGATGTCAAACTATTCTGGTGTCAGTGAATCCATCCTGGATTATATCAGGCAATGTCATGTTCTGCAAGGGTGACATCTTGCTACAAGCACACACAGAGCTCTGTTAGGTGTCACTCTCCAAACACGTTTTGTGCCTGTACCCGGGTGTGCAGAGTTATCATCCTTGCTGCTTCGCATTTCTCCTGCCTGACAACAACCTTGAGTTGCACTGCTCTCTGGGGTTCCCTCTGCTTTCCAGCACACAGTTGTTTGCATTTTTATTTGCATTAGATTATTGGAGCAGGAGTCTAAACACTTAAGTTACTGCAAATCCCTCCTCATATGGAAGTCAGTGAGCTGTAAAATATTTAAACTGTCTACAGTTGTACCTCGTTTGTTTACACATTTCCAGTGGGCTGCTAAAAGGTAACATACTGTAATAGAAGAAAGATACAAGATTGCTGATTCAGATTTCATAACAGCTCTAAAAGCGCTCTGAATACTTGCATTAACTTGATGCAGTAATACATATCTCAACTTTCTGAAGCCTTAGGGCCCAAGTGGAGCAGGAAAGCTGCGTGTTTTACTCCAGACTGATTGCTTTATGCTTTCAGTCGGATCACCGGGGAACACGAGGTCCTGCCGCTGCTGGACGCGTCGCTGTGCTGGGGAACCAGCCCGTGCCTGCAGCCGCCACTGCCAGAAGAGCTGTGGAAGGGGCACCCGGCTGGTGTAAGGAAGGTCCCGGCTGACACGGTCAGGAAGCCCTTTGCTCCTCTCTGCTGGATTACCCAAAGAAGCCACCGCAAACCCTCCTGCACAAACAGCAATAATCGTGCTGCGCGGGGCTGTTCCATGGTGACAGGCAGTGCCACTGCCACTGCGGCTGCTTCAGACACCGACCCGTCGCACGGCCTTCCCACGGGCAGAGCTATGCTGCACGTTTTCCCCTTGTTCTGGTTCACACACGTTTCCACGTCCTGTTATCGCCTACTCCCCCGACCTGTATAATTGTGCTCTGGGATGTATGTGTGTTGTGTTATGCACACTGCTGAGAACAGCCTTAAAAAGAAGAGCTAAGCCTGATCTGCCCCCAGCTCTTTTCCTGTGCTTCCCACTTTGCAGGTACAAAAATCCCCTTGTGACTCTGGAGTCACCCACAAATCACCCTCCCCTCCCTGCCCACGTCCTTCGTGGCTGGCTCTCCCAGCTCGTCTTAATTTTCCACGCCAGGTGCTCCAGGGCTGGGTGAACGGCTGAACACGGCGTTGGACATGCCTCCGTTCAGAGCACTTGTGAACGTCTTGTAGGAAAGGAAAGTGGTGCTGTGAGTTTTCAAAGGGCAGGGAGCGGAGGTGAGGGATGACTAATCAGTCCCAGGGCAGCAGAGGGCATCAATGAGTTTGAAGATTCTTCTCCAGAACTGAATGAAAATAGCCAGACACTGTACTGAATAATTCACAAGACAGATTTCGGCTCTTTTCCTATTTTCATGTTGGTCTTGAACAAATCCAATAAGTTTCAGATATATCTTGAGGGTCTTTTGAAAGAATTTTTGAACAATATATAGTATAGTGCTAATGAGCTTCACAAATTATGAGAAGATTTTTATTGCCTGATTTGATGTAGTGCATATATTTGCAGATGTGGATAAAGATGACCTCTGTAAATACATCATTTTCAGATTATTTGAATGCAAATTTAATTGCTGCAAATTCACACCTTTGTTAGGAATTTCACAGCTCACTTTGGAAATCCAATCAGTTAGCCATGATATTTACTCTAGTTAAGCTTATTTTTTTTGAAATGCTGAGCATTCCAAAAAATGCTCAGTGAGCTTAGTAGGGCAGATTTGATTAGTAATTCAAACAAAGATTTGCAGGATTATTTTGTCACTTCCCCTAGCAGTCGACGAGGAAGTAGAGAAATAACATCGTCTTCTAATGTGCTCAGCTTTTCCCAAAGGAGAATCAGTGCCAGCTAGGGACAACCACCTCCACCTTCTCGTAGATGCCTGATGTCACAAAGTTTGTTCAGGAATCCTCTTAAGAATAAAACCAAACTAAATATCTTTCACCTTGTGCTCTCTGATTAATTACTAATCTTAATTAACGTTATATTACCTAAATGAAGTCTCATGTAGTCCTTATGCTGGAATATTAGTTAAATTGCACAGATGGGCAAACAGAGGCAATGTTTTACGTGATGTGACATAGCAAATCGCTTGGCAAGGCCACAAATAGCGCAGAGGTGTGCTACGTCTGAGAGCTCTGCTGTAACAGCCAGACCAACTTATTTTCATTTTGTGAGCAAAAACAAATTTAGAAGCTCAGTCCTCTCTGAGCTTCTCCAGGACTGCTACAAACGATCTCCGGTGCTATGGTGAAGGGTCAGCAATACCCACGAGCCCTCTATTTCTCCATCAGAGGTCTCTTTCCACTCTTTGGAAGTTTACGGTGCGTGGCAGGGAGCCAGCCCCCCGGGGCATGGGCTGGAGGTGGCTTGTTCTCAAGTGTTTAAAAGTCTGACAAACAGTTTGCAGTTCTAGCAGGGATCAACACATTTCTAGAATTAAAACCTACATCTTGGATAGCAAAAATGCTCAGAACAAGGACTCTTTCTTCAGCCCAATGCACAAGGGATCTTTCTTTACTAAGCTATAAAATCACTTACTACAAATCAATTATTTTTGTACTGATTTATTAACTGCTCTCCAGCTGTTCAGATTGGCACTTAAAAAAATTCCTGGATGGTCATACTTTTCAAAAGCATTTTCTCTGGAGTACTGCTGGTCCAACTTCGTTATAGTCTTCCCTGGTAACCCACATATTCCTAAACGCTGTTAAGCTGGCAAGCAATGAAGCGCCAACCCACACGGAGTACATCCGATCTTTCGGTGAGATGATCTTGATGGGGGTTGTGCTGGGGATTACTGTCTGAAGATCCTTCAGAAGCCTCTCCTTGAAACCTCGGAAAAGAGTCGATCCGCCCGATAGCACCACATTCCTTAGGATGTCCAGCTGGATATGCTTATTACATTTGGCAATGCTCTGGAGGACCATCCCCACAACCCCTGGCCCTTGGACTTCCACCTCTGTGGGCACAAAAAGCGCTTCGGGAGCTCGGAATAGCTGGTCTCCTACCTTGACAGCCCTTCCGTCAGGGAGAATGTACTCGCACGTAAGATTTTCAGGCTTTTCCTGCATTTTTTGGCGAGGATCTAAAGCAACATAGCACAGCTTCTCCTTCATATCCCTGACTATCTCTCTCTCTGTTGCGCTTACGAAGGAGTGCCCAGTCTCCAGGAGGAGCCTAGAGAGGTACTTGGTGATATCCCTGCCTGCGAAATCCAGCCTGGTAATGCCCTGCAGCAGGTAGTTGCCTCTGTAGACGGGGACCGTGACGGTGACACCATCGCCACTGTCCAGCACCAGCCCGGTTGTGCGGGCTCCAGCGTACAGTGCCGCGAGCGCCTGCAGAGTCACGAAGAGGGCAGGCACGTGGAAGCTTTCAAACATCACCTCAGCCATTTTTTCTCGGTGGGACAAAGGATTGAGGGGGGTCTCGGTCAGCAGTGCTGGCCTCTCACTGGGTTTCACTCTGAGTTCATGTTCGTACAGATATCTCCAGATCTTCTCCATGTTGTCCCAGGATGTAACTACTCCATTTTCCATTGGGTAAGTAAAAGACAAAATGCCCCTTTTGGACTGGGCTTCTTCCCCGACATACCAGTCCCTGTGACTAGCCCCAAACATGACAAATCTGAATTTGGGGTATCCCACGACGGTAGAAATAACTGAGCGGGGTGCCCGCTCCCCTGACAGACCAGCCTTGCACTGCCCAGAGCCATTGTCAAAAATCACCGCAGGGGTCTCCGCCGCCACCACGTCAGACATCGTGGGCAGGACGGGTGCTGTCGCGGGGCAGCCCCAGCGAAATGTTCCAGATCCCATGTCACAAACAGGCATGGCTCCAGTGAGCTCACAATCCCCGCAGCGGCACCCGCAGCGCCACTCCTGTGAGCACTTTGACTTGGGGCCGGTACTTGGAAGCGAGGCCGGCTGTTCTTGCTTCCCAGATAAATTACAGCGGGGAATCAATGAATTTCTGCAGGCCCTCAGGCACAGAGGAGGGTCAGTTACAGTAATTGCATTTGCATTGATTTATATTTGGATTCTGTTTGGGGTTTTGCTGGGTTTCTAAAGGAAACATTTTTAATGAGGTCAAAAATAACATGCGATCTAGTTTTAGAATACAAAACCCAGATATCTCAAAGACCTTAGAGGGAAGAATCCCCAGCAGAGGAGGTGCGCTACTCCCTGTATGACTGCAAGAGAGGCAAGTGAGTCAGGAGTTACTGCAACCCTGTGATCTGTGCGGAAAGGAAAGGAAAGGAAAGGAAAGGAAAGGAAAGGAAAGGAAAGGAAAGGAAAGGAAAGGAAAGGAAAGGAAAGGAAAGGAAAGGAAAGGAAAGGAAAGGAAAGGAAAGGGACAAGGATGAGACCCACACAAATAGCTTTCTATTGTGACCAGCGTAACTGGAGCAAAATTGTGTCAGAATTACTCACTGGAGGAGACAGATAAAATGCAGGCAACTTGAATTATTCCCCAAACAGCTGGATCGGTTCTTCTGTTTTCAGGTGGGTTCAGAGGGCTCTCAGTGATTAGCACTGGCCTCTCATTTATTTCCATTGCCACCTCGTGCTCATAGCACTGCATCCAACTCCTCTCTGTGTCCTCTCATGAGATAACCACGCCATTTTCAGTTGGATAATTCAAAGACAACATCTATGTGTTCTGGGCTTCTTTCCCTACCTGCCTTTCCTTCTGACCTTCAGACCCTGACATTTTTCCTTAAGATGTCTAATGACAGATAAATAATGTCTTGGGTGACCTCATCCTGAGAGCCTCACACACTCCTGATGCATTGTCAAAAATCACAGCTGCAATATCTGACACTTCTGCATTCAACTCTCCTGCAATGTCCCCTTAAGAGCTTTTACAGAAAGCTGGAGCCTGGAAAACTTGCTTGCAAAAGTTTGAAGATGTGTCTTCTGGGACATCCTTCTGATTTCTGCAGCCACATCCTACCAGTCCAAAACGTAGCTGTGACTCTCCTCTCCCTAAGCGTTTGGGATTGTTACACTTCCTCATGTGGCACCAAGCAGGGCTTCCTCATGCAACACACAGCAACAGATAACCTCCGCGCTGGTTGTTTGATGACTGTTACAGATAATACAGCCCTTTAATCTACTAAGGCATCTGACTGTTTCTTCTAGGGAATCATTCAGAAAATGCTTTTAGCCACCTGAACAACTTTCCACTTTTTACACATGCTAAAGGTCTAAACTGCCTAGAACCTAAGCTAACTTCATTTTAATCTCAGTTTTAAAAAGCACAGAATCCAGACTAAATTTGTGTAGAAGCTGCTGCTGGAATTTGAACCCCAAGGTCAAAACCAGACTCTCACAGGACTACTTCCACTCTTCCCAGTAGTACATATTAATTCCATTCCTAATCTGATGACATAAGCAAAAGCGGCCAGGGGTAGAAGTGCTGTGGAAATAGCGGCAATGTCCCTGATTGCTCTAGACTTCTCTTATGCTGGGCAAAGCAACAGCAATGCTGTCTCGTTACAGCTCAGGCTCCCCAGCCACGAGGTAGGGGTTTGGAAGAGAACGCGCAGGTAAGGCTCCAGGCTGGGACACGAGGGAGGCAGGAACATGCAGCGCTCCCCTTGGGGGTGGTAAGCACTAAGACGACTCAAAGCCCTTGTTACCAATGTTTTTAATGTTTTATTTTCATAAAGGTTTTGTCAGCCAGTAAACACACAAACAGCTGTAGCACCTTTTAGTTCAGTCAGCCCTCACCAGGGTTTCTTGCTCATGCTTTGTCGTAGCAAGGCATTCGCTTGGTCTGGTGTTCTCCTTAAAAGCACTTCCGGTGGACGACAGATGCCCCAAAATCCTTGTAATCGCTCACAGTGACCCACATTTGCTTGAAAGACGTCAGGCAGGCGAGGACGGAGGCCCCAATCCACACACTGTATTTTCTCTCAGGGGGGGCAACGATTCTCACGAACATGCCAGCGGGCACTTGCAGATGCATCTCCCTCAGGATCCGCTCCTCCAGGCCGGGGAAGAGCGTGGACCCGCCTGAGAGCAGGATGTTGCCATAAAGATTCCTGCGCACATCAATGTCACACTTCATGACGCTGTTGAAGATCATTTTGTGCACCCCGGGTGCTTCAACACCAATGTTTGCAGGCATGAAAAGGGTCTCCGGTGCACGAAAGAGCTGGTTGCCTATCTGAATGATATTGCTATCGGGCAATCTGTATTCTTTCATGATTTCTTCTGGCTTTGCTTTCATTTCTTGGATGGGGTCTAAAGCTACATAGCACAACTTCTCTTTGATATCTCTCACAATTTCCCTTTCAGCTGTGCTAACAAAGGAGTGTCCGCTCTCCAAAAGAAGCCTCATAAAATATTCGGTGATATCCCGGCCAGCAATATCCAGCCTGGAGACAGCATGGGGTAAACAGTACCCTTCGTAAATGGGGACAGTGTGGGTGACACCGTCCCCACTGTCCATGACTATTCCGGTGGTACGGGCTGATGCATAGAGTGCCAGAGCTGCCTGGATGGCAACGTACATAGCTGGCACCATGAAGCCTTCAAACATGATCTCCGTCATTTTTTCCCGGTTCTGCAGAGGATTGAGGGGGGCTTCTGTCAGCAGCACTGGCCTTTCACTGGCTTTGATTCTTAGCTCGTACTCATAGACATGTCTCCAGATCCTTTCCATGTCATCCCAGGATGTAACTATGCCGTGGTCAATAGGATAATTCAAAGACAGGATCCCTCGTTTGGACTGAGCTTCTTCTCCAATGTAATAATCTTTCATTCCAGCTCCCACCATTGTAGACTTGGCTTTTGAGCGACCAACAATTGCTGTAATAACAGACCTTGGGCCACTGTCACCTGCGATACCTGCCTTGCATAACCCAGACCCGTTGTCAAAGATTACTGCTGGGACATCCAAAACGCTGGGGTCAAACATTCTTCACAGAGCTGACGGCTCCCCAGAGCAGCTCCCTGGTGGTGTTTTCCTGTTCCCCTTTCACAGGCTGATCACCATTGCCAGGGCAGCCTCCTCGGGGGTGTGTAGCTTGCCGTGTCTAGCATGTCTGCCCCCAGCTACCTCATAATGGCCAGTGATACAATAATATATTTTCCCAGCAAGTTACACCATTCCAGACACTTCCCTGGAAATGGCCAGTGTAGCTTTACTGTGACTGCAGCCACAGGACTATCCATTCACCAAGTCTGATCCATGGAGCATGGACCATCAGATGTATCCCTATACGGAGCCTAAGAGCATCTATTTCTCAGAAAAGCAGGTATTGTGAAATACATTTATGACAATAATCAACATTTTCACAGGTGCCTTGGCTTAGCTAAGACTTACAAATAATTCGAAGAGCTGGTGAAGATTAGGACAGATATGCCTGCCTGTAAGTGCTAACTGAATTACCAGTTTGCTTTATTTGAATAACATCTGCATTGGAAACAACCATTTTTCAACTGAATCCTTTCTGATATTTTATAGGAAACTCCTAAAAAATACTTTTAAATAGGTAGAACTATGTTTGGCATTGGCTATGGCATCCCGGAGTCTTTTGTTTGTTTTGTTTTTTTCCTATGCTTGTTACTTAATTTAAAGACTATTTTTTGGTAAAAGTACAAAAGTGAAAACATAATTTCTGCCTCTTGCTGGTTTAAAAAAATCCTGTCAGCTTTAAACAATGCTTATAATACTGTTTAGTGCAAAGAAATTCCTTCCCTTAATGAATCTATACCCTAGGCTGCTGACAAGCTGACCTGCCTGCAAATAAACAGACATGCAGCTGTCCTCCTTCCATGCTTCCCTTTTCCCCTCAGCACTTTGCTGAACTCTTTTTTGGAAGTTTGTTCAAAAGGATTAAAAATATCCTAGATCTTCACAACTGACCCCCATTTCACATCTAATTAGTTTTTCCTTTTGCTTCAAGAGAAAATTTCCCACAGAAGGAAATTTCTATACTTTTGAATCCAATCAGGTTTGACAATCCAAATCCATTTACAGAGAAAATTTCCTTTAAAAAAAAGTCACTATATAACTTCAGTTTGAATCCTTGGCTCCCACAGTTTAATTGCTTCTCCTTGTGGCTCTAAATCCAGGGCAGCTTCAAAGTGAGGGTGGCTTCTATTAAATTTAATTACTTTTTCTTGCAGCTTGCATGGCAAAGGTGCCAGCTACTAAAGGAAGGTGGTTATGAATCAGAGGCAGATTCCAAACAAAGACATATATTAAACAGAAATTTTAAATGTAAGCAAATGACCTCCTTGTACTGCGTTTATACCCCAGATGAACCGCTAAAAAAAAAAAAGCCATCGAACAAGGGAACAGCTCTGTGTATGTTATTTCCATTCCGCCTAGATTCCAGACATGTTCGTGTTAAATGCCACTCTATCCATTTTAGCAATTTCTCTAATCCTCCTAATATTTGTGTACATATATTTCAGTGTGTGGCACACTTGTTTTCATGCATGCTTCTATATTAATGTCAACAGGTGTCCTAATCATTTAAGAGGCTGCTATATTCATCACACTAGAAGCCCCATTTAATCCTGCATGGCCTGCCTGCAGCTTACAGTGAAGTACTCAGTTTTGAACATGATGTTTAGTATTAAAACAAGGGAATATTGACTGTGATTCTTAAATGGCAGTTGAACCTAGGTTCAGGAATGCTCATCTGTTCCCTCATATTGCTTCTGTCATAAATCGCCTTAAAAAGGGTATGTGTGAGTTAACTTTGTTCCTATAAGATTTGCAATAAAATAGGTGAAGTTGCTGTTTGTGTTTAGCAGAAGCAGTGTAAGCTGCCCTCGCAGAGGGGACAACAGGAGGCACCAGAAGGCTCTCATGCTCCCTGGTGGCACAGCTCGAGCTGCACGCAGGGGTGGGAAGAGCTCATTTTCTGAGCCAGCCTGGCCTTGGCCTTTGAAGTTGGCCAGGGGCTGCCTACCGGGGAGAGATACACAAAGAACTGGGCTGAGGCAAGCAAATTCCTTCCGTGCTGGCTGCTAATGCCCTGACCGGATGGCATCCACTGGTGGTCACCTCTCAGTGGGATGGAATATGAACTCCAAGCTGAGGCACAGTGGAAGTGCAGTAATAACGTACTTCCCACAACATACCCAACATAAACGAGCTCTGTCCCACAGACACTGAGTTGTAAAAATCCACAGATAGCTAAAGGTGCCTCTGAGTGAACCAGGACGGAATAGAAAGTGCCTGGAAAAGGGTGATGGGCTCTAGAAGGTCTGAGTTTCCCTGTGGTAAAACCAGAGGGAAAAGGATCAGCTAGCTCTCAGTCTGTATGTAACCCCCAAGGGCCTGGCTGTGTGTAACATCTAAAGCAGCACGGATAAAAATCTAGAAAGTGTTACCAAAAAAAGAGGACCAGAGTACCTACCAAAAGTAGGACCAGAGACTGACTGGCAGAGATGTTCTTCCCCATGCTTTACCACATCAGATTATTTTGGTATCTTTCCTCCTTTTTCTTTGCATTTATGTGGGTCTTGTTGTCCTCAGCTGACTGTTTTCGGAATGTCGCCTAACTCTAAGCAGACACAGTACAGGGCAGCAGCTGAGATGTGATGACAGTACAACAAATACAGGTGAAGCCCCTGAAATAATAACCCTTCATCAGAAAATCTTTACACAAAATGTGGCACTAAGGGACAGGGTTTAGTGATGGGACTCGGCAGGTCAGGTTGATTGTTGGACTTGATGATCCTGAAGGTCTTTTCCAACCTAGATGAATCAATGATTCTATTCTACAATTCTATCAATTCCAGGGAATCATGATTTTCTCTGTTTCATACAAAAAAGGGGACAATCACAAGGAATTTGGTAACAGCCCAAACTCATTCTACTCTGAGTCTTTCAACGTTCTACAGGCAACTGAGTTTTGCTGGCTAATTCAATTATTAGGAAAGCCCAGACATACTGCTCCAAGGAAGACCTGCCATAGCCTTCATAAACTTGACAGAGTTTCTATAAAATAACTTACTTTTCTTAGTCAATATCTATCTGCCACTTTACTGGGGCACGTCTCTCCTCCATCCCTGTTTACAACCCCCCCCACCCCCCCCAAGATACTGATTATCTTCTTGGCTTACAGTTTTCTCATCTCCTATGGATGGGGAGGACAGATATTGGGCTGGTGGCTAAGAGAAAGCTCTGTGACTCTGGCTCTGCCAACAGGATGACCAATGCAGCTTTTCAAGTGGATTTTAAGTTGGAACATTTGATTGCTGTGAAACAATACATTAAACACATTAAAAAGGTGAAAATAAGAAAGAACAAGAGGCTGGCATATGGAGGACATGAGTCTCAAGGCAGTCATGTAAACAAATATATTGCCTTTGTATGCACACTAGTAATTTAGCACTTTGTGGGATATCCCAGAAACAAGCCAAAGGATTTATTCATCATGCTAGCAAAGCTTAAATGTCAGAAGCCTGTGCTTTTACAGTGGAAAGACCACAGTTCTAGTCCCATCTCCTGGAAGCACACAAACGATTTGTGTACAAATAGGTGAGCATTTGTAGAGGGAATCCCACCACATCAGAAGTGTTACAAGAGAAAAAGTGAGGAAAAGAGGGTATTTCAACCCAGTGGAGGTCTGACAGAGGAGGGGTTCAGGAAGCAACAAAAACCTGATGTTCAGTATACCACCACTGACACCATATGTGGGGAAGACAGAAGGGCTGCTCATCCTTCTCCACGCCCTCAAAACCACGACCGGTGGCTGACAGTGCATGGAAGAATCAAATGCAGCAAATGTTGCAGTGATGCTAGACACCCCTACCAAGTCAGCCCGTCAGCACATGAGGACAGCACTTTGTCTGTGCCACAAGTCATTCTGTACACAAAATTAATTTACTATTTATGTTGAGGAAATCAGTTGGGCTATCCTGGGACCATAGAAACAAGCAGCGAATGGCAATCCCTGCTCAAAATTGCTCAGCCTGAGCAATGAGCTGTAACAGGTGGGCGAGACAAGCAGGCAGGTCAGGGTGGAAGGCCAGGGAGACGGTGTGAAAGAAATCAGGGGCTGAGCGCAGCTCCTAGCCAGCAAGAAGCAGTAATCACCATCACAGATGCTTAGCTCTAACAACTTGACAAGATCCCTTTCTTCACATAGGAGCTGTGTTTGATTGCTCCCATACTTGTTTCCATCTAAAATCCCCATTTTGCAATGTCTTCGTGACACTCCAAACATCCACAATACTCTTTGAAGTTGAATTTTAATGTGTTTATTGACACCAGTTATGATATTTCAAAACATATGGCCTACAAATTGTTACCATGCACTCCTAGTGTTTACAGTAATCCCCATATTAAAACAAACTCAGCCTTTCCTGATGATTTTATATCTTCTTGCTGACTCACTTGCCTGTGTTTATTTAAACTCCTGTTGAGCTTTTTTTTTTTCTTTTTTCTTTTTTTATATTCAACACTTTTGAAACACAAGACAACTATCTGCAGATTCCATACACTCCTGACACATTTTGCATTCATTTTTATGGGCACCACATGGCCCAAATCCTCCTCTTCAATTTTCCTTGCAGACCCTTGACTTGCAGCATGGCTTTCTGTGCTCAAAGCCAGCAGTTAACCCTGTGCGTACAGCTGGCCTCGCTGTTCAGAGAGCTGCTGCCCAGGCCCAGCCCAGCCATGGGCAGCTCCAGGAGCTCAGCCCTGATGGAATCACAGAATCATTCAGGTTGGAAAAGACCTCTAAGATCATCAAGTCCAACCGTTAACATAGCACTGCCAAGTCTACCACTAAACCATGTCCCTAAGCACCACATCTACACGTCTTCTGAACACCTCCAGGGATGGGGACTCAACCACTTCCCTGGCTATGTGGCAGCTTGGCCCAGAGGAAGTTTCCCCCTGAGCTCCATGCGTTAGAGGTGGGTTTAACCTGCAGGAAGGGAAGCTTTCAGGAGGTCACACAGTCGCCCATCAGAAAGCGTTAGGGCAGCTCTGCCTTACTTGGGCCCATCCTGTGAGGGCACCTTGGCTGCATGGCCCAGCTGCGGTTCCTAAGGAGCACAAAGCTCCTGCTGGTCCCAGTTCAGCCCAGCAACAGGGCTCTGCCAGCCCCAGGGGCTGCGATTAGCCACGCCAGCGCCAGTGAGCTGCCTGTCCAGCTACTGCAAGCCACAGACACGTGGAAGAGGATGCTCCGGGTCACCTGGGAGCACACGTCTCACCGCTGCCCATGGCTCTGGGCCATAAGCAGGTTCCAGTGAGCAACTCGGCCCCTCCACCACTTGGCATGCAACAAAAACATTTTAAAACTATGTTTTCATCTACTGTGACAAGTGAACAGTGTTATTAAGGTCCCTATAAGTCACGAGATGGGCCTGGATGCCTCATGCCAGCCCCAAGACCCTTCAGGACCAAACCTCCTTGGTGGTGCCGTGGGCGGCTGCACTGACCGACACCAGGAAGGAGGGAGCAGGACCCAGTGCCATTAATGGCCCTGGACAGACCCTCTGGAAAGCAAAGCCAAAAAGACACATTAATTTTGGTGGTGAACAGAAGCACTGGGGAAAGGAGTAAAATCAATGTTCGCTAAATAGAAAAAAGGATCTAAGCTGGAGGAAAACACATTAATTTTCTAATTCTTAAAAGGTATTGGAGGGATGAAATTGAAATTGTAAACAAATTATAAAATAAATTAAAAAATACAACTCATTGTCCATTTAAAGGAAACTTAAATTACTGCATTGCTAAATTGGAACGGCTCTGAGGACTCATTCATGGTCTTCTACTCTTTAGACTCACAAAGTCTAGCCAGTACCTCTAGGGGTGGCTGGATTTAATAGTATCATCTAAAATGTAATAAACCCTGCAAGTGATGAACAACTGGGAAGGTGCAGAACCCACCGGGATTCAAATTTAATTCAGACAATTTGGAATTCAGCATCTGAGAACTACTCAAGAGTTCACATGTTATTTTCCACGCTGGCAAAAAGAAAATTAATTCTATACCAAGGAAGTGATATAAATTATGCATACATTAAAGTCTTGGTTGAAAATTTGTATATTTAAAATAAATGGTCTTGATTATTTGAAAATGAAGAGAAGTCCAGGAAACTGAATCAGGTAAAACAATTTCACCAAGCTGAGCTCCAATCACTCAGCCACAAATTAACCTTTCCCGGGGAAATGGCAGAGCTGAGGCCTCAGCTCCGCTCCCTGAAGTAAGTCCTTCTCCTGCAGGTTGCCCTAGAATACTAATAGGCGGAAGGGAAGGTTTGGGGATTAAGGCATGGGAACATTAGCCGACAGAGATGCGCAGTCTATTTCTAGGTCTCCCAACTCCCGCCTGACCACAAGCATGTCTTTCCAGCCCCGCGCTGCAGCGACCACCTACAGAACAGCTGCAGTAATCTCACACACCACCTCCTGCATCTCAACAGACGGAAAATTCCAAATTGCACCTGACGCCTTTCAACACAAGACCAACTTAAAATACTAGCATCCGACATGAAAACAAAAGCAAAGCAAAACTTTTTATAATCCCAGGAGAGCACTCGCCCCTGCTCAGACCCGTCAGCCCCTTCAGGAGGAGGGGACGGTGCAAAGACGTGGTCTACGGCTGGCCACCCGGCACCTGCCCGCAGCCTGTGCGTGCCGCTCCCTGCTCACGCAAGGCTCCGTCTCTGCTCAGGTAGGAGCCTTTGTAAAAGAAATCAGGGATGTCGGGATTTCTGAGACAGGAAAAAAGGGAAAGCAGCACTCTCTTACCCTCGGAAAACTGTTAACTCAGCATTAAATACATACTGAGCTGCTCTGGAATCCCACTGTTGCTTTATATAGCCAAGTGCCATTACCTCTAACTATATTCCAATGGCTGTTGGGCTTGGGTTTACGCACAAATTGTTAAAAGCTGCGTCTGAGGTATGAAAGCGACAAGTGGAAAGCATTCCCATGAAGTATGCAGGATCTCTGGAACTGGGCCAGCGGTTTAGGTCAAAACTCAGTCACATGTCCTGCTAGCTGGTCCGGAACATCCTTCAAATCCAGCTAAGCAAACAGCCTGGAGAGCCCTGCGCCAAGTGCCAGCTCCAGCTGGCATCCTGGTACATTTTATTCTACAGTTGTTGCAGTTTTGGAGGTTATGAAAAGTTTACTAATGAGAAACATTTCAGGACGCTGTGCCAGCAATTTAGGCTGAGGGAAGAGCTGTAATGACATGAGCATATATAACTTTGGTGGAAAGTCTGAAACATCAGTTCCACACCCTGAGAGCAGCCTCTCTGTTTATAAATCCCAACAATTCTGAACATAAAGAGCAAGCACACAGATTTCTCTTCAGATGTTTACGTTGTGTTTTCTAAATATTTAAAACCATTGATGAAATTAAAGACAACTTTCACAATGTTTTGTTCCTCAGTTATTTGGTCTGTTTTGGTGTGGTTCTTTTGTAAACATGAATTTGGTGCAGCAAAAGGGGTGTGAGAGCACCACGCAGCCGGGGTTTCTCAGCAAACAGTTCTGGTAACCTAGAAAACTCTTTAAGTGAACTTCCCAAATTTCTGTTGGGAAATAATACATTGATTTGATTTCTAGGAAAGAACCTTTTGTAAGCAACATTGTTTTTTCACCAGCACAGATGGGCAGTCAGACTTTCAGCATTCTCACCAGTTTTAACGTGTCTCGTATTTTGCCAGTTTTTTTTTTTTTTTTACTTCCTAAGCTCAAATCATTAACCACAGCAATATTTACATGCTACCACTAGTTGTGTCCTTGACAAACACCTACTGAGAGAAGCAGCTGAAGGAGAAGTAAAACAATAAGTTCACATTTCTGCGGGTTGTGTTTGTTTTGTTTTTTAACCATTTCAAGTGATCAGTTCAACTTCATACACCCCCTTTGATGCAGAATCCCACCACTAAACCCTATCTGAGAGAAGACAAAGCAGCAAATCTGAAGACAAGCTTCCCGTCCTGGTTGGTTCGATGAGAGCAATTCCAGCTAGCACTGCCAGGAACCGCGCGCACCCAAGCAGAGTGCTGTGTGGGACCTACAAAAGCAAAATGCTGCTAATGCATTTCTCCCTGAACCTGGGCTTGGGAAAAAACTGACATGTCCCATTTTAGAACTGGATATCAGCAACTCAAATGGCAGAAAGAACTGACATATGAGCTGCAGAAGACAGGACCGACGGGTGGCTGAAGAAGCTGCATCTCAGGATCCTGGCATTGGCTACGGATGCAGAGCCCATTTGATGTTCGGTGCCAGAGGAGAGGAGAGGCAGGGAATCATTACACCGGATTCTCACAACAAAACGATTTTAAGAACTTTCTCAACTGCTGTGTATTTCTTTCGTTCGTTTTCAAAGTCCTCACTTGGCTGGTGCTCCAGCTGGCATTCAACTGACATAAAATAAACAAAATCAGGGTTCCCATGGGATTTCTAGCAGAATATTCAACATATTAGAAGTGAAGGAAGAAATAGTGAAAGTGCAAGCAAAAGCTCTGTTCCCATCTTTTCTCTTACAACGGTATTTGGGTGCAACAGGAGTGCAGAGCAGTGTTTGTCTATCTACCAGTGCTATTCATCACTACATTTACCATATTTTCCTTTGCCTTCCATAATTCTTGGCTTCCCTCATGTCTGGGTGTTTTCTAACCAGCCTTAAGGCAATAAATCAAAGCTGTCAGCATTGGAAGAAAATTAATGTGAGAAGTTGTTCCAAAGGCCACCAGCCTTTTCCCTACTGTGTGCTGTGTTAATCCAGGATTCCTCAATGGCTTTCAATGTTTTGCTATTTTCACAAGGTTTTGAGGCTACAGATGCATTTTTTGAAGGGCAGCTTTGAGTTTTATCCTGAAAGATAACAAATTCCTGGAGTTTCTTTGGATTTCAGAGAGAAGTGAGGGTGCTCAGCACAGGCCCAGGTCTGACCCTGACCCATCTCTGGCCAAACCACAAGCAAAATCCAGATCCAGAGCTGGAACACATCAGTTGCCAAATCTGGACTTTTGGGTTGGATTTACATGAAGAAAAAGGCCAAACGATTCAAAAACAATCCTGTTCCTATGCCCTGTAGTGATGATGCTGGTTGAATTATTCATTGCAAGTTATTTATCCAAAGAATGTGGCTGGCATTTATGCTGAATAAATTACTTGCAAGTTTTGATTTCTTGTTTCATTACTCACCCTGTTGTGTACCACTCAAACTCCAACCTCTTCATTTCTGAAAGTCTCTTTTTCCGAGTCTGAGAAAAAGAGCACTTGGGAAACAACCTTCAGCTGGTGCTGATCTGATACAGCAAATACCTCCCTGGGAAAGGACAGCCTGGCAGTCATGGCATTTTCTTGGAACTCAGGAAAGCAATGTTCTTACCCTATTCAGCTGCAGATGAACTCTGTAACCCTGGGCAAATCACTTAGTTCCCTACACCTCTAGCTGCACATTTATAAAACGGACATAGTATTTCAGTCTGTAAGACACTGTAAGGCTAGATATGTTAAAGATGATGAATTGCCCGGTTACTATGGAAACTGGAAAAGCACCTAATGCAAATGGATGAGTTTAGAAACAGGTCCACCTGACTGAAAAGTCACGAGCAATTGGGAACTTCATTAGGTAAAGTTTGTCGTGTTGTAATCAGAAGTATTGTGGGTGCCACTCAAAACTTCCTCTAATAGGAAGTACCAGCTTATTAGAAGATTTGTCTCTGGATGGATATTGAAGGTTTTCCCTTGTATATCTTCAGGCTCTCACATTTAATGCACCTGTTTAGATTTATTTTCCTCTAATGGCTTGGGACTTTTAAGTAGCTACTCAGTATGGTGTCCCACCAAACAAAGACCATTAAAACCAGAAGAGTGATTGCACAAACCAGCCCAGAAGTCAAAAGACTGAGGCATATTGAGAAGGAAATTTAATTCCAAAACTAAAATCTCACGAGCCATTTAAAGAGAAAGCACCGAGCAACTGCTGAGTGCAACTGTGGCAGCTTTTCTCCATAGAGAGACTACTGTTTTAATTATGTCCTCACAAAACATTGTCACTCTCTGGTTTCTTATCAGTGTTCATCTGCCAGCTGCTCAACCATATATCTAAAGGTAGCTCAGAGTTTTGTCCAAGCACCAACTGAGCAAAAACTTCAAAACCCTGGCCAGTGTTTGCATGTTAATCCCTGCTGCAGAACCAATGCAGAGAGCCCAATTGCTGCTTCTTTTGCCCAGGTCCTAAATAAACATGGGATTTTCTTGCTTATTTCTCAGAATAATGAGAAGCTTGTTTTTGAAAAGGTATTTAAAATATGGAGGTTCCTCCCTCCTGCAACGCATCCAATTATAATAATTTTGAGGTATTTCAAACTTTAGACCTTGAACTATTCCTCATTGTCCTATCAAATTATCCAAGTCTTTGACATGGAAAGTCATTATTTGCAAGGACTCCTGGTAGCAGCACTTACTGAAGTGAGGCTGTTCAGGTTTGGGAGTTTAAAAATGGGTTTGCCATTGCAAATGGCTCATCGAGTTACAGTTGTGTCTCGGTAGGGTAAAGCACTCAAGGCTTTCAATTGCAGCAGGCCCTGCTGACTCAGGGAATGAAAGCTATGGAACTGCTGGCAAAGGAAATGCTAATAATTAAAGCAGTAATCGTGACTCTGGGGCAAGAAATAAATGCCTACAGGGTGACGAGAGACTGAATAAACAAAGCAAATAAGAGCCTCACGCTGCATGATGGCACAGAGCAGCGATTACAGCTGGCAGCACAGCCCCAGCGCGTCGGTAGCACTGGATGAGGCTTGCCCCCCCCCCGGGCCCCCAGCGCGAGCCGCAGGCAGCGCTGGGCTGGGGAGGCCCCTCCGGTGCGCGGCAGGCAAAGGGCGCTCGCCCAAATGCTGGTGAGCCGACCCCACGCTGCGAGGGATTGTGCTGGGACCCCGGGGGCCATGCCTGTCCCGCGACGGGAAGCCCCCTCGTTTCGGTAAGAGTGGAGGATGCTCCCCTTGGTACCGGGTGGAGGGGCCTGCACTGACGTCAGACTCAAGGCCACTAATGACATTTGTTTTTTGGCTAGAGGTGGCCTCGTTTTGAGCCACGCACACCAGAAATTTTGGGGGTGTTATTATTGAAACAGAAGTATTGATCATGAAATGACGACAGCAGCTGTCACAAGCAATAATAACGATAACTTTGACCTTGGACTGCACCTTACAACCAAGAGCCTCGAAACACTTTCCAAACAACTACCTCCTCCCCACAGTACTCTCCTGAGAACATTGTCAGCTGCTCAATTATAGTGGAAAGCAGTGAAAAATACAAATATTTTACTGATACCAATTTTCCACACAAATCACCAGAGTCCCCGTGGTGCTAGCAGATCACACACACAAATAAAATGCCATGTGCAACTGTAAATGAGAACAGACAGGCCACGTCCAATCTGGAAGGTGGAGAACTGCCTACCTGTAATTTCTGACTGTGCTTAAATACCTGAAAACACCGGTACCTGCTGCCTTGGGCTGCGGAGGTCCTGGGGCAGACTTGGGATACGGGTTCAGTAGAACAGTCTGGCACCCGTAGGACATCCCAACCCTGGTTCCCTGAGCGCCCAACAGGAATTCATGGGGCTTTACTACATCTGGCCTCAACTTCCCTGCCCTGTTTAGACAGTGAGCATACCTATGTTACTATGTACAATGGTAGTGCTTGGAAATCTTCATATAACCAGTAAAAAATAAAAGAATAATTACAGATTAAATCCTTTGTCCCAGATAACTCTGGACCATCACTGCTCATCAGGAGTGCTACGCTGGAAGCGTTTCCAGTACGTGCTCTCCTACAGCTCTTCCGTGGAGCACGGAGCAGTTCAGGGAGCCCACGGCAGGTGAAGCGCTCGGTGCCTGCAGCCCCGGGCTCAGGTCTCCCTGAAGGGCCGTGGACAGGACGTGCCTCCGAGTAAAGTCCAGCACATACGCGACCCGGCCCCATGTGACTGGCAAACAGCTTAATTTACTGTCATTCAGGTGTCAGGTTCCACTTCCTTGTTTACTGAATGTAATAATATCCTGCAGTATCTGGCTTGCACAAGGGACTAAGTGAAGTAATTTGACAGCAAAAATAAACAAATGAAAGGAGTCTTTAAGTACATCAAAGGGAAAGTGTGCTACTATCTGTGGGACGATCACCACAAGCTGCCCGCTGGATCCTGGCTCTGAAGCAGAGATGAATTTCACGTTACTGCCCCTGGGGCCACAGGTCAAGAAGCACTTTGCTCCTGCGTGTTGTACTTGATACACTTGCTGTTTTTCTTCTGTATTTGTAGTACTTAAAATTCACTGGAGTCTTCTCTTCCCAATCTGGAGATTTTTCTTCCCAAAGAGTGTATTTTATCCCTTACCCCAAGCTCGCACATAGGCAACTAAATTTGGCCCAACAAATCCTTGTCAGGAAGGCACTGAATTTCAGGAATAAAGACACTGGGGTGGAAATCCAGTCCAGGATATTAGGGGTGGAAAGTACAAATCTTCTGTTACACCATTAATAAAGTACAGTGTAGCAAAGACGACTTCTTACAGAAAGGACAGGGAGTCCTTCATTAAATGCAGCTAAAAAAACCTCAGTGCTTTTTTTTTTTTTCACTTGTGGGTGTTTTTTTCTCTCTAACAAAACTGGCCTAATGATGGGAGTAATTAAATTATAATGCCTACACTATTGTTTGAATAAGGCAAACTCCCTCACATGCCATTAATGTACTACTGCCAACAGCAGCCAGGGAACAGCCTCAACAATAGAGAGGATTTTCCAGCTCACTGTGTGATTTGATCTCTATAAACCTCCCATAACATATACTGTATGGCAGTAAATCATTTATAACATTATTACCCGCCCATCTGGGATCAGAGTGCAACCACTAAGACAACGCAAGAAATCTGGGCTCCTTTCAGCGCTATGTGAAATGGACCTCATTGGTAAGATTTCATTAATTCAGCAATTCAACAACTAGATCCCGTTCCCTGCCGGAGTGACTGTACTTTCCACTGGCTACCTTCCTAGCATTTCCCAGGGCTCTGGTATTTTTATTCTCCAGTACTGCTGATACTTTCACTTGTAGTTCAAAATGGTTATTGCTCGAGTGTGGTTGGCTGGTTGCAGTCCAGTTCCTAGTGAAGAAGTGGCTTCAGAGAAAAAAGACCATGTTTTCCGAGTTAGCATCAGACTCTGTTCGAAGCTTAGCGTTGGTGAAAAGCTTTCTGAAGTCTCCTTCTGCAAAAGCCCTTCTGAATTTGCTAGCTCAGAACTGGAGTAGGAAAAAAACCCCACCAACAAGAGGCAAAGCTCCACCCAGCCTGGGGTGTGCGGAGGAAGCAGCCTCCTGCTCGCTGCCCTCCTAACGCGCCAGGCCTAACAGCTCCCTGCCCTGCCGCGGGCAGAGCTTCACACAAAGGTGGTGTGGAGGCAGCAGGCAGGCCTCTTCTATCCCAGGCAGTCACAAAGCAGGGCACCAGCCATAAGGGGTTAAAATGCCTTCCCATGCACTGCCCTTTACCCGTCTTGAGGTGTATGTCACAACAACAGTCCTTCTGCACGAGCATCAGCCCAGCTGAGAGCTCAGGAGCGACACAAGGCTGTGTGCCTACCCCACGGAAAATCTGCGCATTCGCATCAGCGCCTGTAAAACACGGCAGCTGCCAGCTGTGGCCTGGAGCTTTGGGTCAAGTTCAAGCCGAAATCTCAAAGTGAAATTCAGGCAGTAGGAGGTCGCCTACAGCTTGACCAAAGAAAACGTTTGCACAACCTTCTGGGAACTACCTCTGCCAAATTCCACACAGATCAAACGCATGGGTGTCCAAACATTAAAAAACATTAATTAAAACAAAATACCACACTTCGCTTGTTACTTACAGCTTGAACCAAAGCCTGCTGAACACTGGCTTGCATCAGGCTTCTACAAGCAGAAGATGAAGGCCCTGCCCTCTGCCACAGGAGCCGAGCCGAGGCTCTGCTCTTCAGGAAAGAGGAACAAATCAGCGGGAACGTCGAAACCTGCGTCGCTGGCCATGGTATGAAGAACTTGTAAGTGTGGTACAACACAATTTTCTGTACGATTTCTCAGCATAAAAATCAGTAAATGGGAAGCTGAAGCAGTGACAGGGAACCATCAGCAAGCTGCCTACAATCAGATTTGCGTTAACCTTGAATCTGTGATCTTTTCTGTGCATGCCTACAGCAATATTAGCATTAAATAACAGAGCTCACCATATCCATGCAGAACATCATCTATTTCAAGCCTCTGAATAATTTTATGTAGGATTAATTAATTAATGTATATATTCATTGATTTATCTAAACTGGTTAACCTAAACCCAAGCCAGTTCTTTGGCTAGAAGCCTGTAATTTTTCATGGTTTCCTTCAGAATAAGAGAAGAAATTCACTGCTTCTGTACTGAGCTGCTTCTATCCCGAAAGAAGTGTCTCAAGAAAGAGTCCAACTTTCAAGCAGCCACCCACTGCCCCTTGATTACCTGTTGCAATTAATACTTTTGTACCAGCCCTTTCAGAGAAGATTCTTTTTCAATGTATCAAGCCACAAGACCAAATTTTCTTTGGATAAATATTAAAGATGATATTAGAAAAGCCCTTCTAGAACAACTCCAGTCCTCTGCCTGTTGAGCAGCAACAGGCACAGCAGACTGTGCCCTGTGTCCCTGGGTGAACACAGACCCCGTCTGGGCAGGCAGAAGGGGACCTGTCCAGCCCAAGGCCACTGCTGTGTCCATCGCAAACGCCTGTGTGTGCGTGGGCTTCGTGCCCCCCTGGCCAAGCACGACGCTTTCCTTTCCTTACAAAGCCGGGGATGACTGACAGGCCCTCCTTTTCCTGAGGAGGCCAAATTCAATCCAGATCCCGTTTGGGACTCCCCTCCTGAGCCAGCCCAACGTCTCCCCACCCCGTTCCCAACCTGCCCGTGCTGCGGTAGGTAGCCAGCAAAGCCTTTTTTTCATCAAGTCAATCCCCAGCCCTCCTCAAATGTCGCATCTTTTCAACAAACCTGAGGGGGCAAAATGCGCTTTGGCTCTGCTGGGGCTGAGCGCTCGAATGGCTTTGCTGGAAGCTCGACAACAGCTGAGCGAGGCTGCAGGCTTGTTCTGCTTGGAAGACCTCGAGCTGCACCTGAACACCGCGCCGCTGCTTGTCACGTCAGTGGCTGATGCTCAGGACAGCCCGTGCATCATCGCTGTGGTTATCGGAGGCAAAGGGAGCAGCCTCCGCGCGGGTTGGTGAGCACATCCCTCAGTCCCTCAGTTATTCTAAATAAACTGCAGCTGCAGATGTCGCCTGGCACCACAGGTCACCTTTCCAGGCTCATTCCACCCACAGCAAAGCCACATCCCTCACTGCACCTCACTAAGGCATCAAGAGCAGGCACCTACGTCTAATAGTCCTCCAATTCATTTGTAAAGCTAAATGACACAAAATTCTCCAAAATAAAATAAAAAAATAACACAAAAACACAGATTTTAAAATAGGGACAAGAGCCATCATCAATTCATTTTTTTTGCTTGCACCTTCTCTTTCCATTTTGTCTGAAATAACACATTATCCTCGCAGCCAGTTTCAAATACAGGGCTTGCAACAGTATTGGAAATGTCCTTAACCTTGCCTGACTGGCACATTTCATTTTTCTTGTGTTATCACCAATCGTCATCTTCATTCGTCTCCTTCTGAGTGATGACCCCAGTCTGTGGAATTAGAAGTGGCATTCTGCGGTCAGGAACTGAGGCAGCCGGCAGCACAAGTGGAAGCGAGCAAAAGGGACCCAGACACAGGGTGGAAGCTGTCTTGTTGCCATCGTGGACAGCTAGTTCCCTATGTTTTAAGCAGGAGACTGTATGGGTTTTCAGCACTGCTTGAAGTGAACACTGTTGGGTTTGTGGAGTTTCACGAGCAGATCTGCTCAGTTTCAGTTGCAGTGGCTCACAGCACTACGCTCCCTTCGTAGAAAATTCACAATAGCATGCTTATTTTCAAGTTGAGAACCTGCTAAAATGCACATTTCCCACTTCTTTAAAGACTTAGCCTGTACTGAGAAACAGCACCTTTCTTCAGGGCCATTTCTAGGAGCACTTCTCACAGAAATAACCTTATTTTGGGGTATGAAAACTTCTGGAGGTCACATGTTCTGTGTTTGGTGATCAGCATTCCCCCACTGCACCTCTGTGACCATGGCCAAGGCTCCAAAACTCTCAGATGAAAGGGACAGCGGCCACCCAGGCCTGCTGCTGGGCCACCCCCAGGCTAGTGTGCCTCTGCTGATGCTCCGGTGCCACAGCACATGGCTCACGCTGTGCTACAGCCTCCTTCCCTGCCTTTCCCCCTCACCACCACCCAGCTCCCCTTTCTGGCTTGCAGTGGCTCCTCAGAGCTGGCTTAGATCTGGGGCCTATGCCAGGAGAACCTCCCTTAACAGCACACGGACCTGGTAGGACTCCTGTGTCCCTTTGACCTGGAACCAAGAGACCAGTGCTAGGATGAGATTCCTCTCCTTTTATCACCCTGTCCTTTACTGTAGCACTGAAAACCTATGGGCATGCAATGACAAACATACATAAGCATGTGTGTATATACACTGAGGTAACCGAAAATATTTGCATTCGCAAAAAGACCAACAAATATTCACAAGTACCAGGTGTACCACAATGAATGCCTCTCTACTCTACTCCGAATGACTTTTGATGTTCTTGCTGCTATCACATAGCTCATACATCCTAAAGACAAAGCCAATTTGTTCTAGAAAATCACAGAATATTTTTATTCTTAGCTTAAAAATCATTGTCTCTTTAACATTTCATAGCTTCCCCAGGCCAAACACTGCCACGACAAAAGGTTTATGCAGTGGGAATGCATGCTCTGTTCCGCTAAAGCATGTACCCAAAGCAAACAGATCACAGTCTAACACATGCTTACCAGGACTGTGGATTTATTTAGCCTAATCTAACCTGAATGCCTGTTTGTAATGTAAGTGAATATCTAAACAGATTATTAAATGTAACGTCAATAGCTTGTTAGGAAAATCACTAGGATTATTCAAATTCTAGAAGAGAGGAAAGTAAAGAAGAGTGTTTCAGTAACATGATCTGCCAAAATAGGACGGAAACTCTTTAATAGCACCTTGCCAGAAACAATGCATGGCAGAGTCTGTTTTAAACAAGATGATTTTTCAGAATATTGTTACTGACTTTTTGTATAGTGTTAGTGAGTTTTGTGTACACTAATAAAAAATGAAAGCTGCTATTAAAAACAAATCAATGGACTGTACCTGGTTTTGATCACACGAGCTGGCCATTTGCATTGGTATTTGCAGCATCTGTTCCAATTAAGACTTGTTTTCTAGTTTAAAGATATTAGTCCAATCACTAGTGTTCTGTTGAAAACATGAATAGAGCATTGTTCTGGCAGAATGTAGTTAAACAGACTCCACAGACTCTATTAAATGACTTTGCTACCCAATTAGAATGGGAAGGAGTCAGACAGACATGACTGTACTATGTACCCTCTGTTCCACATGTATTTTTATGGATTCATAGTCAATGAAAACAGTTAACGTGGAACATGTGTTAAGAAAACACAGAGTGCATGCTGTCTTAGAGCATGACAAATGGAGCATCAAGCAATTTATCAGGATTTAATGGACATCGAGTTTAATGATTATAGCGACTGTGTAAAACAATGCACGAGAATGGTCAACCACACTACTTCCATATGATGAAAATAATTGTTTGAGGCTTGGAAACACAGAATCCTCCAAGTATTAAAACAGACAAGGGCTGTGCTCACCTTTGCTTGGTGTTGCATTAGGTAGCTTTAGACCTCAGGCTGGTGACCACTGTGGGCAGTGGCACTTTTCCAGGATGTTCTGTACTTGACGAAGGGGACATTTATTGCAGACAGCTTGAAGGGTATATGCTTGCTATGGGTATATGCTAACACACAGTGGAGCTGACTTAATGCCAAATGGACCCTACTGCAAATGATACAAGAGCAGAGATTAGTCAGCAGTACATATTTACTCCAGTTCAGTGAACAGATATAGAAAAGCGCTATAAGAGTGAGAAAGATTTAAGACATTCTGCTAAGAAATAGCTGTTGAGAGTGTGATAGGTATTAATGGATAGCATGAAAACAACGTTCATGTTTCTTAAGAACTGCCCTGCTGTTGGAAGACATTTCCATCACCTGAGATACTGCTAAGATATGTTATTTTGATTTTTGTCAGGGGAAAACATTGAAAAATGTGTCCCCTCATGGTACCAGCAGAAGACACAGGCTGCCAGGACTTGCTGCACCTTGCATCACAGGGAATTTCTGCAACATTTTGGGCCCGGTCTCCAAGCCCTCCATCTTCCTTTCCTTCCACGAAAGCTTCCACCCACCCTGGCTCCTGGCCGGGTGCTCACCCTGCAGGCGGGGAGAATGGGACCGCAGGAGCGCCTGCGGGCACAGCAGGGTGCACTCTGCTTGCTGGATGGGGACCAGGCGGCCGAGCACCCGGGGAGGGCGCTACAGGAGAAGGTCCTTGTGTGACCACAGCAGTTAGATTTCTTACCACAGCCGGCGCTTGCAAACGCAGCCGGGAGTGGATGCCTGGGCCTCATGGGCAGCTTTAAGGCATATGCGGGGAAATGTACCTTGTATCCCCTGCTGCAATTTTATAAGGTATTACATACCCTACTGTGTATCAGAGCTGTGGCTGCTTTGACTCCAGCTAATTAGCTTTTGTAGCTTTGATGGATGGATTGATTCAGCAGTTAAACAGAGATAAATTAACTGTCTATCTAAAGAGAGTTTAAGTGAGGAGGGAATTCTGATTAGAATGTTATTTCATGCAGTACTGCTCTTCTTTCTCAGTGAATACTGAAAACCACCAGCCTCCCTTAAGCAAAAGCACACAGAACTAACTCCAGGTCAGACCTGCAGAGCTCCCTAAGAATTTAGCAAGCCTGCCGGCCTTCAGGGGACGTATCTGGGTCTGGCTCTGCACTGTGCAGCCAGCACAGACCAATGAAGCTGCAATGGTTTCTACAGGTTGTAGAACTGCTCTGTTGAATTTAATTTACCACAACTTTCAGAAGCATCCGAAATGTATTTTATTCTGAAACCCATTCAAATGCCCAAAATCCAGTAAAAAAAAAAAAAAAGCATTTTCTATTTACTCCATAGGACTTTAAAAGTTTTTTTTTTTTTGTCGTGAAGTGAGAAATACCTATAAATTTTTATAAAAAGTATAATTACAGAACTAACGTAAAAATCTTTACCAACTGTGGTAAGGGCTTAGACAAAGATAGGTTTTGTTAAAATTGCAACATTGAAGTACCTTAAAACACAAGTAGTTAAAAAAACAAACAAACAAACAAATAAATAGCCCTTACCTAAATATATAAATAAATATGCATTAAGCAAGATAAATTTTAGATCATTTCATATAAATATTAACTTTTAAAGCTTTCCAAATGGCAAAATTAAGGCAACAGAGAATGTGACTTTACTTGCAACCTCATACCAATGTTCCTGCAAGGGAACCATCCGTGGAAAAAAAACACAAAACCAAGCAAATACAATCTAAACAGTGCTTGAGGTACCTGTAGATACAGCAAAAGAAAGCTGGCTCAAGGATGAACTTCCCTGGGTGCCTCAGCTCTGCAGTAAGAGTGCGGTGCCAGCACGGGGGAGGCTGGCTAACTCCTAAGCGCGCGCCCAGCCAAGTTTGCGCCCCCCTCACTGAGGTGCTAGACCTCTGTGCTCAATATTCAGGTCACAAAGCATAAAAAAGCCTTGTTTCACATTAAAAATATAAAAACAGACAAAGAGAGCAATCAAGAGGCTTCCAGGCAGGACAAAATAAAGGCTTTGCTGTTCCCTTACTAGAATACTGTGATATTTTGAGGTAACCTTTCTGAAAACTTCTTACTTGACCTTGCTCAGCTTTGCTTGTCCAGTTTTGCCTACTAGTTGCACCATGGGGGGCAGGAATGAGCTCTTTTTACGGCAAAAAATGTGTTTCATCCTCTGCTTCCAGATGAAGCATCTCACACGCTGCATTTAATCATCTCTGCCTACTGACCCATCTTCAACCCGGTACAACGCCGCTTTCTCCGAGGGCTGGGCTGTAGCAGCCTGCCTGGGTCAGCCTGTCGAGGGCTGGGTGCTGAGGCCCAGTCCCACCAGAGGCTGAGCTCACCCTCCCCGAACCCCCCAAGCCTTTTTACTGCCTTTCAGGAGCAGGCTCTGACGCTTGCTTCGTGTTGCAGTGCACCTGCTCTGTGCCACCGGTGTTCTGAAGGCAGGATGCTCCAGGGGACCGACATGCCCCCAGAAGACATAAGTAGGTATAAGTAAACCAGAAAAGGACATTTATTTTATACAAAGCACATTTCTTTGTATATTCTTTTAACTTCAAGAATCTTAATGAGGCTTATTCACACCAAGGAGAACCAAGGGTATGAGATTTTTCTTTTCTGTTGAAGAGGCTGTAGATACATTAAAACTAATTACTCCTTGTTTTATGCTCCAGTAGGATGAGAAATTCCGATTAAATCAGGATAGGAATCAACGCCTGAGGACAACTTTTGCTGTGCAAGAAGAAAGACCAAGGCCGCGCTCAGCAGCAGAGCTGCCGGAAGCAACGCCGCTGCCAGCGCGTTTGGGAGCAGCGCCGGCTGCCCCCAGCCAAGGGGCACGCGCCCCCGCCCACAGCAGCGCCCGCTGGCCTTGCGGGGGGAAGCCCAGGGCCCGGCAGCTTGCTGGCTGCCGTTCAGCCCGCGCTCAGAAGACGACGGTGGATCGCAGTGTGGGGTGAACGCCTCTGGACTATTGATTGCTTCACTAGATGGGCACAGTACCTGAAATCTACTAGGTCTGCATTTTTAACAACAAGAGCCGGTACTTTCCCTACAGGAAATAAGCAACTGGTGACAGTCTTTACTGCAGAAATGCAGTATTCAATAAATATGCTGAAACAGGTGAAATTCAGGCAAATAAATGTTCAATTCAGACATAATCTACACCTTCTCTACACAGTCAAGCTCCTACAGATTTTGTATCCAGAAAAAGCTCTGTGTACTTTCTGCACCTCACCTATCCGGCAAGGAAGGTCACGATTTCTGATAAACAGAAGCGATAGAATCTTATCCCAAGGTCCCTGCAAAACAGCACGAAAGATTAATTGCAAAGCACTGCGCTGATAAGGCGACGAGCCGGAGCGGGGCGGGCGGCGGAGCCGGGGGAGCAGCGCCCCGTGCTGGCGACCGGGCGGCACGGCACGGCACGGCACGGCACGGGGCTGGCGACAAGCCGCGTGTCACCAGCCTCGGACCGCTTTTGGCGGTGCTTTCGGCGCGCCCGGAGCTTTCAGACTGCCCTGCAACACGCCCTTCCTTCGAGCACTGATTTAAACGAGAAAACCAAAACCAAACCCAAACAACCCGAGTCGCGCTGCCCGCCCGGCTGCTGCCCGCGGCCCCAGCGCTCCCACTGCGGTGCCCCCGCGGCCGCAGCCCCAGCAGGGCTGCTCCCCACCCCCCCAGGCTCCGCTGGGGCCGCCGCGCTGCCCCCGCCCGCGCTGGCCCCGGCCGCTGCCCGCCGCGGGGCTGGAAGGGACGCTGCAGGTTCGCACGGTACCGCCAAGCTCCAAGTGCAAGGCGCTGTCAGTGGGGTATTTAACCCCCCTGGGCAAACTGCGCAAACAGCACCAATATCACCCAGGGCCTCTCCTGTTTAGGCATCTCAAGCAGATCGCCTTACTCTCTGTAAGCAAGTAAGTATGTCTTTGTATCACATCTGACTTATTTCTTTGCCGTTCCAAAGCTGTTTGGCCTTTTGTCATTATTGTAACTGTTTATTCCTTTAACAGCTCATTATTTTCAGTGGGCTCCTGTGTCTCATTACACACAGTTTAGTTTTAATAGGAAATTTGTCCCTTATACGGGTTTATTTCTGCCTAAAAACATAATCTCAAGCGTTTCCTAGTCTGCTGATAGTAGTTTACAGAAAGACTGTTCTGTGCTTTAGGTTAGAACCAGCTCATATGAAATGTTTTGCTTGCTTTAACTGAACTGGAGACAATCACACAAGTATCTCCAGAAAACATTCTTGATCTGCTCTAATTTAAATTATGGTCAAGAAATTTTCATTCAATAGGACTAGCTTGGGGGGAAAAAAATCATTTCATCTCTTATATTGCTGGTGATATTTTTACAGAAGAACTCTATCTGCATCACAAAATGTAATCGTCTTCCTAGGTCTTTCAAGAGACTCCAGGACAAATGGTCACAGAGCAAAAAGCAGAGAAGGTCAGTATAAACAGAAAACATGCAGATGGAAGAGACACGGAACTTCAGCTGGACACGTGTACCACGCAAATCTTCTGGCATTTGCAAAATCATGAAAAAAAGCTTATGAAAACAGACTTTTCTTATGGCACCTTCACTACTACATCATCTGGTCTGATCGGAAATTCAGCTGGAACATTATTTGGGCTCTTCCTGTTCTTTCTTTGGCCCAAACTAGAGACATGAATTGCAAAGATGTTCTAAAGCATCTCCTCCCATATCCCATGGTTTGACTCTGGGGCCATTAATTCAGGAAGGAAAGTTTGGCAGGGTCAGCTTTTCAGATTGTGCTGACCTCTCTTTGCAGGTTCTCACAGTTCCAAGGTCCTTAAATCTGAGATGCCCTTGGTTATGTATGGCACAAGGAAATTTGAATTAACAGACATACAAAGCCCCTCGAATCTAATCCTCACTGGAATCTGTGGGACAGGTATTCCCTGTGGTCTGTCTCTGCCTCATTTCTCTCTGAAATGAGGACTCAAGCTGCAGAGGTAAGTGTATTCAAGGAACAGCCTCCTGACAGTACACACAGATGAAGGGACGTGATTTCACCGATTCTGTAAGTGTAGGTGATGCAGCACATGGTGAACCTATGCTGACATGCCATGCCTCAGTCGCAACACATTTAATAGGGCACTTAGAGAAAATAAAAAAAGCCAGAAGAAACTAAGACGACACAACTAAAGCTGTGAGAGGGAATCCTCACTTCTTGCTGACACTTCACCTTCCCTCCAGGTGCCAAAAGAATTATTTTCTACCTGCATTGCCACGGGAGACGCCTTTCCTTGCCAGTATGTCATCCCAGCGCAGCACAGCTAGCAGGGCAGCTCCACTCCTAGCACGCTCCACCAGACCAGGAAATCCTGGTCTAGCACGTAAATAACCTTCTGGCCTGAAGGTGACAGTGCTACCAGCAGACCTGGGGTAACGCTGCATCAACACTCGGATTCCTTGGGACATAAATCATTGACATGCCCCATCGCAGAGGAGAAATCCCAGGGAGCAGTGTGCGAGGCTGACGCCGACCCGCACGGCGATGTGCAGGGGGACCATCACCCTGCCTGTCTCTGGCAAGCACGGGTGGAACGTTCATCCTCATCTTCGGCAGCCTGCTGACTGTGCTATGCACAGAGCCGTTCATGAGCAATGTGCGTAACAAATACATTAACTTATTCAGCACTGATATCTCATCTGTTTTAAATTAGGAATATGCATAAAGACACCCGCCTAAAGTAAAGCGGAAGCATCTGACAAATTTATTTATTGCTTCATGGGTGTTTCTTTTCAGAACAAGTTATAAAAGACCTAAAATTCCATTTTTTTCTTTCTGTCTCACTGTAACAAACCCCAAGGTCTTAAGGTTTAGTTTGCTACTAGAGTCACTCATAAATTAGCTTGTTGGTATAGGCCCCAGCATTTGGGCTCTCCGACTCATGATCAACAGCACATACCTTTTTCAATAAATGCTTAAGTTATGTATGTGTGCAATAATCAACACACTTCCATGAAGCTGAGATTTTGAGGGACGGAGATGCTAATTCTGTGCAGTGCTCTTATTTGCAGAACTCAACATTCAGTAGGATCTGGGTCTTCTTCTTTTGAAGCCCTTGACCCAGTGAATGCTGAGGGATGGCCCCAGTTCTAAGGCATCTCTGAGTTCAACCACTCCATCAATGATGTCTCTCCAGAAGGTCACTAGATAGAGGGAACCTCTTTTCTCTACAGCTGTGCCACTACAGCCACAGCCAGCATCACCCAGAATTACTAATGATGCTCACTTTGCTTTTACCCATCTCTCTCCTTTCAAGGAAAGTTCCCCCAGGTGTGTGGTGTTTGGTGCGCATCACTGAGTAAGATCACAGCTCAACCAATGTACTCTTTGCAAGAGAAAACTGGTTAAAAAGAAAAACAGTACTCACAGAATTCGGGAAGCTGATTTGCAGCCCAAAC
>VXAA01000198.1:401292-481191 GCA_013399115.1 Anseranas semipalmata
TTTTAATGCCCTGGAATTCCCATGAAAGCAGCGAAAGGAGCCAAAGCAAGAGGAGTTAAGATGGTCAAACATTGCAGTAGCGCCCTATATTTAAACACTTCTGCAAGCCCTTCAGTTACCAAAGTGCTCCCAGCCAGACACAGCCCTTTGCCCAATACCTTCTTTCAAAATAGAAGCCCAGAAAAGGCTACGACCTGTCAGTCCCTTTTTTTTTTTTAAATTTAGCATACCTTTTCAGATATTCAGTCTCTTACAAAGGAGGCAAGTCTCTCTCTGGTGTTTTTTTGGAAGGAAAATGTGGCATGCACCTATTTTGTTTCATTCTGTGCCAGGACCTATAAAGTTACTGTGGGCTGCAACTCCTGCCAAGTTCTAAAGGTGACAGGGCAATGGGCACCCAAAGGACGCTTCTATCAATGCCCTTTTATTTCCCTCTCTTTCCCCTTCCACCAAACTTTTTTTTTCTAATAGAATTACTCTTATCTGCAAGTGATTTAAACTCTAAGGTTTACAGAAGATTTAAAGAGTGCGAACACAGTTGGAATGTTTTAAACTAACAGTACAAGTTGCATTTTAAGAAAATAATTAACTCCCAGGGGAGGTGCAGTTCTTGGAGTAATGACAGATTCAAGGCTGGCTTTCCCTATATGGAGTTTCCAAATAATAAAATATCTTCGGTTCCCTACTGGTGTCAGATGAGAACCTGTTAGTGTGCTAGTTGCTAGTGGACTGTCATGGGTTTGTTTTTTTTTTTTTAGTGGGCCCATTAGTGTTTTAAAGACACAGTCCACAGTAGGTAATCTTACATGCAAAGCTTTAGCACAAAACATTGTAAATGCACCAATTTCATGTGCTTATAACCTTTCCCCATCCCTTCTTCTTGCAGAAAAAAAAAAGAAGAAAACGCTTCGCTCCTGTTCTGCAGACCCAGGTGCTCAGCACCGCTGCCCGCAGCATGGCACCGATGCGGCGCAGCAGCGGGCAGAGCCCCCAGCCGACACTGCTGCAGTGGGGCCGTGAGGACAGCACCCGGCTGCCAGCGCCCGAAGTCGGGCCGAGGAGCAGCGTTGCCTGAGTCGCTTGATGTCTCTGGGTCCAAACCCTAAGGCTTTTGCCCTGGCACCATACTAAATCCCCAAACCTTTGGCCTTTAAGATGAAATACAAGTATTGCTCCGTGAATACCCAATAATATTCTTTACTGAAACCTAATAATGCGCTTTAATCCTTTGACCATACAAACCCTGGTGTTTTGACTGGATAAATGTTCACTTGAGCTTTGAGGGTTTGATGAAGGGAATGGACCAGCCAGTTAATGGAAACAGAACATACTGGAGGGTTACAACACCCGGCAGGTAAGGGGAAAAGAGGAATGGTTTTGGCATTTGCTATTTTCAGTTAATAGTGGTGTTACAGGTATCATTCAAGTAGCTTTTCTAAAGGGATGGAAGATGAATCTGAATGAGGAACCCTGTGATGCAAAACACACGTATCAGAAAAAGGGGCAAAACAGAAAGGTGAGCAGCACTGCTGTTCTTTGTCCTCTGTGAGGTCCAGCACTGCATGCTATGTATGTATATATATACATATATATATATATGTGTTTTAAAGGGTGACAGCTCATTATTAGAGAGGAAAGCAGTATTCAAGTTCATCAAGTCTTTCGTTGATATGGACAACAGAAAAATCATATGGTATAATTCTCTGCCATCAGGAGACTGGGCTGTCACCTCTTTCCCTGCTCAGGAATTATTCACGTAACTTAGAACAGTTCCTCAGGCCTGATCCATGGAAAAAGAGATCTGAGACCTCAGATGCACTACTGGAGGTACCACATGGTTGATGAGCTATAGACCTTTGCAGCCTGCATAGGGGACATGCAGTAGCCTTGCAACCAAGTGAAGACCTTCTCCCAGACCAAGGATTATATGCCGTTCCTCATCCCTGCCCTTGGAGTTCCCTGCGGGCTCCTCTCTGTTTTTACTTTCTCTCCCAATACACTTCCACACACATTCCAAGAGATGCTGCATTTTCCCCTGAGATATCCATGTTTCACAGCTATCTGGGGATGATGCACTTGACCAACACAGGCTATCAGTACCAGCTGAGCCCCTTATAATAAGCAAAATCTGCAAAGAGTAACTCAGAGTCAGAGAAGCATTCGGCTCCTTTAGCAGTGCCTCAGCCAGCAAAGATGGTCCGTAGGACACTTCACCACCACTGAGAAAAGACAATGATTTAAAATGGTGGGGCTAGTGGTAAAAAATTAAGACCTTAACTGAGGCTTCACCACTAGCACAGTTTTACCCAGGAATTAGGGGCAGGCCCTTTTGCTCGAAAGGCAAATACATATAGGCAAAAAATAAAATAGGATCACCAGTTTCCTCTAGGTCTTCACAGTTGCATCTTCTAACATCCCATCACAGCCCAACTCTTTTCACGCCTCCCCAATCACTACAGCAATCTCTCAGCACCCTCTTACAGCCTCTGCAACCTAAGGGCTCAGCAGCACTAATTAGACCCCAGCTGAGCATGCCTCTCTGATTCATTAGAAATGCTACATAATAATTAACCCATAATACCCCGGGCTGCTGCTTAGCTTGTCTTGGCAGTATGTTCTCCTTGTGGCGCCTCCGTGGCTTTTTTGCCACCCCCCCCTTTCTAATTCATGCCTAATTAACTCCACATAAGTCAGCATTTCAGAGTGGGCCCCACAGATTTCATCACACATGCAAGAGGTTGTTCTCTATCAGACACTCAAAAATGGATGAATAATGCATGACCTTAGTAAAAGCAGCCCCTGACATAAAATAAAGTAAATAAATCCAGCCTTCCAGGGTGTGAAAAACTGGGTTTGAGCCATCAGAAGAACTGGCCTTCTTATGAGGTTTCCACAACTTTGCCCCCTTTCCAAGCACAAATATGAAGAGTTCCTTTGCTGGAACCTGGATGCTCTATCAAGTATGGAAATGAAATTTTATACGTTTATTTTTATGATTTTTTATTATTATTTCCTACCCTCAAAAAAGCTGTGATCTGAGATGTTGGGTGAAACCAAAGTTTACTCCTTATTTTATCTTATAAATAGATATCCATTTGTTTTTACAATATGGTCATACAGGCACAATATGTTAAGTGAAATATGGTGGCCTAAGTGATTACCAAAGAACAGCACAAAGGTTTAGATGAAGATGTGAGTGATTTTATAAACCACAATGTTTGAAAGACAAGATCCATTATGACTTGTGCATGAATCCAAAAACAATGCATGTTACAGAGCTACGTTTTAGGAATGCACTATAACATACACATCAGCCCATGTCTTCTCTTTGTAAAGTCTGAGTATGAGATATATACATATTTAGCTTATATATATAAATATATACATGCACAAGATTCTCAGCTGGAATATATTAAAAGCTTTTCTGTGATGTATATGAATTATACCTCAAGTCATGTCTACTCATGTCATTTATTTTGCCCAATGAGAAAAATCAGATGGTTATATCCTGTGATATAAATGTGCATGTCACGGTTTTGTAATATTTTGTTTCTACATGAATAAAGTACAACAGCAGTAATATGTCTAACTCTAGACTTAGGTTAAAAGAGCCACCTGGATCAATGAGCATCGGCTCCACTCAAGTTGTGCACAGCCAGCCTACTAAAGTTTAAGACTCCAGCAACACACAGACGCACGCCTGTTCTCAAAAGCACTCGTCAGCCTCTCAGGGACAGCGCTTTCCGCAGATTTAATTACTTGCAAAACCTTTGGTCATTAACACCCAACCTAAAGTCTATTGCAGGTCACAGACTATTAAAAAATAAAGTGTCCATGCTCCCTAAACAATGATTTGTTTAACTGTAGCTTTGGTTAAATCCGAAGCCACAATACCAGAATCCTATGGCTAATGTACTCACCCTGTCACTGTATCTGCTAGAAGCAGTTATGAGTTTATTATTATCTTCCCAAGTTTTTGTATGACACTTCATGACACTGTCAGCCATCCCTCAGGCCACTGAGTTTCTGTGTGTGTATATGGGCCCAAACATCTTGTCATTAAGACAAAACGTACCCCCTAATTTGCTGAGGCCAGCACACAAGTGAAGCCCCACTGAAGAGAGCCAGGACTAACGCCCAAGCAGGCTTTGCATCGGTCTGCTGTATGAGGCAGCCAGGCAGAACTAACTGCTATTGCGTGCCAGGCCGCAGAAAAGACAGTGTGAGCCACCTGACCATTATTAATTAAGATCAGCACTACAGACCTTAACAAGGCACCTGTGCTCTTGGCAAGTCTGTCTGAAAATTTATGCACCAGCCCTTTGTGCGACTCCCTACTGGTGGAGCAGCTACAGGTGTTCAACATGAACTCCATGGATGGAGATAAGAGTTCTGCTACCTTCCTTTTATCCTGATCTGGAATGGGCTCCACCAGGGACAGCATGCCGCTGCTGCTCCTGTATTTTGTACAGCTTCTTTGCATTGCTTGGCTCAAGGCAGCATAACACCCTGTCTGGCTCTCCTAGAATGAAGCTGGCTGGAGAATGACACACAGCTAAATCTGAGTGCATGTACTCACAAAGGGAGAGCCCTCGCAGGCTGCAGGCAGTAGGGATATTTTATTGCTTTCATAATATTTTCCGGGTTTTGAAACAAACCACATGTTCAATATTTTTTCAAAATTTACACATTGCACTTGCTGGATATTGTTCATTCTAGCACCCACAGCCCCAGACCTCTCAAAAACAAAGAGAGGGAGAAGAAAAACACTGAAACTGGCTGTGACAGCTCTCAGGCTGCCCTGCTGCTGAGGTCCAAAATCACGGGGTGCACTCCTTGCCTACTTTGATTTTACAGCGCAATAAAAAGTTAATGATTTCCTTGATGACAAGATAATCCAAATTAACATCCAAACAAAGGATAGAAGCTTGAAAGCTTGCAGATTGTGGAAAGGGAGAAAATAAACAGTTAGAAATGCTCTAAGCCAAGTTCATCCAGGGTGTAAAACTCTTAAAATTACCTCAGTTCCACCACAGATGATGAGTTTGGCTGTATGTGGAATAGACTATGAGCCTTCAGGAGCAAGGACTGCCTGCCTATTGCTTAGCTGTACACTTTCTGGTGCAGCAGTGCCCTAATCCTTTTCTGATGTTCTTGGTAACATGGTTAGAACAAGCAGCCTGTGGCAGTGATATACGTTAGTGAATCTGGGGGCTTCGTGGAATTTTCTTTGTGGCATAATTTATACAAGTGTTTCGTAATTAAGGATGGAAAAGATGAACTCCTGAGATGCAAGCTAGAACAATGAACATGAATGGCTCTGAGAATCATCAACGCAAGCTAAAGTCGGTGCATGTTCTTTTATCATGGTACAAAACAGCCACGGAAGACCGAGGTGGATATCATGTCCATAATGGGTGAGATGACTTCTTCCCAGCAGTGTCAGGGGTCAGGTTCTGCTGGAACCCATCTAAATGTACTGAAGTCACCTACTACCATTTGCAGTGACTGAAAAGACACTGACTGCCATTTTAACCCTAATTCCTTGAATAATTGCTTAACCTGCCTGCAGACAGATTGTTCCTTTTAAAACAATGGCCTTCTTCCAAGAAAAGAAGTGACAGTATGTGTGACCAAACCCTCAGAAGAGCTTTCCAAGGTGTGCTTAGCACTGTACAGATGGTTTTCTTCAGTAGAACAAATACTGACATAAACACTCATGTCTGCTGGTCAATTCTAATATGGAAAAATGTAGCTGTGTGGATCCATACTGGGCAGGACAGTGATCAGATACTTTACTTGCCTTGGCAGTCACTAAAACTTATGCCAAATTGAAGAAGATATGTTCACAGACTCAATTTAAAGGACTTCTGAGCATCACAGGGAAGGCACAGAGAAGAAAGAACACTTGCCACCAGACAGCAGAAGTCCTTCTCTTGTATTTGGAGGAAGGGATTTAGATTCAATGAGTAATTATTTCTAGTGGAGTAGCAATAACTCATCTACAACACTCTTCACTTCCGGCAGAAATCAGATTACATGCTTATTGTATGTGGGCATTGTGACTGACCTGCAGGTGGATCGTTAGTCCTCAACTCCAGCCTACCTTTAGTTTCTTAAAGCTAATAACAAGTTAGCTCATTTGCTTTTGTTCTCAGCTTTCCTCGATCTCTGGACCAGTTACACCATTTCTTTTAAACCACAACAATTACTAGGTGTCCTTCAGGACTTTCAAGTCACTGGTACAGCCTATTTCATCACAACTCTTTTCTGCAAATCATCTGATCATTTGTATTTGGAAGACAGAAGAAAAGGTTATTTTGGGTTTGCCTTTTTTTTTTTTTTCATGCACATCCACAGCATGCACTTCCATAGTTAAGGTCTCACTTGCTTTGCTCCAGTTACTAAGCTGTTAATTATTCTGTGATGTAATGGTTTTAAGTTTCTGATCAGATTAGCCTAGGTGTCAGAGCTTGGTACTCTTCAGATTCATTGGTAGCTCTTGCATTTGCAGCATTTATTACTCTGGGGAAAGAGACCACTTTATTGGTGGCAGCAAGGGGCAAGAGCAGCTTTGCCCCCAAGGCAGACATCTCTTGCTCTGCCCTCTGAAGATAGCCAAGCTGCTGGAACGCAACCTGGAGAATTCACAAAGTAATGTGTTTGCTAGCTGTTGAGCCAGGCTGGCGAATTCCTAGCTGCCATGACCACACAAAATTACTCTTGGCAGGCAGCTTACTCCATAAAAATCTTTAAAAGGGACATTTTCACAAAAGGTGAGAGAACCATGAAGGTGGGTTATTTTCAGTCAATACAGCATTTCAGAGAAACCCTGTAAGCCCTAAGCTTCTGGCCACCTGAGCAACTTGGGAAGGACTGAATGGGCCAGTGCTCAGCATACAGGGAAGATGCTCAGCAGATTTTTCCTCGTTTCACTAACAGTTCACAGCTGTCTCCCATGTACAGTGCTCTCCAACTCCTTTAAAGAACCTCCAGCAGGTTTCTGAGAAGTTACAGTCACATCCATGCTCTAATCCTGCAAACTCAAGCTAGTGATCGCTTCAAAATAAACGGTAAGTATGCAAAATATGCATCAGCACATGAAGTGTTCTGTCCTGCTTTTGAGGGCTGCAGATAAGCTGGAACCTATACCACTGTGTACCATTAATGTAATACAAACTGTTGATTTAATCACAATGAGGATATTCATTGCAATATAATCATTCATCTTTTGCAAAGAAATAATTTTTAACTAAAAATTAAATGTTAATGAAAATATGTACTTATATAAAAGTTCAAGTATTTTTTTTAGCAGCAGGTTGAATCTGGAGGTTTAGACAAACCGTTTCCTACTGCTCAAAGGAGGTACTTTGCTAAAGCTGAATTTTCTTCTATATCACCACCAGCTCCTCTTAGTGTCTGAAGAGTTGAGGTGAGCCTCTAATCTTTTGAGTATTGCTCCAGAAGACGAGAAGGTTCCCCAAATTTTAAAACTATTCAGGCATTTAAAAAAACATTCCAGGATTTTCAAGAGCAGGCAGGAGCTTAGCTCTCCCTTGGACCCCTTTGTATCATCCCCTCAGGAAAACTGTGTTTACTGGACATTATGGCTGTTGTAAAAACAAAGAAATTATCCTGTGCCCTGGGGACAATCATGGCCAGTTGTGCTCATATTCACATTCAATTTGCTGCCAAGCAATTTACAGATCAGTGGGATCTACACATGGAAGAACCTCTGTTTGTAAATCATGTCCTATAAATGAAGGCCAATTCCCTCATGTGAAATCAATGGGAATTAGACACCCAAGTGCTTCTGAAAATCCTGTTAAGTAGCTATTGCATCTGTAGATTCCTTTTAAAATCTATCACTCTCAACTTGAGTTTAATGGCTGTTGAATCAAGCCCTTATGCTGACTTTTCCCTCGCTTCTTCCATCTTGTCTGTACACACATGCATCAAGCTCCATTCCTCACAGCCCAAAGAAAATAAAGATCCTTGCCGTAGCAGTTGTGCTTCTATTACACAGAGCCATGGTGGGAAAGCTCCTGGAACTTCTGCAAGCAGCGCAAGGGGGAAGCGAATGGTCCAGCCCCTCCCTGCCCCTTTCTTGCTCGTGCCAAGTACGTTCATAAAGAATGCCACATTTTTATTATAGAAAATGCTGATATAATTAGATGTTTAATGAACATACAAAATATTGGGGAGTTATGTCTGTCATTACACGTTTTAATGAGCATATTCTCCATGAAGGAGCTCTGTGTGCCCCGGGCAGTATACAGTCCACACTGTGCTATGTGTTGCATTGATTAGGACTCTTATGGAATAACAGGTTAAAAATGCACATAAAACTCACAGAAATGGCCTACATTTGTGATGCAGGGCTACTCTAACAGGATGCTTTTGCAGCCACCTCTCTTCACTCTCATTTCACTACAAGGAAAGCAGAGAGCTGGCACATTTGTTCCAACTCCTGTCGTGCTGCAGCATCACCAGAATTCTTCAGATGTCAAAGGCATACTTAGATCTCTAACATGAGAACCTTCCCTGACAGATGAACAGCATCATCTAGGGACCAGAGACCAGCACTAGGAATCACATGTAACATGACCAAGGAAGCTTGTGGAGGTCTGTAAAAAGAGCCGCTCCTGAGTGCAACAGTCCATCACGAAGGATGGTGTGTGGATTCGGTGATGTTCCAGAAGGGTGCTATTGCATCAGACCAGAGAAAGCAGCCTACAGTGCTTTGTCCTCTGAGCTGGAGGGATGCACAACAGCCTTGTTCAGAGCTTGCACAGTCACGATAACATCATGACAGAACTTGCTTAGAGAGCTTCCAGAAGTCTAGCTGACATGACTAAGACGTCCAAACTGGAGCTGGCTTACCTCAGGCTGCTCAGTAGGCACCAGCCACTCTGCCAGCCCTTGCCCCTCAAGGTTGCCATCCGAACACCAAGTAAGGAACAGCCTGGGAGAAAAGGTAATTGCAGCACTGAATGTAATCCCCACAAACACACACACTGAAATTAGCAGAAAATCTCCCCCACTGATATCAGTAGTGCCAAACCTGGCTCAGTACACAGGACAAAGCATGTTATGGCCAGCCGCTCCCTCAGCAGCAGACCTTCTGCTAGCTTGTCTATTTAAATTGCTGCCTCCTGCAAGCGGTACTTTGACTCTTAAATCAACAGATCTCCATAAGGATGTAAAACATCTTTATAACAATGATGATTCTAAACCACATCATGTCCAGAGGGAAGTGATATTCACTGCATGAATGAAAACTGTAAAAACAAATAAATAAATGATCCCATCCCCAGGGGACAATTACAGTCAATTGCTCTTGTATTCGCATCCAATTTGCTGCCAAGAAATTTAGACTATCAGGATTTACACATGGAAGGGTCCCTGTGAGGCAGGAATGTCCTAAATGACGGCCAATTTTCTCGTATGAAATTATGCCTTGTCACTGAAACTCACTGACTGGGGCTGTGCAGCAGATTTCAGCCTGAGACCAAGAACTTTATGCGGACTTATGATTACAAACATCCTGTCGTCACAGCTATGACACAGTCTAAGTTATTTGTTTGTTGTCATCAATTTAAGATAACTATCAGTAAGGGCTTTTATCACAACAATATAATAAAACTGTGATTTCCTTGTCATTTAACAGCAGGGACAAAGGAACAATCAGCATTCTGCTAGGTAAATGAATTTTCACACTTCTGGAGAACAAAGAGCTAAAAGGGGTTGGGAACTTACTTCAGATACTGCTCTAAATAGAAGGGGTAAAGACTAGAGCATGTGTAACGTTTAACAGATGAAGCAGATGCATATCCCACATGGGATACAGGACTCATGCAAGCCTGGTTAATTGACGTGTCATGCAATGTGGCTTCCAAAAAACAGATAAACAGAGTTACAAGCCAAACAAGTCTATTTCAATTGTTACTTTTATGGCCTTAAAAATAAGCACATCCTGCAAGACTCTGTCAGCTAGGAGCAAAAAGGCAGGAAACCACATGAAGAAGGGACCTAGACTCACGCTCAAAGCCAGGCCCTCAAGGGAATGCTTTGCTGAACTGGGGGCCAACAGCAGAGAAGCTGCTAGAAAGTGACAGCTGCTAGGCAAAACCGGGTCGGGTTCTTCATTACGCGTTTCCAGTTTGCTTTGCCTTGGCCACTGAGTGACCGGGGCGGGCGCTTCAGCCACTCCAGGAGGGCAGCTCCCAGCTAAAAAGACAAAACAAGCACAGAGAATGGACCAGAAGTGTTTACCATACTTAAAAACCCTTGAATAGAAAATAAATGAATGATGAAATAATGGGGGTCCTGGTAGCCCACCTTCTAAAACGTGGAGTTTGGTGCAATCCCTGCCTATTATTTTCACAATAGCTTGCATTCATTACTTTATTTAAAAATGGTGTACTCTGTCTGGAAAACAGGAAGTAAGCCATAAATCTCTAGTTTAAAAGCCATCTGAAGCCTGTGGACCAGATATGTTCTCAATCAGTAGTCAGGCAGTAAATAAACATTTATATACAGCAACTGCTCTCAACCAGCCTGACCTCCGGCTATTACAGGGCACATAAAGAGGAAATTTGTTTAGTCCCGTAAAAGCCCAGGCAATATATCAATAGATTATTAAAAATGGAAACAATGTAGGCTAATGGATTATATTGATTTTAATAAACATAAGTATATGGGATTCAAAGATAAGAGTCAGATATGACATCCTTCCAAGCTCACCTTTAGGGATATCTCCTAAAATTAGCAAAACTAGCTTTGTCAAGAATATCAGTCACTATTTTTTACTTTGCAAATTGACATGTTTTTGGCTGAAGGACTTAAATTGGAGGGTATTCATTTTTATTTCTGCCTGTGAACTATGAAAGCAGTCAAAAAGTAAACCTCGTACATCTTTTATTTTCATTGCTGTACAGACAAATCTTCAAGCAATTGCAGGCTGTCCTGAGGCATGCTAGATGAAAGTACACAGATACTACTGGGTGTTTTTTTTGTTTTAAGCAGCATTGCTCGCTCCTGCTGCAGCTCCTATTGGTGGTGAACACTGAAGCCTGAACCTCCTATGTTTTGGAAGCGTGGCAGGATGCTCATGCAGCGCCAGTGCAGTCCTTAAACACCTTAAGGCTCAAAGCACCTAAGTACATATACACTTGCAGCGGCTCTGACAGTGCCAAAACCCAACAATCCTGCAAATCAAACCAATTCTTACAACATGTCTATCTTTTAAATAGTTGGCATGTGCCCTGAATATGTGGATGGCTGTCAGCGTCCACTGATATTTGTCCCCTGCTAGGGGATATTTTCCCTGTGCTGTTTGCTGAGCAGCAGGCTTCTTTTGAAGAGATCTCTTCAGCAGCCAGCCAGCATTGTTTTGAAATATTACTTTTATTTTTAACTTTCAGAGAAGGTTTGTGGAAGAACTGAATTCACAATTGAGGCATTCTCAGGGACAAGGGAACTGACAGACGAAGCGAAAAAGTAGGCAAAGGCAGCCTCATCAGCAGCAAGGTGTACGTGGGTATGCCTCAATTATTTAACAGTTCAGACGACCTGATTTCAGACTTCCCTTAAAGACCATACAAAACAAAAAGATGCAGTTCTACTCCTAGGGTGACATCAGAAGTGATGACAAACAGAGAAGGATGCAACAGTTTTCTTGTGGATTCTCCTTTCTAGCAAACTGACAGGGGAGGTAGTAACAGCTCTCCCCATTTCATAGGTGGGGACCTGAGTTAGATAGATTAAGCTGAGACTTTTCATAGCAAGTCAGACCAGAAGGGACCACTGAGGATACCTTCTCCAACTTCTCAAATACTACAGACCTTAAACTCACACCATAATTTCTGCCCATTGTTTTTTTTTACCCAGCTATTGCATAATGTTGTGTAACGTTGTTTTACATTTACAGTAAGAAATTGTCACATTTCAAACCTGACCACGGATTGCATCAGCTTCAGCTTCTGAGTACCCAACACCAGATTTTCAAGAGGACTGAAAATCCACAGTCTTCATTAAGCAGCTACTCAGCACCTCAGAAAAGCAAGACCTTGGTAAGCACTTCATGTCAGGATTTGAAAAAACAGAAATGACTTTAAAAAGCAGCTGAATGACTTGCCTTAAATCACATTCGTGATCAGTAACAGCTACATGCTCTGAATTGTTGTCACACACCTCATTTACTAGGCAGCTATCTTTCTACAGAAGAAACTATGAATGACTGAGGCCTGAATGAGCAAATGTAACATCCAGAGGTCTCAAAACCTTCCTTACTAATTGGACTATCTAGATCCCAAACAAAGAGACATACACACATGCAACACCGTGCACATTCAAGTACCTAATTATGAACATCCTTAAAATTTGGGGTAACTCAGCTCTAACCTTTGTGGTTTGGACACCTTCCTAATTTATACTAAGAACATGTGTAGTTCATTTTATTGTACCAATCAAATGCTACTTGAAAGCAAATAAATGCAGGGCTAACCTCAAACATTTAAGAGTTTGGATGTATAGCCAGAAGTTGAATACTTATGGGATAGCCATCTGAACTGCCCACATTTGTTGAAATTGCAAAGAACGGTTACAAGAAATGATTTAGCTTGCTGCCTAGACATCAAAAATAGAAAGTAAAGAAAAAGCCAAGATGAATTTCTTTTATTAAATTGCTAGAGACATGATCAGGAAGTTGTCCAAAGGACAGACATGAACTGCTGTCCTCCTTAGTGCATTGTCTACTTTTCATTCCTTTCCTTGCAAGAGGAGGGAGTAAAAGCAGCCTTTATATGGGAACATCCATTTACTAGAAATGTTTGGGTTCTCTGCTCTCCAACCCAAACAAAATTCAGTGTAACAGTTTTTTTGTTTTGTTTTAATAAAACAACAACAAAACTTTGGTTGAAGTCTCTAGTGTCAATTGTTTTCTAAAGAAGAATACAAGACTAAATTTACAGTAAATTTCTACTACTGTTCATTAGCTCCCAACAGTAGAAATAACACCCTTGCAAAATCCTGAATACCTCACAAATTACAGTAATCTGCAATTATAAACTACAGTGTTAATGAGGTTTGATTGCCTGTTATTTGTGATGCCACCTATAAATGCCACTTACATTTTACAGCATATTGAAGTTAACAATCTGTTTTGAGAAGATCACTAATAGTCAAATGGACTTTTATGAACACCTTTAGTGATTTCAATTTGCTACCTAGAAACCAAACATGGTCACAGAGCATTTATCCTCACCATAGAGCTGAACCCATTTGATTCTTCCCCTCTCACTAAGATTTCCCTTCAATACTGACACTGGTCTTTGTGCAGGAGGGCCAGTTTTCTTAATTAAGGAGAGTGGCATCTGAGTTTTTATGCTTGACCTTTAATCAACAGTATTTTGGTAAGTCCCTAAGAGGACTAATTGTGTCATTCATATACTTAAGGGATAATGTGCCTTGCAGAGCAATACAGAAGGCAATAAACAGCTTTTACAAGAGATTAAACGCCCAAGTACAGCTAAAGCATTTAGATAACTGCAAAAGCCATTTATTGACACTGCTCTGATGCCAAAAAACACTTGTCTTATACAGTTCTACTCAGGAAAAAAAAAAAAGGCAGNTGTCCCCGAGATATTTCGTCAGAAAGCCTAAGTAACTTTTTGGATAGTTTGCTTAAAATAAACACAAGAAAAACCTCTAAGGATGACAGAGAGATTTGTTATTTTCAGAGGGCAGATTCAATTTCCGTAAGAGGGGAAATCTTGGACTAATTGACTTGAGTTGAAGCAGGATTCGTGCTTCTCTCAGTGGTAGCACTGATAAAATCAATCAGAACTGACCGGGGATGTACACAGCAACAAGAGAAAGCAATATTTGGGGTGCTAGGGGAACCAATGAACCAAATGGTACAGGGCTTTTTGTAGAGACAGAAGAAAAATAGTTGATAAAATATGAAAACAAGCTGCCATAGACAGGTGGAAATGAAAGACTAAAAAATTAAGTCTAATTTAGCATATGTGTTTCATCATGGTTGACTCAGCAGTTGATGTCAACTAAAATCTGATGGCTAAAGGCAGGATCCAGCTCACCGCATCCAAGAGCACGGGGGTCACAACATCAGCCAGAACCCTGTAAGAAGCAGGCTCTGCTGTGAACCCCTCAACCTGTGTGGTCACAGGCACTGCCTGACGCTGCTGAGGATACAGAGGAGGTCGGTGGAGTCATCCAAATCGACGAATGTCTGCAGCACCACACTGGCATAGAGGTGGGTATCTAACAACCAGCACCTGGTTCTCTTAGAGTGTCATGAACTGAGTCTAAAACAAATGGAGAAACTGAATTTCCTACCCTCCCAAGAGCTTTAACAAGGTTCTGAATTTCCAGCCTTTAAAATTGATAATTAAACAATTTTTGGACAGCCAGAAGAGCTCAGTATAAAAGTGTTACTGGTATCATCTCTTCTGGAGTTATTTTCTAAATCAAAGGGGACCTTTCCTAGCTGGAAGGAGGACAGCTAAGACAGAAAAGGATGTTTGAAGTTAGGAGTGGAGAAAGAAAAATAAACCATTTGTGCCAGTGTGTTATTGTCTCTGTCTCGTGACAGATAATTCCCAGTAAACACTCAAACTGCTAGTCCAAACCAAGCACTACCTCTAGGTACGTTCAGCAATGAGATAATTGCCAGAGGTGTCCAGAGCAGACTGTTTTGAGAAACCTGAGAAAAGTCAGGAACCAGGTTGCCTGATTTTTTAACCCCTTGCTCAGCTCACCCATGGCTTGTTTTCTGCTTTTCCACTAAGATGCTGCAAGTGTGATAGCAGCATATGCATGTGTTGTGTTTCAACACAAGGCAGCTAGCACCACCAGCTACCAATGTACACAGAGGGGAAAATAAAGTATATTGCTGATTCCTATAGAAAAAGCCTCTCCTGCAGCTCAGGGACAGTTGCAGTTTTGTGATAATGAAAGCATTCAGCTTAGTATTTGCTGGTGGCCACCACAGGACATCATTTAGAGTCTTGATGTTTCACAATGCTATTCCTTTTGTCCTGTTTCAGAACTTCCCAGGGTAATGAGCTAGTCCCGCACCAACACTGGTCGTGTGAGGCTGCAGCAGGCCCAGGATGGTGTTGCATGCGGGTCTTCACTTGTTCTGCAGAGCCAAGAGCTGGTGCTCTGTGTCCTCTGCCTTTGTAACATTCTCAGGACCACTACTGGTTGCCCCCATTCACAAATATGGCAGAGAAAATATTTAAGAGATGCTCAAGTAAAGGGATTTCTTATTTTTTCTTCCATAAAACCTACCTGCATTTAACTTTCAGACCTCTGGGAAAAGGCAGTAAAATATTTGCATCTTTAACAGGTTCCTGCTAGTATGCCACATCCAGGAGAAGGAAATTAATGCATCCCCTGCACGAGGTAAGTACATAAACTGTCACAAAATATTAATACAGATATGAAGCTATTAGAATAAACTTCACTGCCAAAACAACAGACCTTAAATATGAGTAACCAAGATAACTGTAAACTAAAAGGACACATTAAAGCTGTATCCCTTTAAAAAATTAAATAAATCAGTTTTATAGTGGTAGGCACTTCAGAAAGCTTATGTTTGAAAGTCTAAGGGCAAGTCAATAACGCATAGCTAATTGGAGAACAAACTGACATTCATAAGCTGGCATTTAACACAACGATGGTAAACAAGGTAATAGACAGTTAATGCAGTGGACAAGGGTAGTGAACAGCAGCGATCCAGGTTGAATAATGGAAAAGGACCAATTGAGCAAATTCGAAGTGCAAACATTCTGATTTCAGCCTGCTTAGCAGGGATCACTGGCAAGCTCACAGCTCTAATAGGCTTATTCGGGTTGTTGTCTTTAAAGAACAAGTGTGTCAACCACAAAAAGAAATCTACATAATGGCAAATGAATCTGGGTTACTAAGTGCACATAGTGATAACGTTCAGGTGGGTAAATACTAATGGCTGCTTAGCACTGATAGACATCTGAAATAACAGCAAGCAATCAACATATTGGCCAGTGCATTACTTAATGGTGCATTATCTTAATATAAAAATTACAAGGAGTCAAAAAACCAAAGGAGTGACTGGAGTTTAGTTCTCCCTTATGTAGTCCTCTTACTCTTAAAAGGTTTGCTGCTTTATGATATGGAGACAGTACATTTGGGAGGACTTCTGAGACATCTTTCTCATACAGAGATATTAACACTGAAAGGGCCTGTCAGGATTCTATGGTTTAATATTTTTGCCAAATGAATGTCTTAAACTCTCCCAATGCTTCCTGCATACATCATTCCTTCTGAGTGAATCAATACACAAGTCTTCACAATGCACTCACACTGATGGCAAAGCCCATGGCCTCACCAAGGTCTTTAAGTTATCGCAGCACAGCTATTACATAGACTAAAATGGGACAACCTGGTCTTGCTTAGCAATTTATGGACTTCTTTAAAGCTGACTGGGGGATGTGTGAATATTGAAGGGACAAAGCAGAGAAGTGGGATTTTCTTGCCTTTCACCTATCCGGTGGCACAGCTGTGGGTCTGGGAAAGGAGAAGCCAGGAGGATAGGAGATACAAGATAGGGATAGCCACAGAGACCTGGGCTAGAGCCACAGAGCCGAGTTTACTTCTCTCACTCCAGGTCTTTAAATATGGACACTATGTTTGTCCTAACAGTTAGGAGTAAAGATTTTGTTGGTAACTAGAAAGTTTTTGATCTCTCAACAGCAGAGTCATCTCTACTGAGTCTCCCTGGAACTTGCTCGGAAAGTCAAGGACAGGATTTCAGAAATGTAGGTGAATTTTTTCATTAAAATTGCAGTCAATTTTGATATTCAAGAATACTTGACCAGCTTTTGGATTCTATGCTTTCCTTCCCAGTCATACAAAGGTCTCTTCATCTACTTATTTACAGCTTATTTTGGTGCACCTCCCATACTAATTGCATGCCTATTAAATATATTTCTTCCCAGCATTATTCAGATGGTAGCTAGGCCTTTTTCCCCAGAGAGGTGCTAGGATGCGTCCAAGGCTTCCAAACAGCCCATCCCACCTGGAAGAACCAAGAGCAGACCCCCTGCCCCATGCAGGATGTACGTGATTTTTATCGTCTAACATCTAATATCAGGTTACGCCTTAGCCAGACTTCCTTATCCTATGCCCTTAAGTTAAGCAACCACCACTTCAACAGTTAATACTAACAATTTACATGGCGTCTCAGGCATTTTGTCTAAAATTAATGAAGCCCAGCCATTACCAATTAGCATCATGCTCTTTACTCCACTCCTCTGAAATCAATTAGTGTTACCCCAGTGCTTAAAGGCTTCCATTTGCTGTGAACAAACCAGTTTGCCATTCTATAGTTTGGATCAGAAAGAGTAATGCTTGCTGTAATTCAGACGTTTCTTCTGGGTTTACTGTGTGCATGCCAAGAAGATGACTTTATAGGCAGCTGGTAATGATCCCCATATGCCACCTGACAAGGCCACGATCTCTGCTTCAACTCCCTTCCATCCATCAGCTCCTCTCAACGCCCTTGGCCAACAGACTCTTAGAGCACTCAAGGAGTGATTTCTTTTGTTAGATTCCCTGGCTTTGTTTTTCATTCATTGATCTAGAGCTGCACGTGATTTTTTGCAGACAGTTATCTGCTGCTACCTTGTCCCAGAGACACCTTTTGGAACCTTTCTTGATTAACACATTTCCTTTCAATTCTGAATTCTAGACCTAGAATTCAAGGTGTCTATAACAGATGACAAGCAACTCTGCTGCTAAATGTAAACCATTTTTGATGTCTTTATGTTTCAGATATGCTAAGCCTGTTTTTGAATAACATTACTTGGTTTTTAATTACTTTAGCAGCTTCAGTGGAGTTTACCCAGTGTCCATCAGAATAATCAATTCTCGTTCAGGTAGAGGTAAGAGGTATGGAACTAAAAGGTGTGGGTGTTTTTTTTTTTGTTTTGTTTTGTTTTTTTGGTCTGGTGGGTTTTTTTTTTTTTTTTTGTTTGTTTGTTTTTAAACCTGAGAAGCTTCCTTGTCATCATCCCTGCTACAGGTTTTATAAAACCCTTGCCCCAGAGCCTTTGCTCTTCAGAAACCTGGATCTCATCCAATCCCAGTTTAGCCCTCGAAGACTCTTAAATACACCAAAAAGATGCTTTCTGTTGAAGAAATATTTTTCTGTTCAGACGGTACTCAAAATAGAGCTGGGAAGATTTTTAGACTTCTGTATTAGGGGTGAGTAAACCAGAATAGATATAATAAGCATCTTTTTGCAAGTAAATAGGCAGCTTTTTTTCCCCCAAACAATTCACAGCCAGGCTTGGGATATGTGATGAGCAGTGTGGAAGTTGCAACACTAACAAAAAAAAAAAGGGTTATGCAGAGCAGGAAACTGTTAGATGCATTTCCTCCACATGTACAAGTGAAAGAGCATGTGTGGGGAAGGAAACTCCACTACAGCATGCTTTCTAACAGACTGCTGTATATTAATGATAACCTCATTTATTTGTGCTTGTGTATAATATGCTTGTAAGGCTAATATTGATAGTTGCCTGAGTCTCCTAAAGCCTGCAAATTAACTAACTACACATCTAAATTATGGAAACACAGTTGTGGAGGATACTTTCTCTAAAACATTGACTCATGTAATTGATGACAATGGTTTCCTTTTTAACTGGTTCCTGCTAGATATAGTGGGAGGCAGCATGAATTGCATATCCTCTATTGCTAAGTGACAGCTAAGATTAAGCAGATGCTCACTAGGGTATTATCCCTTGTGCAAACAAATGATAATTTCCATCATCAGCGACCTGACTCATAAGGAGTTATGTATGTGTGGGCTGCGTCGTTTACTCTGAATTTCTTCCCCACCAGACAGGACACCCAGGGACTCTCACTTATGCCTGTACAAGTCAAGAATGACCTTGTTGAAGTTGATGAGATTGTACATGGGTGAGGGTGATGGGGGGAAATTGTGTGGTCCTGGCATGGGAGAAGCTGAGGATCTGCATCTAGAATATCTTACTGGAAAGTCACAAAACCTCATGAAAGGATAGCAGTGATCGTATGGCTTTTCAGGCTGAATATACAACTCTTTGTCCACTAAGAGGAGACAAACTGGCCTGGAAAGAGGACGTAAAAGACCTGACAGGAGTCATGACAAGCATAAACCCACATCTCTGAAGACCACAGTCCTAGTCTTCCCACACCACAGCCTTCTTGAACATCACGTGGCAAATTCCTCAGACTGAGTTCATCACATGCATTTAAGCATTTCTCTCCCATCAACTGCATATGTGCACACCATAACTTGCAGCAGATTTCTCACCCATTTGCTTTCACCACTACAGTTCCTACTAAAATAAGTACTTCTGAGGATTCAGGCCTCGGTTCTAGGCAGTGAAGTTGAGCTAACAGCAGTCCTCAGTCCAACAGCTTGCAATAGGCGTCATTGCCTGCAGCATTTTGACATGCTGATGCACCATTAGTTGGATTGCAGTAAACATTAGCTAGAAAGATGAAAGAGAACTTTGAGAACTTTGGCATGTTAGTGTCTCCAAAGGCACCTAAGAAAACTGAATAAGTTCGGAAAGTTTTCAGCAGCAGGACCAACATGGGCCACACGAGAGCCCTCAGAATGATTAGACTCATTAAAAACTGATATTAGAAACATTTGGTGGGACAGAGCAGCGCATCCATTTAGCTGCTGTTTACACAAGTTTATAAGAGGCACTCACAACCATAGCATTTTCGTCACAAACAGCAAATATTTAAAGCTGCATAAAATACCCAGATCAGAGAGAACAGTTACAGGCTAAGTGTTATTTGGATAAATTAATCACTGAGGTATAATACATGGGTGGGAATAAACTTAAATCGAGGATAAATTTGGTTTAATGATTTTAACTTAAAGTCCTCATAGGCTGTGTATTTCCAGAACATTAGGAGGCAATTCCTGTTTTCCCCTTCCAAATCCCACCTCCGAGGTCCCTGCCACAGCCCACCCTCCCCTCCAGCCTGGGTGAAGCAAGGTCAGCGTGCTCACAGGAGGCAGCACAAGGGATGCCTGGTGGCTCCCGACCTGCCTGCATAAAGACGCACCCTTGGAATGAGAGCTATTTCCATGAGAATCAGCTCTACAACTGGACTTCACTCCATAGTCAAGCACCAGAGAAAGCACAGAGGATTTTTGGAGACTGGCACCAACTTTCTAAGAGGCTTTCCTCCCCTCCAAGACCTAAGGAGTAAACAAGTTTCCAGTGGCCATCCTCAGCCATGCAAACAGAACACAGGCCATCGCAGTGATGGAACCAATGCAGCCATTAAACCTGCCTTTCATATGTCCTCCTGTTTCAGAACAGCCAAAAAAGGCACTTTGTGCCAGAGGGACAGGACTGCTTTGTCTCCCATTTCTGTATCACAGTGAATCCCACTTCTTCACCTGGTCTCCCTCACATTTTCTGTCCTTCTCCTAACAGGTACATATTGATTCAGGAACTCATAAGTTGATCTCCTGTTAAAAGCCTCCTGCTGATGATTTAGAGTCACTTAAGAAAAAAGCATGCACTGTACAACAAAGCAAACCATCTAAGGCTCTCAAAGGTAAGACACCAGAGAACATAACCCTGAATGTACTTTTTTTGTAATTAGGATTTCCTGTTTCATTGTAATGGCTTGAAATCAGGTGCTCAGTTGTGTCCCCATCTCTTGTGCTGAGACACCGTGTACCCTGTCACTGTTTCTGTAAGCATCATCTCTTCAGGAGCACATCTGCCACACGCTCCTGCTCAGAAGGGATGGAAATGTAAACAGCTGTGCTGGATTGTATGAGGTTTCTTTGTTTCACCCATTTGTTTTGACTTTTTTTTCCTGTGTTTTTCCCATTTAGAAAGTACTTCAGCTCAAAGGGTGATGACCAAACACAAAGCGCCTGCTGCAGGATGCCCATCTCCAAAGGGAATTCCCTCATGCTGCTTGGAACAAAACCAAAGGCAGAAACAGAAGAGATACAGAAGCTGACCTTGCTTCTCCATAGGTTAGCCAACTCTTTGTCAGCATCCCAGACTGGAAACTCAGCCAAAGCCTCACCGGTGTGAGCATGGGCTCCTCCCCGCACAGCCTCGTGGGCACAGCCCTGGCCCAGCAGGACCCGTGCCTGCAGCACAGGACCAGCCCTGCCATGCTCTGATGTTCTCCTGGATCAGCTCCCAGCCCATTACACAACACAGGAAGGGGCACCTACTTTTTCCTCACCAAGAGGCAGCAGATTCTCTGCAGAGCATCACTTCTGTTGTCACTGTGAGCTACTCTGGCCAAGGGTGCTGCTCGTTGCCCAGATTCAGCGGGCAGTTTCTGGGTGAAATCTGGATTTGGGCTGGCTGACCCCGCTGCCTGCCCCATGTCAGCAGACTGGAAGCCCCCAGCAGCACCGGCTGTGACAAAAGGCCTGTTCCCCGAACCATTTCCAATTTAGAAAGCCTCCAGACAGGCTTCTGTCCTGGTGCAGACACGCCGCCCATGCTTTAGGCATTAACAAGTTTAAGGACACTTGCAGCACAACAGACACTGCACTTAATGAGAGGCCGCTTGCTCAGGGCGCAAGAGGCAGAGCAGCAACTGTTAGTAAAGAAGCAGGTATACTGGGATATAAAAGGTCCTGGGGTTTATTTTAGCCAGAGTTAATGTAAGGACTGCGTAGGGGCAGTTCATTGTTCTGTTTTCATAAAGTCATTTAAGTAGCAAATGGCCCCTGAAACTGATACTATGGTTTGAGTCATGTTGGAAGACATATTGAATTAATGATGCAGGTGTGGGTTGTTGTTCCAAAAAACTTTTTTATAGCAACAGTGGGAGAGGAGAAGGGAGGGGGGAAGTTAAATGAAAAGATTTGGTCTATGTTATGTTTTTCTAATATTTGAATTTTAGCTAAGATTACTCTTTCTCCTCTCTTTAATATATTGTTTTAAATAAAAAATGCTAATAAATCTTGAGAGAAATATGTCATAGTGGAGTTTAAAAACTGTAGTGCAATATATAACAGTTCATAAAATATTCTATTCAAATAGCCAAAATTGTAGTGCATTTGGACCAGAAGTAGTTAACTGCAGGAACAGCATTTTATTAGCTACTAAAATTAAGAAAGAGTACTGCTGTTTCACAGCCAGATAATTAAGTACCGTTTTCTCTTTTTTAATACTATAAAATTAAACTTCCTGTTTAAATGGCCTGGTGGGGACTGTAGGCAAAGGGTCGTCTGATGAGCCCTCCGGGCAAATCCAGAAACACAACATAGCACTTATTCACACAAGACTTTAACAGGGTGGAAAACACTGCGATTGAGTAAAAAATGCTGCAGTAAGCGAAAAATTGCAGGTAATAAATCAGAGATCCATTTTTTCACATCATTTTGGCTAATCCATTAAATCTCAGTGCAAAGGAATCTATCAGAAACAGAAGCCACTGCCTTCATTTCTACATCTCCAAATGTTATTAAAACTGTACAAGCAGCAAAAGAACTCAATTAAGCCCAGCACACTGATGAGATGTTCCAGTCACTCCTGGCCCACCAACTTCTCCTGGTTCTTTTTTGCTAGTGACAGTTTTGCTAAGTCTGTCCTTTAGAAGGGATTATACTCCAGCACTTCAGTAGGGTGAAGTTTTTCCTCCATGTTTCTTTGCAATGTGTTTTTTCACTTGATCTCTCAATGTCTACTCAAAATAAATTGCTAGTAGCAAAATAATGCCTAGGTTATCAACCTATACTAGGTGCACTTTTCTACCCATCAATCTTACCCTGTTATGAACCTGTATGCTGTGAAGGAAAGTGACTCCTGTTTTGACTGAGAAGCACAAATACTACAAAAAGAATTAACCCAACTTTGCAAATATGAACATGAATTCTGACAGTCTATAATTAAATGGTGAATTTGCACTATGTAGCACCTTATTAAATGAAATATTGCTGTACAAAGCAGACAAGAGTCTCACCATTAACTACCCAGCCCCTGTTTTTTGTATATTATAGGCTTGGTTTTATTGGTTCACATCTAACATGGAAAATGCACAACCTGCAGATACTGCAGCCTGCATTTCTGCTGGCAAACAACGAAGCAGCATCTCCCACCCAACGCAGTGGGAGCAGAGCCCTTCGGTACCTGCAGGACTGGGTCTCAGCAGACAGGTGCTGTCACCCCGACCAGAGCTGCTCGCCTGGTTGTTGATGCACAATGGAAGAGGCAACCTGCTCCAATTCACTGCTCCAGTTGCGGTTTACTTTCTACTGAAAACTGGAGAGATTAAAATCACCCATGAAGGCTTACTAATAAAATATTGCCTTCAGTTTTTACCCAACTGTACAAGTGCAATTGCTGTTGGTCTGCTCAAATATTTTGTTTTGTCCAAAACCACATACTAATAAAACGCTTCCATATACCACTAAATTACCAAGAGAAAGAATAATGTTATGGTTAAGGCACTTTATTAGGTCTGGAGAGATCCAAGACCATTCCTTGCTTTGCAGATGATGTCCTTTGGAGCCTGTGCAAACCACTTAGTGGGAATGCATCCCCACCACGTTAGCATCCAGAAGAATAGGTGCCTGGCTGAAGCAAGTCACTTAAATTCCTTCCCACCCTATGGGAAGGTAGAGGCATTTTTTCAAGATGGGATGATTCACCTCATCTTAAAAAATAATACTTAATGTTTGGGGTTGATTGCCCCCTTGCTGAATATGCACCTACTTATGTACATACAGATGCCATCTCCTTTGATCTAGAGCACACCGACCCTTGGAGCCACAGCTACGTGCACAGATAGCCTTCTTGTATAGGGCCACCTTCCACAGGGAGCCTACAAATATGAGTTTATGTTAGTGTTGTATGAACCACATGTTCCTCCTGAAAGACTTTTGCAACACCTCACAGGAGAAGATCAGATCTATGTGGAAGATGGAGTTCCAATTACAAAGAACTCCTGGATTCTAAAATTCATAGTTTTTTTTTTTAGGATGTGTGAAAGTCAAATGCCAAAATACATTAAGTAACTTAAAGCCCAGATTGACTGAAAGATTTGATTACATTAAAACATTACTCCACTTTTGAAAGTCTAATGGTATATGCCCATACTGTCCTACAGGAAATACAATTTTGTAAGAAATTACTGGAAATCCATGGTTACACTTGATCATTGCATGAAAATTCACTGCTTTGTTCTGCTACAGCTTTTGGTTACATTTTTCTTCTGAAACAAAAATTCAGGAACATTTCACCCAGTTGTATGAAGCATTTTTGAAGTAATGTGGTTTTGGCAACATTTCTATCTAGCACCAGAGCTACACATCTCAGAACAATGTGGGATTTGCCTTGCTCAGTTTTCATCATAAATTGCAAGCTACCTCTGGTTCCCTGAAAGCTCAACATTACAGACATCTTGAGAACCTAGAGGTGCATGGTGGTGGGGAGGAGGTTCACGATAATTGGGGCAGGAAAGAACAGGAGAAAGCCTGTGTCAGTATTATTTGTTATGCTTCCTCATGGCTTTCAGAAATCTAGGTAAAACTCAACTGGCTAAGCAACACAACCCCCTCATGAGATCTAACATGATTTTTGTTATCTCATTTAAGAGAAACTAGAAATGAAAAAGCCACCCATCATTTTGTCAATTCTGCCACCAGCACAGCAGAACAATAACATTTCAAACACAAATTTGTCCTGGTGGCAAGCAGCAGTTCCTACTACAAGGAATCAATTCTCAGTTTCACAAATAAAGACAGACAAAACAAATAGTAATTTTTCAGTGCCCCATCCCACAACATGAAAAAGACAGAATTGCACCAGTGGTGAGGACACTTCTCCTGCCTGTCCCAGTGAGGCTTGGCTAGCCCTATCACTTGTCATTAGTAGGGTATCTTGAGCAGTTTTCACACTTATTTTCCTGGTTTAACTGTAGGTGTGTTTTCGGCTGTTCTCAAGTGTCCCGTTTTGCCAGCCCCAAGTGTCCATAGGATACAGTAGCTGTGAAACTTTATGGAAGGCTTTGCTTGAAAAAATCCTTTTGTGCATTATGGTAATGTGACACTGCATTTTCATAACTAAATACATTTCAAGCCTTAAAAGAGAAAATAAAGTCTTTTATGTTGCTATTAAGTTTGAGTAAAGCCTGGTTATCAGATTTCATCCCTCTGTTCTTCTGGGGCCATTGCATCAGATTGCTCTCCAGATAAGCCACTGAAGCTGCGGGATCTCCTTCATGCATCCTGTGCTCAGCACTGCACGAGCTCTCCAGGAGAGACTAAACACTCCAACTACACTGCAGTGAAGAAGTGCTTTGCATTATAGCAATAATAAACTACTTCTAGAAGGAAAATCACACTATGTAATGTTTAGTCTCATTTAATCTAATATTGGTTGCTAATGGGCTCTGATCTTGCTTGTATATGTAAGGAATTCATTCCAACCAGTCAAGTGTTGAGATTAGCTTTTGCATTTCATTTAGAGCGCTCAGCACTTGATACCCGAGTAGGTCAATACAAGCTGCTTTTAAAATAAAATATCAAGATCCAGAAATGCAGGAGTTATAAACTAATACTCTAATAACTTTTTCTATTTGTTTCCTATTAATTTTGAAAATGATAGCAAGCACATAAAAAGATGGACAAGTCCATTCAATATAGGGGGTAAATCTTTAGAAACAAAAGCATGTTTAAGTACTGCTGGAATATTTTTTTTTTTTTCCCCAGAAAGTATCAGAACACAGCAAAAGCCTATATTAAGATGGTATGCAACAGGAACAAGGTAACAGAATACCTTTCAGATTTTGTTTTGCTGAACTGTGACAAGATAAAAATACAGCTTGAAGGAAAAATAAATTTAAGTTTCCTGTTTGGGCTAAAAGGAACACAATTACTGTTGTCTAAGGCAGCATCCTACCATTATAGGCAATAATGGTATCAGTGAATAAGACCGTCTCAGATTTTATTCTTCCACAATTTTTCCATACATTCCTTTCACTTGGATAACCTTTTCTAAATTTAATTCACCTGGTTCTCAGTCATATTTAACTCTGTCAAACTGCAGTTGCAATGCTACACACACCACCGAAACTCAGTGTTGGCAATATTTAAATTCATATACATGGAATTGCTTTTTGATGCAATGTGTCACATGGCAATACGTATAGCACTGGAAGTACCATGTTACAAAATTATTGTACTTTCAGCAATAGATGATAGACCAAAAATATAATAGAAGTAGAATAAAGGGATTAAGAAGGATCAGGTTTTATATCAGACTAATTTTGAATTGGATTATCTGGAACTGGCCAGCTGGAGTTAAACAATGGATTACTAGCAGAAAATACCTGTCCTGGGACCAGTATGTACTTCACAAACATTGTGTGGTCTCTCCTCCTCCTGCCCTTTTTCATGGTTTTAGGTAAAGCTATTTTCGTAGAAGAGTTCCCTGAAAATCGTGTTCACTACCACCACATACAGTAGATAGACCTCCTGCTTTCCTGCAGGTTTCAAGTCCAGCCGGACATTCAGTGAGCCTGAGATGAATCACGAGCCCCCAAACCACACAGACGCGCATGGGCTGGGCAAGTTTCAGGGTGGAATTCTAGGGTTTGTTAGCATGGTGAAAGACCTAAGAAAAGGAAAACCATAGGAAGTCCTAGAAATCTGGGCCAGCCTCCCACACCACTGAGCACTGCTCCAGCCGCTCAGCTTTGTCTTTTACCTGCCTAGGTGAAGCCCATTTTTCATCTTTTTAAAATCCATTTTTATTGCGCAGACCCACTCCATCAGCCATGCTCTCTTCTGAGTGCCAGGCGAGCAGAGCAGTAATCTCTGCATGAGACTCCCTAATTGGCAGCAGAGCACTGGCCCAGCCAACATCTGCAGCTGGTTTTGGTGATAATAAATCAGGGGTGGGGGGTTTCAGCATGGCAAGCGGCCAAGGAGCTTTCCTTTCCCCATTTAGCCAAGAAGTGGGAAGACAACAGGGAGGACCAGGGCAGCCCTGGTGCAGAGGGGAAGCGATCAGCCTCCAATCCTACCTCCAGCTTTCTGCTAAGGAGGCTGGACTGCTTCCCCAGGCCAGACAGCAGATGCCTGCCTTCTGCCTCCGAGCACTGACTTGTCCAGGAAGCCCCAGAATATCAAACAGCAAAATATGGGCACAAACATAGGAACAATCGCTTCCTGGGAGCAAAGGGTTCCTCACCCAGTCCTAAGAGGATTTCAGAGCTGCCCGAGCTCGTGGTGGTTCTGTGACCACCCAACGCTCACTAGAAACATTTCTGCAGAGAAGTTTACAACTACCAGCACAGATGCTCTGACCCAAATGCTGCATTTCTCCAGCTGCCTGTAGTATTGACAAGCTCAATGCAGACCTCTGCTCAAAATCCAGGTGAAACAGAAACCATAGGTGTGAGGTAATCCTAAAAAATAATCAAAGGCTGAGCCTGTCTAAAACAACTAAGAAACTGATACTTAATTTAAATGCTGCTGAGTCATTTCTGCCGATCCTTGCAACACAGTTTTATACTACGTTTTGGGGCAAGTTCTGCAAGTTTGATTGCTCAGGTACTGAGCAAGTGGGTTACAGAGATGCTGAATAACAAGCTACAACTTCCACTTATTACAAGCTAAAGTAGCCAGTCTGGTGCTCCTTTCTGTTTTGAGAAGCACCAAGTGATTTGAGCCTTCCTGAGAGCAGGTTAAGCTTGAAGGTATGCATTTGCAGGTGGGTAAAACCAGCTGACATAGACTAAGTGCTTCTGAACCCCCATGAGTAGGGTTGCTTGTGTTACACTGGAGATGCAGCAGAGTGGTCTGAGCTGCAAGTGAAATACCTCACTTCATTGTGCAGTGAAAGCATCCCCACCACACAGAGAACTACTACTGGCTGATCAATAGTTTGGATGGAAGAGCCCTAGTATTTGCTTTTGCAGTATTTTTTCCCCCTAAAGCCCTTTCAGTACTTCTCCAGAAGCAACAGGTGTTCCCGAAGACTTCCCTACTGGTTTTCAGGAAACCATCTGCAGATGCATAGAGCAGAAACTAACAGAAGCAGTCACTTTTTCCCTGGCTTTACGGAAGGCTTGTTCTCAAGTGCATAAGAAGAATCTTCACATATTCAAAAGCAGCAATGATATCAACTGCTGATGACAGCACTGTAAAACAAAAAAACTTAAAGAGCTGATAAAGAAAACTGACTCTAATATCCACATCTTGATGTTCTCCTTCCATTTTAAGACCTCTCTGTTCAAAGAGCAATTGCTCACATTGTAGACTACTTTTAAAGGTGGCTGGTGGCATATCAATTCACTTTGGAAAATTATTTCTACCTATAGTCTTCATACTAATATGTCCAGCCCCAGAGCAAGCCAAACACCTGACTTGCACGGCTGCCTTCACAACAAGCCTACCTGCACTGGAATGCCTCCCGCTGCCTTGGGGATTCAGGGCATTTTGCCATCTTCATTCACACTTCATCCCATCACATCTGGTTTGGTCCCAGTCCTTCCTTCAGCCTTAGCACCTTGCCAACTCATACTACCATGTCCTGTTGTTGAAGGTCCCCCTACAAAGTACTGCTCCCTAGCCCAGCCTTGTACCACTATTACAAGAGTAGTATTCCACAGTAGATGTCCACTTCATCTACAGGGTCACAGCTGTTGCTCCTCTAACACCTTCTACCACAGCTGATCCTTATGAACTAGCTGGAAAGAACTGCTACTGATGTTGGAGATCCTCTGGCTTTATAGTACTAGCATGTAAATTAGAATTGAGTTATGCAATCAACATAAACTCCACCCCTGTGATGCTAAATCACTAAAGAATGTTGAAGAGTGATTCAATTATGGGAGAATTCAGTCCTTTATGAAACAGCAATTAGCATAATTAAGAATGCTTGTGCCACTTACTGCAATGCCACATTTGACAACTGTAAACAGTCAGGTATTACACAACTTGGAAGTGGTGATTCACATTTGCAAAAGTAATATCTGGCAGGAAGTATTTCTTGAACTTAAACTCTAAAATCTATGGAAGGAGCTGTGTGCGATATCCTGTTTGAAGGCATTTCTAATTTAAATTAATGACCCGAAGGATATCTCAAGGCAATAATGATCTTATTGTACTAAATCCTGCAATAGCTGAAATGAATTATAAACTCCTCTAACTGATTTAGTGGTTAACATTCTGAATCATAGCTAACCAATGCAATGCTTTCTGAGTTCCAGCATCAGATTAGATGAAACTATATAGGCTGTCTTCAACCTCCCTGGCTGGTTTGGAACAGACAGTGAAAAATGTTCCCCTCTGAGTCAGTGGAAAGCAGGGCAGCCCTGGAGGTGATAAGCCTCGCCTTCTGGGAAGGTAACCACATTTCAGCTGGGCACCTCATTTCCAGCACACAGCTCCACAGAGATGCTGGAGTGTCCAAGCAGCAGAAAAGCTGACTTGCAAACACCAAGGTGAGCTCACCAACAGGATGAGAACTGCTTCACCTAAAGACAACTGGAGGTTTGTCACTGACTTTTTATAAAGTGTGATTTGACCAAACAAGAAACTCTTGAAGATTTACTTTGCACACACTATATCGTTTGCTAGTGGTAAGGTTCATTCCTGCTCTGGTAGCGATTTGCACATTTGTAAGTCCATATACCACATGTACACAGCACACAGTCAAAAACAAGGTGGATAAAATTTCCTTTTGAAAAGACATCTGACCAAATTGCCCCTGAAAAAAAGTGCTTTCAGCAGCTGAGAAAAGTAGTCTGTTATTGTACCTGAGGGCCAAGCTGCATACGAAGCAAGTGCTCAGGACTTGCATTTCATACTTTTTTTCCAATAGAAATTATGATGACTATACAGGTCTTCCTCACTGATAATCTTAGGGATTTCTGTATAGATTGGAACAGCCTAATTTGTACACCGCTTGCATTTCCTTGAATTTTGCCATTTCTTATTCTGTTTAAGATGCAGTAAACAAAGCATTTACTCCAAATATGGCTTTACATTAAATTCTACAGACATTGCTAGTATTAGGCTTTGTATTCTGTTATGAACCTAAAGGACAAATACAGCTGTAAAATGATTTACTAAACTTATTAGCAAATCCACAACCCATTTCCAAGTGAAATCTCAACAGGTTTATTGTTGTGATGCCTGACCAGGAGGAAGTCAGTGTTTTCAACTCTGTTTCCTTTGAGCTGAGCAGATTTGTTTGAACCCCTAATTCAAAACACAGCTTTAACTTTCCCAGCCCACATGGAGAAAAACACTGGCATGAGTGGAAATAAATCATCAGTACTTAATAATTATTAACAAGAACCTTGCAGAAGTGGAACTACTGAGCTGCATGTATCTCTGGCTAGTCATCCCTATGAGAAGTCCCAACAGCGAGGAATGACCACTGCACACCTCCACATCCCAAAGCCAGCAGCAAGCACGGGACACAGTTGCTACAATTGTCTTTGCTCTTTTTACCATTTTCTCCTTTTGTGCCTAATAGCACCCTCAAACATGGAATCAAGTCTATACTTAGAGACACTGGAACACAATGCAGGAACCACATGACATAAAAAACTTCCCATCTTGCAAATGGCTAATATATTTTCCTTGTTCCTTTCCTTCCCACTGTATGCTTTATTATTTTAAGGCCCTTTTCTCAGGGACAAACTTTGCCTCCCATTATTTCTAGCTTGCACCCAGTGATGAAAGCCTGAAAAAAAATGATAAATTAAATGAGAAGGAAATGTTTAAGAGTTCCTATTCATAACAAAAATACTTAAGGCAGCTTGGGCCATGAATCTTCCACAAGCAAGTTGAGATATACATAAAGAGCCCGATTCAGAAAAGAAGTGTGGAGGACTTTCATGGATGCCTGCTGTTCAGTGGATTTATGGGGGTAGAAGCTGGTATGTGGGCAGAGTCCAGGCAAGTAATTAGTTCCTTGCAGAACTCAAGTATGGAGTTTGGTTTTTCCAATTGTTCAAAGGCTTTTTATCCAAGCAGTGGGTTAGCAATAAGCCGGTCTGCTGTCACATTGTCCAGTGTCTGCTTGCTCTGTGGCTGAACGCTGTGCTGAACTAGTTGCCCCTCGTGTGTGAAGATTAATGAACGATTGAGTCCTGGTTTTTAGTCAGTGGAGACACGTGCATCTAATTAAAGGATTCAGAAATCTTGCAGAAAAGTCTCATGGTGTTTTTCAAAGCCACCCAATGTTTTTGTTTGGTTTAATATTCCAGTTATGCCCAGTTAATAGGGATTAGCTTACAAACCTCATTTACCTTTTTCTATGTCAACTTTTAGTTAACATAGTGGGGAAACCACTAGATCCATAAATCCTATGGACTTAAATCATGTGTTTACCCACGGAACAGGAATAGGCCTGGACTATGGCAGAGAGGTGCCCCTGTCATCATGTCTCACTGACACAGAGGACCACCTTTTGGGTTAGGTCCCCATCATCTGTCCTTTCAACTCCGATGATTTTCAACAAATGTCAGCTCCTGCCAACAGACCAAGGTTCTGGGTTTTTTTATAGCCCTGGAACCCACAATCTGAACCAGGACCACCCATTTCACATAAACAAACAAAAACAAGCCATACTTCTGCAAGAACTGGTCAAAGACAGACAGAAAGGTTTAAACTCCTTTTTACAGGCTGGTGAAGATCCAGCAGCTTCATTCTACAGACACTTCCATACAACATACATGCCATGCATATAGCAGGAAAGATAAGACATTTCAGGCATTTCCACCCTAACAAACAGCAATGATAGTCATTTTCAAGTTGAAAAGGAATTTTGCATGCAGTTTTTCCACAGTTTTACCTTTAGACTCCCCTCTGCTTAGACACACACAAGCTAGCTCAAACTCAACTCCCATTTTTTGTTTGGGCATTTCCTTGCAGAACAAGATAAAATACATCATTGCATTGTTGTGAATAGTTTACTCTGAATTGCTGCCAAGTCAGCCTGAGAAGTTACACTTTTGCTCAGAGTGAGAGCTTGCATATGACAGCCTGGGTGTGCTGGATAACCAGCCCTGGAAGTAAACTAAGTGCATGTTAATCAGGCTGCGTCTGGACTGCTGCTGGTGGGGAATAAAACAATCTTTAAGCCCGCATAAAATGGTGAAACATTCATCCTTAATCTGAACCACCTCTGCATTCAGCTGTGCTGAGCATTGAGACCTTCATGTATAATATCTCCTAACATCCAAATTTGCCTGGACTTTCAATTATCCAGACAATAATGAAAACATGTTGGTGAGGCAAGCATCAGGTTACAATCACAAATTCTTACTTCAATAACAGCCATAAAACAGAGACCTAAAGCATGTTTTTTGCTTTTTTTCCAAACATTAGCAACTCATCTGATACTTAGTCCAAGGATCCAGTTTCCTGCAAGCTGATGACATGTGAGACCACAACCCTGAGGCTGATATTAAATTATACATATATACATATATAAATATACAGAAAGAAAACCTGTGAAATTACAGACACAGATGTGTTATTGGTGTCATAATTTTTTTCCATTAAACACCATATTAGGTTTATCCCCTCTCTATACTTGAAAATCTTCACATATAAAAGATGAATAGCAACTTCTCAAGGGGATCCTTGTGGTTTAACCTTGTTACAGGAGGTCAAACGCAACATACAAACTATATTGGTACAAAGATGACTGTAAAAATGGAATTAGCCTTTCGCTCTCCATTCAAATGGAAAGGAAGCAAACTTTCACATCTGAATCACTCCTGCTTCAGACCCCCAAAAGGGACTGGTGCATGTGGGTCCCCAAGTAGCTTGAAGAGCACATTTTGTAGAGAAGGAGCTATCAACATGAGGCCCAGATCCTAGCTGGCATGATCGTACACTTCTGAAATACTGAACCATAATCATTTAAGCTTGAAGTATCCCAGGTTCCCACACCTCCTCACTGCTGACCCCCAGCCTGAAGAACCTGCTTCTCCTCCCATGCACGTCACACTGACCTGCTCAGCTAACATCAGTACAAGGCTCCAGCAACTGCACCGCTCTCTTCTGTGTGGCACAAAGAGAAGACTTTTACCATTGGAGGGAAAAAAAAAAAAAGGAAAAATTACCATAGCAAACAGAGTTGGTGGGAAGAGGTGTCAGAAAAAGAACTCAACCTTCTGTCCTTTATTCTCCACACATGTAACCCTGGAAGCTGAGGCTTTCTTTGTAGACAGCCCACTTTCTGAAGTGAGCCTGGGCTCTGTGCTCCCAGCACTGCCAGTCCCCACACATCCATGAGGATCCTGGGGCTTTATAAAAGGGGACTTGAAGAAGTCATCTGGAGGATTTTTTCCTGTCCCATACCCTCCTGCTGCTGTGGGAACATGCTTGCATTCCCCCACCAGCAGGGGTAGTGGCTGCTGGCTGGCAGGGAGAAGCCAGCACTCCAGAAAGAAAACTTGCTCGTTTTCAAGCTCTCTTCTTGGAGTAGCTGGGTCAGGGGGCTGGGATGAGCAACAACAACTGTACTACTGAAATAAGGGTGAGACAGGGTGCAGCAATGCTAACATGGATTTGTGAGGGAGCCAAGAGGCGTGCTAACTCCTGACACACCATTTACAGCACTTCCCATGAGACTCTCACATCCAGCCTAGAAGGGCACAGCCACAGGCTCCCTGCCTTCCTACAGCCCCCTTCGGAGCTCCCACGGCCACCACTGCTCCCACCCTCCCACGCCTGCCTGCGCAAAGGACAGAGCATCGCACTGCAGAGGCGAGCAGCAGGCTTCCCACCCCAGCCACACAGCTCCAGCTCGTGGCATCCTCCCCACACAAGCCACCAGGCGCAGAAGCAACCTCCCACACCCAAAACATCTCTTGCTGCAGGGCCGGGCAGCCGACAGGGTCCAGAAAGCCCTCAGGGTTCCTTTAGAAAGGCCCAAACATACCATCAATTGTCCAGGAGCACAGACTGTCCCCAGCGAGAGGAGCATTGACTAAGAGGGGAGGCACCCCCACAGCCTGCCTTATGAGAGCCTCCCGGCACGCCTCACCACAGCTGGCCTCGTCAGCCCACCTGGGCCAGCGGCAGCCTGCAGCCCACCTGGGCCGCCCCGCCCAGCAGAGGGGCTTTGCTCCTTTCCCGCTACCTTAAGCTGAATTCGCAAATTTCTATCTTGGCTGTATTGAAACAACGTTGGGAACCCTGTTAGGTGGGAGGAAGCACTGTTACACGATTCAGGATATTACCAATGCTCTAAAAACCTGGAAGTCCTTACCCAAGCACACTGCAGGAATTCGTGCATTAATGCTGAGAGCCCGTGCCCCGGGTTTTGATCAGGTTTTCCTGGTGGTTTGTTGGCTGCTGTGAGATAGTGCAAGCAAGGAGCATGTCCTGCATCTTCTCACAAGGCACAGAAAGCAACTCCCATCCCTGTAATTCGTACCTCCTGTTAGTCATGATAGAGACCCCATGGAGTGGCATCTGAAGAGAAGTGCCAAATGATTATTTTCTGATAATGCCCCCGGTAGCGTACCCATTGGGATTCCATAAGGAAAAACTTCCTTCTCCTCCAGATGCTTAGCAGGCAAGACATCTGCAGGCCTTATGAATTTTACAGTCATCTGAACAGAAACACAAAGCATAAGAACTTCCAAAGGAAGACACCAGCAGCAACACAATAAAGATCTTCATTATTTTTCCTTGACATTTTCATGACAGAATTCATGTAGAACATAATAAAAACATGAGGCATGTTTACTGGATGTTTTATAGTTCAATAAAACATAAATAAACAGCTTTTTAGATCAAAGCTACATAAATAAGGAAGCACTGTGTCTTCTGAGACCAAACTAATATATCACATAATCCAAAGTTGAAAGAAGTACTCCTGGCACTCCCGTTGTACTCTGGAGGAATCCCACCTAAAAGGCATAGTGCCTAACTCACATCTGACTTCTTGTTTTACATGTGTTCTAACAAACAAGTACAATTGAGGTGTTTTTTTTTTCACAGTACAACCATCTGTTTGTGAAGCCTTTTGTGATGAGATTTTTAGGTTCTATAAATGAACTAATAAAAAAGGAGCAAACAGTAGCATTTCCAGGGGAGCTTAGGGCTGGCTTTCTGTGTGTACAGTACCACTGCCTGGGCACTGAGCTCTTCACAAGTGGTCAGCATCAGTCCAAAGGCTCCAGCTTTCCTTAAATTTAGTGGAAAGACTGCTGTTGATCTCAGTCAGCTTTGGATCAAGTCCTGGCCCTTCTGAGCAGCGTGACTCACTCCAAACACCACATTTACAGAAAGGAGGAGTTCTCTCTCAGCTTCCACCCTCCTTGTGGGTACGTACCTTCCTCCTCGTGCTTGTCTTTCCAGTGGATGTAAACCTGAGCGTACAAGCCAAAGAATGAGTGGACTCCCAAGGTAGACCCACCAATGTTCCTCACCTCGGTCTTGTTACGTTCATGTGAATATTTGCAGGCTGTGACTGTATGTGATGCCATCAGCCTTCCAAAATACATATGCAGACCAAAGCCTGGCTTAGTCATCTACAGATCCAAAGCCTAATGTAGCTTGGTCGCCAACCTGATAAACCTTTTCTGTGTCAGTTCAAAAGAACAGCACACAATGTCAGACGTGGACTTTTTATTAGGGCCATACTTCAGCTCGCGCCAGAATAAACTCAGTGCATACCTGCACACATATTCCAGGATCTTGTGTGGTTTGCTTTTTCATTCCTGCCAGAAACTGTGTGGACTGTGAGTTTTAAGCATTATTGACGATCATACCTCAGCCTGTTTCCTGGTCTGCATTTTATGTTGTGTTCTTCACATGCCTATAGGTTTTTCCAGTTATTTTGGTCCCACGTCTCCTAATATGGGACAGTGGGAACTGAAAATACCCCGCAGAGTTCATCTTGGTATGCATTTATTGATCCAATGCCAGGGTGCTGCTGGCCACTCCTAAAAATAGTCGCACGTCCCTCACGGCTAGGGAACCCATTAAAGAGAACACAACCAAAGCACAGCCTTGCCCAGGGGCATCTGCACACAGCCACGGAGCAAACGTGCGGGGCGCTGGCTGCAGGGATGCTGGGGTGTCCCGTGTGTAACCGAGCTGAAAACATTGCTCCTTGCTAAGGGTTCTCACCTGGGCTTGCAGTGCCAGCCCGGTGCTCGCAGTGACACAAGCCTGCTGCCACAGCGGTTTCGCAGTGATTCAAACGCCTCCGTGGCCGCGCCATAAACCTCTCTGTGGTCCAGCATCTGCTCCAGCCTCCAGGATTCCCAGGTCACGCTCGCTCAAGTGTACAAATGGAAACAGCGTTTTCCTGCCTGCCTTTGTGGTGACTGTGCCCAGCACCTGAAGGCCAGGCTGTGCTTTTTCTGCCTCACACATCATCACCCTCCGCCTGAATTAACTGGCAAGCTTGGTGATGATGCGTGAGGCCAAACAGAATCCAGCCTGAGCTGCCAGGGATGCCTTGGCTCTGCAGCGCTGACAGGGCTGGAAAAAAACTACAGGCGGATCCTAGAAAGTTGGATCCTGCATCACTCAACCGAGCCTGAGCCGCAGGAGCAGGCTCCAGTGATGCACAGGCGTTGTTGGGGGGGCTGGATGGTGGCTGAACCCCAAAACTGCTGGCCAGGGGCAAGGGCTGGGCTTTGTGGCAGTGCCCTCGGTGCCAGGGGAATGAGAGGCTTCCTCACCTGCCCGTAGCCCCGTTCCTCAGCCCCTTCCCGCTGCAGTGTGGGAGCTCGGAGCAGGAAACACGGGAGGAGCCGTGCTGCTGTTTGCAGACATTTGCTTGGCCTCGGCCCTGCCTCGTCGACCAGCGCGAGCTCTGAGCTGGGGCGGCGCGCGCACCCCCGTGGCTGTTCTCCCACAGACTGGCCCGGGGAGCGCGGGCGGCCTCGCTGAGGGAAGGCAGGCTGGACAGTGCAGGAGCAGGGGACACGCGCACCCTCGCCTTCCGCACCGTGGACCGCAGTGCCCGCAGCCCCGGCCGGGCACACCTCCCGCACGGTGCCCGTGCTGCGGCGGGCGGCCCAGGTTGTCCCTGCGCGCACGCTGGAGCGGGTAACTTTATACCAAATGTGCTCGTCTAAAAATATCTCGCTTCTGTGTTTTTTGACCATATGCCCAGGATCATGAAAATTTTTCCGTAGGAAAAAAAAGCTCAAAAAAAAAACCTTAAACCCATAACATCTTGGAATGATTTGACCACTTTCTTCTTTAGGACATTCTCTCCTTTTTATAACATGATGGGGTTTCTCCTGAATTTAAAACATCAATTTGGCCTAACATGAGGGGAGTGTTCATTCTTCCAAACCATAAAGATCTGAGACTATAAACTGTTGTTTCTTAAATGCTTCACGGCAAAAGGCATTCAAAGCATAACATTAACACAAAGTTTCTCTGTAAAACAATCTGGGAAGTGTAATCTCTAAGAGGTTTTTTATGCACCATGGCTAATTGTTCCTGACAGTATGATTTTACATCAGGCACTTTTTGTAAATTCAACACCGTTCAAACTTTATAGCAGGTAATATTCCTTACAACTGCTAAAACCTTGACCACGTCTAAATTACTGCTGCAGAATAACGTTAATTTTTTTTTGTTTCGTTTTGTTAACTACAAAACACTGGGACCAAGTTCTCCCACCTTGCAGCTTGGACCGCTGCAGACAACTTTCTGAAGTGCTTCCCCAGCAGAAGTCCACCCTGAGCCAGAGGCAGCTTTTTACATGGTTTGTGCACAGCAAAGAGCAAAGTGCACTGCTGTGGGCCAGCACCTTGTGCTCGACCTGCTGTGGCTGGACACCACGGGCCCGTGGTCATCTTTGCGGCAGAGGGGCAGGGCAGAGCGCAGACATTTCTGGCCTTTGGGGCTGAACATGATTGCTGAAAACTCAAGTTCTAAAAGCATTTCAAATGGCTGTGTTTGAAATGTCATGCATGTGTGGGGCCTGATTCAGGATTACTTCATGCTTGCACTAGGCTTGAGGGCATCAATGTGAATCAGACGGCCTTTCTTACAAGTAGTTACCACTGGGCTCTTGTCCTACAACCAAAATTTGTGTTTTATCAGAGAATCTGGAACCTGGAACTGCACAGATTGCTGAGAACAGGTGCACAAACCGATGAGATTCCACAGAGCTTTGCCCAAGCCCACACTGTGCTTACACCGTCATGTGGTTCAGCCTCTTGCCTGGACATAACTTCCACCTGCACAATCTGACAGTTCGTGGAGGAGCTTCTCTCCCTGTACTGCCTACAGATGGTCCTCCCGAGAGCACCTACAATGGACCTCCCGAGCCAGGTCCCATGCGGCCAGCAGTGAGATGTGCCCCTCAGCCTTCCATTCCGGCCCTCCTGAACTTTGGTATCATGGTTGCATTTAACATCTCAAACTACAGGCCAAGGTCTCAGAGTGCAACGCCAAAAAAAAAAAAAAAAAGAATCACAAAATCAGTTTTACTTGGTTGAAAATCCCTCCACTACCTAGGCTTGACTTAGTCCACGCTGTACAGAGCTAAGCATGTAAAGGTAAACCATGCTATCAGTTGTTTGCTCATCAACATAAGCTTTGCATATTCTACTCTGTTTTTCACAATGTGATTAATTTTGGAATCATATGAAAGCCAAACTAGTATTTTACATGAGGTTAATTTAAATTCTCCTGCAGTGAATACCGCTTGTTTCAAAAGCGTCAAAAGCACTGCAGCACAGCCTCCATCCTCATAGAACTTCAGGCTGGTTTTGCTTTTGCGTGAGACTGCCTGTGGAACTTTGCGTGGCCATAAAGCATGCCCATTCAGGCCTCCAGGTCTCCAGAAGTGGCATTATGAAAAAAGTGAGTGCTGCAGGATGGATCCACTGGGGCGCTGGACCACTAGGAGAGCTTGGTTTCATGTAAAAGGTAAGGTGGAGTTCCTGACCACACACGCTCACTAAAGTTCCCATGGCACTTTTGCCTGCTGTAGAGGTATTAGATACATTCTCCAGTTTGGGAAATTCTGCAAGCCTAAATTCCTCTTGAAATCTCATTTGAATAGAGAGGTTTACTCTTGACAATGCTGTGTGAAACAGCTGCCACTTTTTGAGCAGAAATGGTTTAATTTCTGTGGAGCTGTATTGTCCCTTCTTGGGAAAGTTTCTAGAGTAGATCTTAGTGAGAAAGAGAGAGAGAGAGAGAGAAAAAGAAAAAGAAAAAGAAAAAGAAAAAGAAAAAGAAAAAGAAAAAGAAAAAGAAAGACAAAAAGAAAGACAAAAAGGAAAAGGAAAAGGAAAAGGAAAAGGAAAAGGAAAAGGAAAAGGAAAAGGAAAAGGAAAAGGAAAAGGAAAAGGAAATAAAGGAAAAAGGCTTCATGGCCATCCCACGTTAATCATTTAGTTTCCAGTGAGTGAAAGCATAAGGTGGTTCCAGAAGATGTTCCTGAGAGACAGCTGGGTTGTAAATGGAAAGATTTGCTCCTGTGGAGCCCATGAGATGAAAAGATGCATAAACGTTTCATGTGCTCAGCATTCAGTACAGGGACTTCTGCATTCAGAGATGCAACAAGATACAAAAGCTCTGGGCTCTACTGGAGTAAATCTTCATTTTGGAAAAAAAAAAAAAAAGAGAAGCAATCCCTCGTGTTGTTTTCTCTTTCACACTCCCCACTCATTGACAGCAGGAGTGCCTTAATATGCCTGCACCACTCTTCATAATTACCCTAAGGTTTAAAAACCTGATACATAAGGAACAGTCACTTTATGAGTATATCCTACAAGAAATTCTTCAAACTCACAAGACACAATCTGGAGAAGGTTGGTCCTTCACTGGCAAAACCCTCATACGGCATCACTCGAGCACATGGTGGCTAGCACAAGGAGAGTTCTTTCTCCTGCTGTGAAGATGATCGTTTTTTATCATGTCTCTCTAGCCATTGCCATACTGTTCCCCATAGACTTTACTCTCACCCACATCCTAGAGGTCAGCTTACACAGAAATTAGGACTGTGGTCCAGCCTACTTCGCCAGGCTGAATTACCTGTGTATGAGCTCTGATTCATATGCACACACATACACATGAAAAAACTCCTTTCGTCCAACTCACTATACCTTATAAAATATGGGTTATAAAAACTTTATGGAGCCTGTTCCTCCGAGGGGCTCATTCCAAAGCGCAGTACGCAAAACCCAACTCTTTTATAGCATGGCAGAAAAAGGGCTCAGTCTATGCAGAGCACCTCCTGTGAATCAGAAGCAGGATTGGGCCTCCAAGCAGACCACACAGCCTTGACCGGGTTGCTTCAGGGGCAGCAAATGAATTTGTGTCTGAAGTAAGGAAACACTGGTCCTTTCTACTAGGAATTCCTCCTCACCCCACCTACGCTCAGTCCCACCACACAGGTCAAAAAGAAAGTGGCGTGCCTTCTACAAGAAGCACCCCAGGGCAGGGCCATTTCCAGAACAGCGTGCCCAACCTCCAGCAGTCCTTGCACCTTACAAAGGTGTCTCCAACGTCTTCATCTCAAGTGGCTTCTCCCAGATCTGATGCACTCACAGCTAAGAACTAAGCTCCAGTGCATCATCAGGAGGAGACGGACATACTCTCTGCTAAAAGGGAGAATTAGGCTTCCAAGGATAATGACCTTGATCTGTTAGAGGCATCATGCTGTCCTCCCCACTTGGGAGCTTTGGTGCCAACTTTGCTGCAGCCATTGAACATTACTTCCCCTCAAAGATATAATAAATAGGACCCAGCAGGTGTTTTTGAGACATAGCTGCTTCTGAAATGCCACCAATTGATTCTGAAATTCTTTTAAAATCTCTAGTGTTAGTTGAAGTCTGTATTAAAGACTCATTACTGGCTTATGTCTTGGGGTTATTCTGGGATAACTAAGGCATTTATTTCTTTACAGAACAGATCTGTGTCCTATTCTACAGGCAAACCAGTTCTAACTAGCAAAGCTCTCCTAGCATATGATTTAATCCCACTGCTTTTCATGTGACTTCAGTTTATGCGTGACTTTGCTGAGGGAGGCTGTATATAGGCACAAAGTATTTCAAACTGTGAACTGTGGCAAAAATAAGAGAATGCCAGCCTTCTTCCTCAAGTTCACCTTTCTCTGGTACCCATAAATAGAAGGCAATCTCATGGTAAAGTCTTCAGAATAACACCGTGGACGAGTTACAGAGAGTCACAGAAGCTGCTGAATTCATGTGCTGTTCTAGTGTCTTTCTTCCAATGTTTATTTTTCTTGCAATGAAAGTCCATCTAAACCCAGTGTTACTGCATTTAATTGAAATTGCCAGCCTGCACGTGATGCCCCTTCCTTCTGCCTCTTCTGCCGGGTGGGTCGCGAGCCTTTGGAGCTCAGCCCTCTCCTCCGCTGGCTTTCTGACGGACCTGGCACAACAGGGACCCCTCGGCACTACTACACTAAATAAGGTGAATGGTAATAAATAACACTACTAACAAAAATATTACAGAGACTCTCATGCTATACCTAGTTTTACTTTTATCATTCCCAAACCAGGTTCTTTATTTAGGGAATCTGGACAAGTTCTCCCTCAGATTTATTTTACACTTGTTCAGCAAATTGGTTTTCTTGGTGGGTAGATGAATTATTCATTATTCTTTTTTTCTAGGATGGAGAAGTTAGTAAAGGGTTTCTTTCTTGTATAAAGCATTTTCATGTTTGAGTATTAATTTTTAAAATCTGCTGTAAATCCACAGTACTTTACAGTTGTTTGCCTCGCCTTTTTTAAATTTATCATTAAAGCTTGTGAGAATGCATGCATGCGCACGTATATAAACTTATACAAATAGACGCTCACACACTTAGTCCTTTTCTTTCTAGTCTGATACTTGCTCCCCTCCTAGCCTACATCCCAGCTGAGAAAAGCACCAACACGTGCATCGTGTGCCTGCCCGCCCACATTCGTTCAGATCTACTCTTTTTCAGAAACACAACTGCAAGTCTGCTAAGCTGACCGTGGACATGAAGTCTCTGCAATTTAGGCACTGAACTGATGCTCAGTCCTCTGCGGAGCTGGCCACTTGATCAGAGACCAGACAGGCTGTATGGCAGCATGCAAGCATCCTGTACCTCCTATCTGCTCATTCTGCATTGTATGCCCACCTCGGCTGGGAAACAGAGTATTTAAAAGTTTCAGCAGCTCCATGAGGTCACTGCAGCTACAGAAAGCTGTAAAACCTGCCTGGGTTGATGGTTCAAGCAGCCACAGGTCTTTTTCATTACCGAACAGATATAACCCTATGAAATTATTATAATAATAACATCATTTATTTCAACAGGACTGAAGCAAAAAAGCTTTATGATGGTGTTTTATATGCAACATGTGCACTATAAATATTTCCATAAAAACATGTATTAAAATATAAAGTTGGCAAAAAGAAATCAAAAGTCAGGAAAAAAAAATCCAGTTAAACAAGCATTAAACCATAAGCCATGGAATAGTGAATAATGAGACCCTGCCAGTCATGGCAACAGGCCTTTCTTTCTTCGGTTTCAGCTACTTCCAAACACAAAGACATGGCCAAGCCAGCCATGGAGAAAGCCCTTGATAACCTCACATGCCACACTTCTGCAGGCTCTCACTCTCCTTACTACTGTGAAAATATTCTTTTATTTCTTCAACTGCAATTGCACTTCACACAGTACCTGTTATGATGCTGAAAGAAATACTCTGCCTTTCTGGTCTGCATTAGGCAAAAAAGCCCGTACCTGTAGCTCTCTCCTCTTAAAAAACACTTTCAGGGGTCACAGCAAGGAGTCCCTTCTGGCTGCAGTTATAATAAAGGTATGAAAAGAAATCGTGTATCTTTTGCTGGCTACATACAAGGACCTCTCAGGTACCAAAAACCAGGGCTGAGGACTTCCAAGGTAGCTGAAGGACTCGGCAGTTTGCCTGCCAAAACCCAACAGGCACTGTTTGCACTAGGGAGTACCCTCGCAACAAAATCCTGTTTCCCAGGCCAGTTCTGTTGTAATACGTCTTCCCCAAGCTAACTTGTCAGATTGGTTTGTCTACAAATATGTTCACACTTGGAAATACCTCCCTTCTGTGAACACCAATCCATTATACATGCATCTCTCTGCTTTCCCCATCTTGCTCTTTGCACATAAAATAAGTTCTCTTCTTTTGTCCTCAGTAAATGCCTATTCCACATTTTTGCATGTTTTAAATATTCACGCATATGAAAGAAGCTGTAAAAACACTGCATGGCTTATTTATTATTTAGCATACACACTTTTTCTTGCAGAATACCAAAATAAAAAACATTTTAGTCTTGTTTTTTTTTTTTTTTTTTCATTTTCTTTGTATTTTATTTCCATTACTCTGCTCGTTAAAGTTTAAAAACTGCTTTGTTTCTTGACAGTTGGGATTTATGTGTCTTTCTGCCAGGGAACATATTTGTACCTGCTGACATGATGGCAGAGGTGGGGGTGCGATGAGGCGGGAGCTCTGGGCTTGTTGTGTCGGGGTCCAGTGGCCATCTCGAAACCTGGAGTCGTGCTGACATGGCTGCTGGAGGGGCTCAGGGACTGGGAGTGCTAACTTGTACCAACCCCAGACTTTGAAAGAGCTCTGAGTTCAGATATGAAACCAACAGCTATTAAAAGATGAACAGAAAGGCATTTTAGTGCTAACAATAAAATCTCTGGGGTAAGTATTGCTACATGTCAGTCTTGTCACCAGATTCATATATCTTAAGGCCAGCTCAAAAAGATGACTCAGGATGACCTCTCAAACAGCAGAAACCAAACAACATTATGCATCACACAGCAATTTCCCCACCAAACCCATAACAACTCTCCAGGTTGTGGCATCTCTTCTGGAACATCAGTCTTGATCTAAAGGCTGCAGGAGATGGAGAGTCCACCATGCCACTCAGGTGGTTCCAGTGGTAAATCATCTTCATTCTAAGTTATGTGCATCTAGTTTCTGTTATTTTGGCACTGCTGTAACAGTCCACAATTATCTCATTCACTCCAGGAATTACTTGTACAGAAAAGCCCTGTACGGCTGGAGCTGAATCTGGCATCAGATAGCGGTCCTTAATTTTTTCAAGTGTTTAATCTGCATCAGGAACCTAATAACCCACCAGTACTCTAAAGCAAGTCAGAACAGTGCCATTGAAACACTGCTGGAGAAAGAGTTTTTCTGTGTATCTGTACTGCAGACAAAGTAATGCAAGCTACCATGTGTCACCATCACCGGTGTGTTTCAGCCCTGACCTGAGAAGACCACCCGTGGGGGCGAGGCGTGGGCTCTGGCTCTGTGGCATGTTCCCAGCTCACCCTGTTGCTAGCACCGCTAACGGCACAGCCAGATGGGATGCTCGTTTCAGCAGCTTGGGCATCTTTCCATTAGGAACTGGACTGAAACCAAGAACTCTTTTCATATAGGTCACTCAGCAGACATAACTACCAACCTGGTCTGGATTCAAATGACTGGCCCAGTGTGAAAAGACCTGGATCTTGTAACTGGTGCCATTAAAAAGTGACTGGTTTTTTTTCTTTCTTTTTTTTTTTGAAGTTCATTGCTCCTGGAATCAGATGGCATGTTCCGTGGGACAGGCTTTAGCACTCCAATGATACATGGTGAAAGGCATTTAGGAAAAAAGATAGGCAATACAGCTAGTTTCTAGTGTATTTATACACTATTTTATAACACAGGAGTTCCACAGCACATTGTAAAGCACCTAGTACCTTATAGGTGCTATGCAAACACTACATTATTATGTATTGCAGAATATAATCTTGTCTTGGCAGGGAGCTATAGTGGGTGACTTAAAATACACTTATGTTATGTTCTTCAGGCTCTTAGCACTATTCACACCCACAGAATTTCAATATTCTTTCTATGCCAGATTTTGAGATGTACACACATATCTGTGCACACAGCACACAGCTGTAAAGATTAAAACCCAACTTCCTCTCCCACAAAGAAGCTAATTATTTTTCCTCACCTACCTGATATAAAGGAGTACAATCATGTCAGGCAGTTCACTTGTACTGATATGAAACCAATCGGAGTGGTTAAATGGTGACTTTACTGACTTCACCAACTTGAGGAATGTCTTTATTAAATGCATTGAGCTGCGCCCAAAATGAAGGAGAATTTTCCTGTGGCCACATCCTGTTTTCAAAGAACAACAGGCATTTTCAGGGTGATATTCCTCACTTTTGTCTTTCTAATTTGCCTTGAGCTAATGACGACAAGAATTTTCAGGAGTCTCCACACTTACACATTGTTCCCAAACCATGGCAGAATGCTTTCTATTGTTAAATGTTAATGGTAATCATGTCACTGATTACCTAGGGACCATATAATTATGTATTTAATTAATGCGTAGGGTTATTTAGAAGGTGGGATGTCAGGAGCTCTGGGTACTGTTGCTGCTGCTGCCAGTGACCTCCTGTGTGTTCCTCAAAGACTCCGAAAGCCTCCGTGCTGCTCCAGGCTCCCACTCACAGGTGGGAAAATCATCTTTTTCAAGACAACCTTGTAACTAAGGTATTCCATTGAAGCTACACAGATCAAAGCACATGGAAGTGACTGTGGCCCAAACCTAGCACGGCTGAAGCTCCCCTTTGGTCCTCGGTTTATTAGCTAAGAAGCACAGATAACAGCCTGCCACCCTGCTGCCTGCTATTAGGACTGTAAACTCAGGGATTGTTTCTAATTATGGGTTTAGAGTGGTCAAGTCAGTAAGTGTAATAATAATGAAGTGCTTCCTAGTTCTCTATGCAAACATGCTAAAATACTGCTCTGAGTGCATGTATGTGCACAAGTGTGTGCCCATGATTGTGGTTTTGAGCATGAAATGCTATAAAGGGAAGGAAGGACAGGGTAATGCTGGAAGACAGAAAGAACAGAAAAACACAAAGAGCAGGATTCTGGAACATTTCAGTATCCTGTTGACTCATAAGATTGGAGCAGACAGGTACAGCCCAAAGACAGCATGAGCTAAATGTGGGCCAAGCTCTAACACACAGCAGGAATGTCTAATTTTAGTCTGTCCAGTTTTGGCAATGTCACCTTTAATTGCATGGCTCATTTGAATTGTAAAACACCTTTAAAAGCTAACTAGTAAAAGGAAATAGGCCATATTTTCTAGAGTAACAGTCATATTCAATTTTAACTGTGACAAAATTGGTTTTAAGCAGTTAATGTACATTAGGACTTGAGTTATCAGAGAGAAAACATGGCCTGCAAACAGACATGCAGATGTTTCAGCCCTTTAACTGAGCCTGCATTCAGACTACTTCGGGGCAGTGCTTGGGCAAACTTCTTTGTGTGACCCGCAGCTTACTGGTACGGATTGTTCCGAGCTAGAGAGGTACAGCTTTCTGCATGTGGCAGTGAACTGAATTTCAGGTTTGCACATGCAGGACTTCCTGATGCTCTATTCGCTCAGAATACTGGACCATTTCCACCTGCTCCAGCACCCACAAGTGTGTCTGGGTTTCCAGGACATGGGGCATACGGAATGGCCATGTTGCAGTGAGCTGTGGCCTCTCTGTATCTAATTTTCAAAAAAGCCAGGCCTCAATAGGTACAAAAACATGTTGTGCTGTCAAAAATCTGGATACTAAGTAAAGCCTATTTAGTGACTAGATTGTTGTGTGTTTAGGATTTGAGGAAAAAAAAAAAACTGTTTTAGTGGAAAAGAAGATTTTCTGAAACCCCGGGCTGAAGCTAACAAACATTTTTTCATCAGCGTCAGTGAGGCAGGACTGTATCCCGCGTTGAATACATTGAGCAATTTTCAAAATCTGTGATTTTGTGAATGAAGCCCAAGTAGGCACCCAGTGACATCTCTGAACATGCATGAAAAGACATTTGCAGCAAACTGCTCACAGTCAGCAGAAGGAGGAAAAAAGCTGGGAAGTGCATTTGAATAACACTCACATTTCTGAAATAATTAGCTGCCATCCTGGAAGCAGGGATGCGAGGACCAGGCTACTTCGTTATGACTTCCAGTCCTGATTAGGCAGACCCCAGTTCAGAGCTGGTTCCCTGCAAGCACCCTCTGGTTCTGCACAAGGAGGGCTATGGTCAGGGAGCTGCAATTGCAGGAAAAGTGCTGTGCAGCTTTTGCAAGAGCAAAATCCTGCTGAGCCAGTGATGGAGGCGAATATTTAAGGACTTTGCCACTAGCATAACCTGTGCTGCCACCTGAAACACACTTGACAAAGAGTGCTTTTCTGTTGCTCCTGATTGTGCTGCACACATAAACTATCAAATCTTCTTGTAGAAATAGCTCTCTGCCTCCCTCTAGAGAGATTTGTGTGGTATTTACTCCTGTAAAGCTGTATTTTTCTGCTTTTGTTAGCGTGTAGTCAATGGGCTTTTAACTTGCTCTTTAGGTCTGCCCAAAGCAAAATTAAACCACCAGCTCCCAACTAAGGGGGCCAACAGCGCAGCAGCTGAGCTCTTCCATCATGTTTGGGCCCACGCAGCCTACACGTGTCACGGGATGGCCTCCCCATATGGCACCATAGGTGAACCTCGTGTGCTCACAGGAGTCCCAGCACAGTTCAGCCAAATCCCTGCTGCAGCCATGCAGCAAATAGCAGCCAGCTGTTGGTTCTGGGGATTTAACTCTGCCCGTCAGCAGACACCCCACTTCTTTAAATGTATTTAGTTACTCAGCATTATACTCGGGTGTTTTTCTCCATTTCAGTTACTCGTTGCCTTGCCACCTGAGGCGTGCTGCCCCTCGTTGCTCTGCAGGCTGGGCCCTGTGCATCGCCCGTCACTGCCCGCTGCTGGCGAGCGTGGAAGCAGCCATCACGTTTGTGTCTTCAGTTTGCTCTCCATGACTGCTTCAATGTTTCAAACATCGATGATTGTGACTGATCATGCTAATAAGTGACTTTTACAGAAATAGTCATGAAAACAGAAGGTAGAGAGCACCTCAGCACAGTGAAGAAGTGCATAGTGCTGACAGACCGCTTCTGTGGAAGTCGCTCTCCTGCTCCAGTTAGGTTGGTATTGAAAATGTAGGCACCACTCTGCCAAGCAACTGCCTTTCCAGGTTGTAAATGGGGCATATAGCCAGCATTTCTGTAAATCTGAAAGGCAAAAAGTCCTCTCCGAGCTGGACAGTGCAATGGAGACCGAAGCTCCCGGCAGGGCCCTCGTGAGGCGCTGGAAAAGCATTGAGCGGGAGAGCCCACGGCAGCAACACCCCACTGGGAAAACGCAGAAGTCGGACGTCTCTCCTCCGAAAGCTGCAAGACAAACAATACAGGAAGCATTCCTCACCCTGGGCTTGGCTCAGTAGAGACCTTTCAATGAAGAAGACGAGGAGGAGGAGGTGGTGGCGGGGCAGGGGCTCACCCCAGCCCTCAGGCCCCTTCTCGCTCACTGCTGTGCCCACCTGGTGAGCGCAGCAGGAGGCCAAGGCCTCACTCTGCCCCACGCCGGCTTGTTAGTGACCTCGTGTCGAAACCCAAATGCTCAGAAAAGAAATCCATGCCAGCGATGGTCCATAAAAATCTGGGACCAATTTAACAACAAGGTAAAGAGAGAAAGACGTGAGTTTCCCAGGTCAGCACCCTGCCAAAACTTCAGCAGAAGCTGGTGCGATTATTTGGTACATGCATGCTGGGGTGCGTGTGTGAGCATCTGCTGGGCACACCCCGTGAGCCAGGCAGGAGGACCACAGCAGCCGTGGTCCATCCAGGAGACAAGGTCTCCAGGACCACCTAGAAGAAAAGACTTTGTGCAGCTGGAATTGGCAGCTAATATTTTCCTTGGGGCTCGCATCTCTCTGATGTCTAAAATCGAGGCCAGGCTTGTGTTCCTGTGTGTGAGATGTGGGTATTTATGGTAAGGATGATAAAACGATCCTGCAGTTGCATTTGGAAAGGCATTGTGGAGCCTACTTTGCTTACACAGGTACCATGGTAGGTTATCCTGGAGCACATTTCCGATAGCATGTGGCAGTGCTGGAATGGGCAGGGGTTCATCAAACTCAAAACAGCTTTATTTTTCCCCTTTTATTCCAGAAGAGAGACCCAGCAGGTGCACTGTCGACACAGCTGCTGTCTGCCCTCATCTGCACTCAGTCCACAAAAAGAATGTGTAACCAAAAATGTCACTTCTGGCTCTGCTTGGTCCTGGCTTCACAATGTGCTTATGGACTTACCTAATTTTAGTCTTCAGAACTCTCAGATGATCCCAGTAGACCTACTTACACATTAAGCTTATGCCTGTATCTGTATCTTACAAAATCATGCACATCTTGAATGCACTTCTTATTAGAAATAATTGTTCAAATAATTTTAATAACCAATTCCTGGTCTGGGGCTTTCCTAAGTATTTTTATTTTGTTGGTTTTGAGGATCCTTCATACTCGAAATCTGAAGTCTGCTCCCCAGACACACAAGTCACATTTTTCCTCCCTGTCATATATCACTTCCTTTCTGAGGTGCCCAGAACTTGATGCAAGATCTTAGGTGGACTAAATTCTATTCTTTCCCCTTAAGCCTAATGAGTCATTAAAAAAGGCAAGTGGGAAATAGCTAGGCAATTAAAATACAGAATAAGGAGAAAAAAATTAAAGTAATGCATCCTAGGACTGTAATTTAGAGAATTTATTAGTCATAAAACCTTGATGAGTTATTCTTATGACAAAACCTGTAATAATAAGAAAAAAAATGATAAAAATAATGAACACATTTGTATGACAGAAATTGTAACAAGTATGGGAAATGACAGAACCCTCCTTTGGAAGGATTTGGCTTCATAATTACAATCATATGGATATCTTTTAATGTCATTGTTTGGGTAATTTATTGTTAATTTTGTCTTGGAACCCTTTTCACTGAAACTACTTGCATTTTATCTTTCAAAAATAAACATGGCTCTTGACTTCTCTGAAGCAAACTGCTGGGAGTTGTGCAACAAAGTTCCATAAGAAAACCAGAATGTGATGAAATGAGCCTGCTGCTAAGTTCTGGAGCAGTCCCTGTCTGTGGATGAGGTTTGCAGAGGTCTACGAATGTGATTTATGTCTTTGGGTGGGACTCTGCAAAATTAAGCAGTTTCATGTATGTGGGAAGGGCATTGCAAGGGTGTCTAAACAAAAGCAGGCAGATGGCTGGTGTGAGTCACTATGAAAATAAATAACTGGGGTTCATCCAGCAAATGAAAACTCTCCTGTTCAATTACAGTCCCATAGGGAGCAGCAAGGGCTGCAGGATCGGACCTGTAAGTGCTGAAGACAGATTTACACATCAGCAGCAATGCCAGGCCTTCAGCACACAACGTGCTACCTCGGTCCCCCAGCTGCGTGGTAAGCACGGGCGCTGGGCAGGCAGGCGGCCGGAGCTGGGGCTGCAAACGCTGATACTGTGGTCACCAAAAGGCAGCCCGACAAATTCCGAGCTTTACTTCAATTTCTTGGTGGCGGTGCCCTCCCAGGCTCAGGTGTTGTGTTACAAGCCGGCACAAGAGAGAAGGGACCCTGGCTGAGCCGAGCGCAGGAGCAAGGACAGCCCTTCGGAAGGACTTGCAGCTCCTTTGTACAGTATCTGGGGCTATTTTGTCTGAAATGCCGCAGGAAGCAGGAAAAGAAAGATTTGAATTAGAGCCTGCAGATTGAATTTCAGAATTAGAAACCAGATCCTCCTGAAATCCCACCTGCAAACAAACTCTGAGCACCACCAGTTCTGGGACTAAGATTTAACGTATCACTTCTACCTAAACTACCGCCCCGTCTGCACTTCCTCCCCATTACATTTCGTTATGCATCTCCCCAGGAGACAGACTCGGTGTCTGATCCATGTTTCAGCAGTGAACAGTCCACACGCAAACAAAAAATAACAAGCAATAAAGAGCGGGACCTGCAGCAGTCAATAATACATGCTGCCGCTTCGCCCAGCTAAGTGACAGTGTTTCTCCATTGCATGTGTCAAGGCTCATTTAATTTCCCAAGCAGCTAGTGTCCTGACAGGCGGGTGAGTAACACCTATGTGGTACTTGATGTATTTAATGGGTGTCTATGAGCTGGTGGGAGCTGGGGTCCTCCCAGAACCATATGATCTCTGCCAGAAATAAACATCAGTTGGAATGGAAGGGCTCTGATAGGCACAATCTGTTAGCACCAAATTGAACTGTCACCCTTGTATGTCATGTTCATTTGGCTGATTAAGGAGATATTAATCTACTGTCATTGTTACAGTATCTGTCATCCTGGGGGAAAAAAACCACAAGGATATGCAGGCAGCTTTTCTGGATATATATACACAGAGAGGGGAGAGAAGAGGTGTGCAGAATACAAATGAAACTCTGATCTGCTACAAATACTGAACCAACTACATCTGATTCCAGGTGCATGTATAGAGCAAACAGCAGGGCCCACAACAGGTAATGCACTATGTTTGGCTGGTTACTGGTTAGTAAGATGAATTCTGTACAGTCAAGTTTTGTCCCTTCGGAATACAAACATATTTAGCCGTAAAATGGGTATGATAAGGTGTGACGAGAAGGAGTTTCTGATACCGTGTTTCATTATTTCAGGAGGCAACATCAAACACCTTCGTTGCTATCTTTGGTAATGGAATGTAAAGACACCATTTATTTTTGTTGAGTGGCTTAAAAGCAGGAAGCTTTTAAAATGGTGAACAAGCTTTGCATAAAAGCCTTTTTTGTTGCTCAAATGCCAGGACGTGTTTCTGAAATGTGTGGCACTGAATGCACATAAGCTTACCCAGAGCAACCTGCTAGTCATTGAGCAACATTGAAAAGAACCTCAGCTCAACTGCCAGTCCTTCTCTCTGCCTCTTTGCGCCTTTCTTGCCTGTTTGCCCGTGTTTCCCCCACTGAAGCAACTCTCACATCCTGCTCTCAGCACCATCTTTTCCACCCTTTTAACTGAAGATATCAACGGTGACTACTCAGGGACACACAAACCGAGGTTGCCAAGAGTGCCCAGTACCAACACTGAAATAAAAGTTGAAGGAACGCTGATGTTCAACCTGCCAGACCACCAGCTGAGACAGCTGAGGAGACAGCAACGCTAGCTCTGGTTATACCAGTTTAGCGGAATTAACTGCAGCCATGAGAGCTAGGTTTTGGAAGTAAAGGTTGGACTCCTCAATATTTGAAGAGGCCGTATCTGCTATGAAATAACAGTGCACTGAATTTGGTCTGCAGACTGAGCACAAGATTCCTCCAGTTTAGGGTAATTACAAACACTGTTGTTGACTTAGAGAAGCACAGAGTTAATAAGAGTGAACATTGACTACAGACCTCCTCAGAGAAAACTGTGAAGGAACAAACTGAGGTCTAGCGTTTGTAGGTACAAGTCCCACTGTCTTCCACTTGAAACTCTAGTAAATAAATTAAAACTTTGGGGCAGTTTCAGATGGAGATAGTTCAGGATACCGGTGTCACTGCTGATTAGCAGAATCCTTTAATGAGAGGCAGACTGCCACAGCTTTTATTTAAGAGCACAACTGCCACTAAAACAAGATTTTAATGAATATGCACACACACAATCTCGTCTGCATGGGTTCTTACTCATTTTTGTTCTGGGAACATTAATACAACCTGAAAAGCTCAAGAATACATCATTAAAAATAAGCTGCTAGTTCTACATTTTCTTGGATGAGAAAATGTATGCTAAGCCCTTCCACCCCCCCTTACTTTTGCAACAGTCCTCATAGTTTATGTTTGAATCGATAACTATTTTAATATGGGGAGTTTAGAAAAGTTTGATTCAAATTCCTTTGACACAGTTCCATCAACATCCAGTTATAGAGCCATTCTGCATATGACTCATTAAATATTTAAAAGATTCCTATTATTGAATTAACTATTTATTGATTTATAATTTAAAAGATTTATGCTTGGCCGTTAAAAAAAATTCCAAGCTGACTTTCACTTAAAGAGATGTCAGGTGCCATTTGCTGCTAGTGAATGTCTAATGTACCCTTTTCACCCCTAGAGTGAAGAAAGGACAATTACTCAAGGACCTCTGGTTCAATATTCATACTGTTTAGATGCTGAGGTCTGTGGTTGCTTTTTTTTTCCTGCGGCATTAGGTCATGCTCAGCAGCGTCTATCCATCCCACAAAATCTCAGCCTCTGTGGAAATGCACAGCTTGTAGTTTCTCTCCTGTTACATTTATTGATTTGCATCCCGGATGAATTTTGCAGCCTTTATGAGGCTTGCTGATTATATTTTTGTTGCAATGATGTTCTTGCTGAGGTCATAAATGCGAAAGGATAAACACACACAACACATGCACGCACATACGTGCACAGCTGATCTTTCTCGTCTATCACTGATCTTAGGAACTGGTTCAACAAAGCATTCCAGATTGGTAGCCATGTCTCTGGAAATTAATGGGCCTTTCTAAAATTAAGAATGGACTTAAGAGCTCTGCTGAATCAGGACCACAGAAATTAAAATATACTCTGAGCACTGTAACATCAATTCCCAGCTTTAAATCCAAGAGTTATCAGGCTATCGCTTCGCTCTTTCTAAAAGGAGCTGGAGTAAAAAACACTTATATATTGCCTTTATTTAGTACCTTTAATCTGAGGCTCACAAACTGCTTTACCAACATTAATTATTTAAATCTGGAAGAGCCCCTGAGGGGTGCCTATTATTATAATACTCCTTTTACAAATGAGTAAACTGATGCACAGGAAGGTTAAGTGACTCACTGAAGGCCACACAAAGAGTCCACCCCAGAGCCAGCTATAGTCTTTCAAAGAGAAGAAAACTGGGATAAAGCAGAATAAATGCACTGTCTGCCCTAACTGTACAAACTCAAGATACTTCCAAATACAGACAGGAATACTACTGGTCTAAAGGGGAAAAAAAAAAAGAAAAACAAAACATGGGAATGACTTTTTTTCTGTACACAGCTAGTAAGGGTCTGCTTCAGATAATCATCTCTCACTGTTTGTTTTACTTTTGACTTTGGGGACCTAAGTTTTAGTGATACACATTTTTCTACAACCCATTCTTGGCTCTCTATCAAAACCACACAGAGTAATTAGCACAGGTCTGTAAGACAAAACTGTAGCGGAGCAATGCATTGTACTGTAGAAATGTTGCTCCAGTTTCTCCAATCCGTGAATTATAAATAAAGATTTCTATGAATTGAGAAGACTGCTTGCACTAAATAGTAACTATTTCAAATCAGTCTGCCATTTAGCTTTCCTAATGGTACTGCCATGGGTTGGGGATTAACCATAAGAAAATAATTTTTGGAATATCAGACACAAAACTGTAATAAATTGAGTTAGAATTAATATAGTAGGGAAAGGAGGGTGTTATTGAACCAGAGAAAAGGAAGCTCATTCCACTGTGATGCGAGAGAATACTTATGGCAAAGGTAGAGGAGGTCAGCTGAAATTTAAAAGAAAAAAGGTGAGGCTCAGACTAGTGAACAGCATGCTTATTCATTATCAATGAAATCTAGATACGTTGTTGAAGTCACAAATGCTCAGATTGATGTGCTGGGATTCCATCCCCCCCTTCGCTGCAGAATCACTGCTGGCCGTGGCCAAGTGACTGGGGAGCGTGCTGTGCCCCCCGGGCCCCCTTGGGTCAGCCTCACGTTAGATTTTTGTTTCCTGCTCTCTTTCATGGGTGATGGCTCCACAGCAATGCTGTCTGCTGCAGCATCTCTTTCCTAAGCAATGGGTTGGAGCTGTTCACAGAACCAGCTTGCAAGTCCTTCCTCTTCTGACCCACCCAGAAAATGACAGACAGTGCATTCATTTCATGCACTGACATCCCCACTGGGGATAAGGTTTACTCTGGAGCTGCCACAGCCTGTGAAGTGCTATGGGGGGGTGTGGGACAGGGCTTGGCAGGGCTGGGAAGCTGTGACCTGGCTTCCAGCAGAGGAGCCCTCACCTGGTGCCCAGCATGATCCAAAAAAGCGTGAGCAGGCAGCTCTTGTTCGAGTACAGGAAGGGATGAAGATTCGCCCCTCCAGGGACAGCACTGACAGACAGGCTCTTTATCGGCTATGTCACTTGTAATGGACTGGAAACTGAAAAGCCCACAACGGGGAGTCAAAACGAGCATCCGCCTCTCTCTGCAGAGCAGGACCTCTCAGGAAAAGATAAACCACCTGCCCTGCCAGCCCTGATTAGGAGCTGTGTGCTCGCAACTTGTTGGCTGTCCAAGGCAGGAGAACACACAGCTCATTCCCTCAGGAACACCCCCAGGCCCTTGGCCAGTCAGCCAGTCCCACTGGCTGTCACAGTACCTTGTCCTCCGGAGCCGTGCATCGAGCAGCCAGGCCAACCAATCTGCCACCGGTGAGTGACAGCTTCCAGACACGAATGATACACAGCCACAGACCAGAGCCATACGCAGTTTAGCTGTCCACGCAGATTTCAGATGCTTCTTGGAACTTTTCTGACAAATCTGATCCAATCAGGAAATCAGCTTTTCAGAATAGGTTCCTGAGCTGCAGGCAGGTACCCATGATGTGCAGGCAATCTCATTGCTGTCCATACCCATCAAGGAATGCCATCCCCAAAGGCAAGTGCTTCCTCCTGCTCATAGGCTATGCTTGACCTAGGATCCAGAAGTTGCTGGCAAGGTAAAAGTAAGGTAAACTTGTAAGCATGTGATCTGATCTTTGGCAACATACAAAATTGCAGAAAACTTGCATCTGAACACTGAATAGCCCAAGATATTTGTTCTGTAATTTATAGCGAGGCCAAAATGATTTGTCTGCATTTGAAAGTTTTTTAATATTAATTTTAGATAGCCGTTACAGCAGCAAATATGATGTGTCATGTTTCATCTTAAAATCAAGTCCTGAATTTTATGGTACAATATACAATGCTGACTTATACATATGCAATCACACAGAATAGTCAGGAACATATGCAAGGAGTAGTAGTTATATTGCTTTGATATTTAAGTACCTGAGAATTACAACATTTTATGTAAATACATGCATGCGTAGAGACAGGCAGACTGGAAAGGATACATACATGAGTAGACTAATTCAAAATGAGTGGAAGAAAAATGAATTATTCACTCAAGGTTTTTTTATCTGCATTATTCACAGGATGCGTTGGCACACAATTACCCACTTGGTCAGTAGACCTCTATCCAAAGTTTACCATGCTGGACTCACAGAAGACACAGAAAAGGTTATTTCACAAATTGAGGTTCAACCCAGCTCTGCATTTAATAGTAATCACTGCACAACAAGATTAATAGAACATCATTCAGTGACTGAGAAAGCAAGTTATGATGAAGAAGCTGTTGAAACAGGAAACAGTTGATTTCCCAGGAGTCCCGTAAATCCACCTCTGATGTCCTTTCAAATTCTCTGTTACTGCTGCAAAAATTTTAAACACCAGTAAGGGGGTGAAATGGCTGACATATTCATTTACCATGAAAAGAATTGTTTTCTGGGCCTACGTGTGCAAACTGGTTCAATGTGCTTAGCAGATACATCAAAAAAGAGAGACCTCCTTGGAGTGGCTTTGGAATGCATGGTAGCACCTCCCTGCCTTTGTTTTGCCCCACCGTTCCCACTTAGCACCCTCTTGCTCTCCCACAGCACCCTTCCCCTTCAGCATCTTATTCTGGGGGGGTCTCCAAACTTGCACATGCCTACGATGCTGGGAGCCAGGAGGTCCCTGGTAAAGGGCTTGCAGGGTACTTGTGCGCTGTACAGTCTTTCTAACGTTCTAGCAACAGCAGGCCATAAATCTTTGCTAGGCATGCAGCAATCCAGCCAAGAGAACTCTAATACCATAGGATTTATTTTATTTTATTCTGTTTATTTTAAGTCGACTAATTTTATACTAAATTAGGTCTGTTGCTGTTCTGGGTATTCTGCCAACTTTTAAATTGAGCCACCCAAGCAGAAAAGGCCAGGTACCATCTCACAGTGAGATGCCAGCTTGAATTAGCTGCTAATCAGTTAAAGGCGGATCCAGAAACAGGAGATAACACTATCCACAGTGAGTTTTCCTTTAAGAACTCTACTGATTCTCCACATGTTTTGTGATCCGTAATTAAGAACCACTGCAGCTGTCATCAGAGCAGTAGCCCATCAAAACACTCAGAGTATGATTTTTGCAATTCAGACCCCTACATTCCCTCAGTGCAGGGAATCTGGGTTCAATTTTCAGCTCTGTTACAGATGCACCATCTTTCTGTAGACAAGTGACTCTCTGTGACTTACCTCACCACTCACCAGTGATGTGTGCACAGCTTTCTTTGCTGGCCACATAACCTATTTAGACTGCAAGATAACACCAAGGAAACTATTTTCCACAATAAGAGTCTTGACATAAATGCCTCCCCATGACATTAAAAATGACAGTGTTGAGAAACTGATAACCAGCACATGATTCTTGAAGGAGTCACAGAAATTGGAGGTTACAGTGCCCATACACAGACTTTGCTATTATGCTGAGAAACTAATTCTTCAGAATCAAAATTCATCTCTTCTTCAGGTGTGTTGAAGCGTTATTCATTTTCAACTTCATTCTTTATTTTTCCACTAAATAAGAAAAAAAAATGATTTAAATCCACAGATGTCTCAACATTTTTATTTACAATCTTTCCTCCCCTGTTGAAATATTTCCTTTCCTATTGAAATATTTTTGTTCATGAAAAAGTTCATTCTGCTGCTTTCTGTAGTAGTATCAGCAAGTCAAAAGCACTGCTTATCCAGGAATAAAGTCTTCTTCTATGCATCAGACTAATATTCTTCCCAAGAGAATGACAAGCACCTACTGTATTTCCATGCTTGGGAAAGAGACAATTTTAAAACCAGCTTTCAAAGCCAATGCTTTAGTTTCAGTCAATTTGAGTGAACAAGAAAAGTGTTTTTTGTTCTCTCCATTTTATTTTCATTTGATGGAGATGCCATCAGCTCTCAGTGGTCCTTAAGTGCGGCATGAATTCTGGTCCCGGAGCTAGCTGCTTTGCCATTAAACACAGCCAGGCTCCATCCACAGTGCTGGAGTTTAAGAACGCAAAACACATTTTAACCAACAGGTCACATTTACCAAATCCTAGCCATGCATGACTTTACTATGTGAACAGCCGATTCTTATGTTTCTTCATCAAGGAGTTTTTCTTCCTGCTTTCTCAGCTGTACAGTGTCTCTGCATTCTTTTTTGGCTTGAGGTCTCTGCCTAATTATCTGTAACCTTCTGTTCGAAGATCGCTGTCCTGGCCTGATAAAAACCAGTAACTTTGAAAACAAACTGGGTCTTAATTTTCCTTGACAGCCCTTCTTTAAACATGTGGGCAAAGCCCTGGCTTAATTAAATGCACATTCGTATTCCAAACAAATTAAGTACAATTAAGGACTCTGAGTTATGGGTATCTATCACTCGGCGATGTTTTTGTAAAAATTACCACATTTAGATCAAACACAGAGGACCCTTTGCTTAATTGCTTCATTAGGGCCCGATGCAATAGGCTTCATAAATACAGGGTCTGATGTCTCTTTGGGAATTGCCCAAAAGACGGCTCTTAAAGTAATTGCTTCCACATTTCTCCCCGTGCAATGTTCATGTGCTCACTGATCAAAATGGGATGGCTCTCAGACATGCAAGTGGCTGTGGGTCCCGTCTTGTCTTCCAGCATCATGACTCCTGCACAGCTCTCAGAGGCGGGTAGGTTCAGGCCCGCAGGTATTACCTGCTCAGCTTCCACGAGGAGTGGGATAATTCAGGCAGAATAAAGCTGTCTGCAGCATGCTGGTAGCACAGTGCTTTTCTCATCTATCACCTATAGATCCCACAGGCTGAGCTAAACATGATGCTCTCAGATTTATTTTTCTAAAAGTTGCTCTGAAACAACAATGAACTCACAGAATAAGTAAGATAATTTGTCTTCAGATCTTTCACTAGTTTTATCCTTTTAATAAACAGTTATTATAACCCTTTAAAAAGAAAACCTATTTATAATGATTGTTTTAGCTGAACACAAACTACTTTTGATTAAATTAAACCTTCCTTCGATCACACCTATAGTCAGGAATCCAGTTAGAGGGAGTTCAGAAAAGAGATTTAACCTTCGCTCAGATTAAAGCCATTCAGTGCATACATATAACATGAATGCTAAAAGGGATTGCTGCACAGATACATTTTTTTTTTTTCTGATGAGATGTAGAAAGAACAGCAAAAGGAGATATGTAATTCTTTCTCTTTTTGCATTTGTCTTCTGGCTTAGCTGACAGACTCAGGAGTTCTGCAGTTTCACTGTGGAAGCCAAAATAACCGGTGTGCACCCAGAAGCAACAATAATGATTGCAGCAGAGCTAAGAGGCAGTGGGAGCTACCTTGACAGAACAATGAGAAATAGCACGTCATTCTCAAATGAAATGTTTGCAGCTTTTTTTTTTTAATCAAATATTCCTGTTTTTTACCAAGAAAAAAAGTGTAACTAAAAGGTTTTCCTCTCCAATTCTCTCTTCCAGCTCCCTTTGTATTTATCTTTTTTTTTATCTTAAAAAAGAGAACAGAAAAATGGAAAGAAAGTAAAAGGGAAAAGGAAATATACCTTCCACAAAACAAATGCTTCCAAGTTTTGATCTCATGCTAAAAATACACAAAAAGACATTATTTCTCTGATGAAACCTTCTACTTTCTAGAAAAGTGCATTTTCTTCATTGAGATCATCAATAGTTCCATAGAGCTGCTAGCAATTTAAATCCATGCTAGTGAAAACTGTTGTACAGGGGTTGAGCTGTTTCATTTATGAGTAATATTATTTCAGCATGTTGATGTAATTTCATCACGGCCACATTGACAAGATCAGTGTTGACAAAACTGGAGACATGCAGCAGAAAAGGTGGAAAACAGGCACCAATATTAGCACTGCTGGGGTGAGAGGAGATCTCTAAACATCAGATAAGATAAGGTACATCACCCATATTGTCCTGCTGAAAGTAATTTAAAATCATACAGAGCAGACTTGTCTGTGGCCCATTCTCTCCAGCTGTCTCTACCAGCTGATGTACTTTTGGGCTGGAAATACCCCTCTCCCCCCAGACAGGGCGGGGATACCCTTTCCCCTGACATTTCATTAACCATCCAGAGGTTGGGAGCTCAGCAGCCCAGCACCACTGTGTTGCTATCACAGGTCTAACAGTACCACAGTGTCTGACCATCAATTCCTTGAGCCACCAAAGCCTCTAGAAGCTGCAGATTTGCAGATTTTTCCTGCGGATAACAGCAGGATAAAGAACTTAGCAGTCATGAAGAATGCGCTAACAGCTATTCTACGAAACAGAAGTCAGCCTGATTTCCACAAGCCATAAAAGTCCATCAACCTCCAGTGGCCAAAGAAACACAGCTACTTATTTTCTGACTGCTTTATTCTCCAGACCAATTTTCCTCAATGCTGAAGAAAAAAAATGAACGGCAGATTGTCCAGTTCATGACTGGATGGCTGGCAACAGAAATCCTATTTCCAAACTGACCCCTGCTTTCCAGCATGGCATTCATTAATTCCACAGTCTCACATTTCTAGGAAGATGTCAGTCATGTATGTGATTTTTCTATCAGCTATTAATGCCAGATCACAAGGTGAGAAAGCAGGGGTTTTAATCTCAAGACCCTCAGGAGATGGAGCTGAATACATTTGGTGTGAGCCATGTGTCTGGAAATGTCAAGGACAAATATTTTTAAAGTAAGGAGTGTTCATATCCATGTGTAATCTTAAGTACTACAGAAGTGATCCAAAACATAGCCCTTTCGTTCTTGTTCTGATTGTTCAGCTGTAGCCAGCATATGACTGCTGCTTCCCAGGAATTAAGTTTAGATGATCTAACTAGGCATCTATGCATTTAGGAATTTGCATATTTATACCGAGCAACACTTTAAGGCTCTCCTACAGGCTTTGCCCATGGCAGGATGTTTAGTTTTCTATCTGCAGAAAAGTTTTACTGTAAAAATTTCCTATCTGTCCCCAAGACTTGTCTGTTCCCTCATTCTGAATGTGTGATTAGTTCCTTACCTCTGTATTTTGTGTCATTCCTCATTAGGCTGTTTTCCCCTGGTCTGCAATATCAAGCACTGAATTTATTACAAAGTCCCTGATTTTGTGGGAACACAAGTGAACTGGAAGAAACAACAGACATTTCCAGCAGCAGAAAACCCTCGGCCTCACCAGCCCACAGCATCATCCATAGCCGAAAAAAACATTCGCATGACACCTATTTCACATGCCATTGGCCACTGCTGCAACCAAGGAATGTTATTTAACTAACAAAGTATTGCATATGGTCACTCGTTTGCCCTTCACATCCTGTCACTGATTTTCTTTCTGTGGGCATACTTATAATCATTCAAGCTCAAGACTAAAGGGTGTAAAAATTGTCAGCCTTCCTATTGATGTGAACCAGGTGTGTGCATTTATGTTACCATGTAGAAAAGCAAGAAAGAGAGAAATTTCTGAAGGAACAACGATGGTGTGGACTCTTTTGAAATCTTTTCCTAGATAGCTGTTCTATTGCTTGAAATACAGATCTGAGCCTGCTTTTAGCTGCTAACTGCCATATAACATATTATTCTACTTACTGCATATAGTTCCAAACATCTTGTATCTGGAAGCAACAAGGGAGAAGGCTCCTTTATCAAGTCAATCTCAAATCTCATTATGTTCTTCTACAACAGTTTCCGTAAACATTCAGCAATTTTCAGTGTCTGAGTTGCGCAGCTGAAGAGGTGCATAAACAGGCTCCACTGAAATGTGAAGATGACTGATAATGTACTAACACTGAGACCCCTTGCTGTGATTATTACCCCCTCAGTGCTCCTTACAGAATGTGCCTCTTATCTCACACTGACAACGCTAATAGAATATGCATAGCCCTATTAGCATACAAGATAATAGCACCCTGGAGGGGACAGAGCCATAAAACTTTAAGTAGAAATCAAAACAGAAGGAGGAAGAAAAAGAGAACATTGTCACAAGCAAAAAAAAAAAAAAAAAAAAAAGAGCCCAAGGGCAAATTTTGCTGCAGAAAACACACATAGTCATAATTCTTGTTCTAGTCACCATGCAAATGGTAATAGTCTTTAGTCCCATGAATACTATCAGTGCCACGTTTGTGTGAAACATTAATTGAGATAATGTGCTCCTTTCGGATGCAGCAGGGAGTCGTATGTCAAATTGTACCACAACAAAATTATGGCAACATCTGCAAGAAATATACAATAGCAGTTGGGGTGCCTTGCACTGGATAAGTCCAACTGGGTCTTTGCATTTGCAGATGGCATCTGTGGAAGAGCTGGAGCCTGCAAGGAGAGCCAAGCAGCTGTTACTTCAGGTGACACACATATATACCTGTAGCTTACTACTCTTCAGCTGCTGCACAGTTAAAAGCTTTGCAGGTTAGAAGTGTTATCTCTTGACCCTACTTCAGTCACTGGATAAAACCTCAAACAGTTCTTTGAATGCCAAGGCCTTTCTTCAGTCACGTCTGCCCAGTGCATTCACATTTGTTCCATGTAACCGTCCATTGTACCAGACCTTTCACTGCTCACCCATAGCTGGCAGACAGCCATGCATTCATATGCTTTCCATCTTACAGCAATAGCCAAAGTAAATCTTTCAGTACTTGGCACAAGAGTGTGAATTCAATAAAAAAGGCTTCAAACAAGTTTGAGATGGCTTGTCTCTAAACAAACGAAGAACAGTGAGCTTTTTTAATGCTCATTGTGGTTCGGATCCTGCCTACAGCTAAATCCAGATAACCCCCAGCAGCACTGACAACCCTGTCTGGTAAACTAGTCACCTGTCAAGTGGGCATGAAAATATCCACACATCTAGGCTCAGAGGGTTGGAGGGAAGTGACCTGTTCCTTACCAGGAGCTTCAACAGGGGCAATCAAAGCTCCTTGTTGTCTTCTTTGTGAGATCTGAAACTTTCCAATATTAGCACTGAATGCGTAGGACCCCAGGGTAATCGCTCCACAGAGCGCTGTACGCTTTTTCCTTTACAGAAAGATGGTGTCAGGAGGTAACAAGCACTGGATCCCTGTGGTGCATTTTGAAGCATCATGCAAAGTTTTCTGAGATTCTTCATAGCATTCACTGTGGTTTCTATAGAGCTAAACTCTTTGTAAAGTGGCTTTGTGTTGCAAAGTTTTGCAGCTTGTGGGAGGCTGCCTCACTTCGTTTTGGTTGATAGTACGTTATGCTGATGGCTTCAGCAATTAGCACACAGTTGGAAAAGACTCTAGTAAAGAAAATCCAGCCCTTTTGGAAAAGGAAAGTAGAGTGAAGATTAGAGGAATGACTCCTGAATGTACCTGTGTGTGTCTCCACGTTTATGCATGCATACATCCTCTACATCCATGTTATTACAGGCAAAACAGGTCATCTCAAAAGCACATGTAGTTTAGAACTCACTGAAGTATTTTGTTCAGTGCTCTTTTGTGGTCAGTACGAACTCTGGAATGATCTTTCCTTTGTTCCTGGAAAGATAACAAAACACCATTATATGCTGCATAGGAAGTAATGTTACCTCATGTAAATCATAGATGTACAATTTTCGTATGTTATCTCCTTCCAAATTTTTCCAAGTCTCTGACTAGCCTTATCATAAGGAAGGGCTTACCATCAAAGAAGGAACTTCTACTTCCACAAAAAGCCCTCCTGGCATTGGCTAAGGCTAATGAAATGCCTGGGTACCTACCCTCGAAGAAATAGTGCTTTGTGAACAGTTTCCAAATCTGGGTTCCAATGGGATCTCTGAGCCATGGGATGCAGTGCTTCTCCAGGACACTGAGTGATGGTTCCTGTCACTCAGCCACAGCTGGAAATAATCTAAAGATGCTAAAAACTTGGCAAAAATATTTATAAGTGTTATAATATGACAATGAGAACAGAGAAAACTTTGTGCACTTTAGAGGAAAGTGAGTAACCTCCATTTCAGCTTTAATCCGTAACTTTTTACTATATCTCCTCCTTTCATATCTTTCTTTAATGAGGCCCAGCCCCTGTATTTGGGTCTTGCCATGCTCACTTACTGAATCACACCTCAGTTCAGCAATGCACCTAAACACAGGCTTCTTTCTAAAAGTTTAACTGATAGATGTCAAGATTTTGCTTGTGAACATTTCCTGGCTAGAACAGTGGAAAATCTCCCAGTAAAAATTTTGTAGTTGTGTATTACTTGCATATTCACCCAGAGAAGAATAGATGTTCCAACCCAGCAAGGTTCTGTGTAAACGAGAAACACAGAGCACACTTCAGAAAGACATACAGGGAAAGATTATCAGCCAGCTCATTTCAACAGCAACAAGAGCAGTCATTTAATGCACAAGTAATTATTCCAGAACAAATAAGTATCTTTTTTCCCCTGTACTAAGGTATAACTTTTATTTAGCTGACATTATCTCCAAGGTTCCTTAGCAGTCCAGGACAAGGCGAAGTAATACAGTGCAGTCTGGATGTTGTTATGTATTTATTAAGTTGTATCAGGGCCCATTTAGTAGCAGCTCTGCAGTTTATCAAGTAAATATCGAATGCCAAATACAAAAGAGAAGAAAATAGCAACATAAAAAATTTATCTTTGGGGGGGAGGAGAGGGAGAAAGAGAGAGAGAATGGTGCTGATAATGTGATTGTGCCTTCAGCAAAAGTGGCTAATATCTTTTTGCAAGGGGTGCGGTGTAACAATATTCCAGAGCTGGGGGAGGAGAAGCGAAGAGAGGGGAGCCTAGCTGTTGTTTGTTTGTTTTAAAGTGTATTCTGGTTGCAGGCTAGGTCAGCGGGTGGCCAGACTGAGAAAATGAGTCCCCCGGGCTGTAATAATTGTAACTGTCAGGGAAAAAAAGTCAAGGTCTTAGATAGCAGTGGTCTGCTCTGACTTCTGACCATGGAGAAATATATATGAAAACTATTGCCTGGGGCACTATAGGAAGAAACCAAGAGGTTTTAACTCCTGGTGGCTTGTGCTTATGAATTGGAAAACTCATTTTGCACCTTGGTGTTTTGTATCTTTATGATTATTTTCATTTGCAGTATAAATGAAGCTGGAGATATTCCTTTTCCTTATACCCAAATCTGTGACGCAATGAACACCTATTAGTAGACTAGCTTTGCATTTCTGAGTCCCAAACAGCATGGAGACTTATAACTGATCTTTTAACAGTGGATATTCACAAGGAGAGTCTGAATCTGATTACCTCTCGCAGTGTGCTCATTACTTACCAGAGTAGTCCATAGTTGCCTGCAATGGATTATTCCAGAATTACACACAGGTAACTTCACTGACTTCACCAGAAATATTCCTAATATAAAAGTAATGCAAGAGAGAAATAAGAGGCTGAAAAAGCTAAACCATGCAAGATTAAACCACACAAACAGGAGGAAAAAAAGAAGAAGCCATAAACCTGGCTTCTTTTTTCCTTTTTTTTTTTATTTTTATTTTTTGATTATGTAGCGACAGACTAGCTAGTGAAACTGGTCAGGCTTTTCATGAATTGCCAACCTGTCCCATTATTTAAGGAAGTGTGGGAACTTTAATGAAAAGTTTGCTAACAAACCTGAGCCCAGAGGGTAGCATTTTGTTGTTTACTACACATAGGTCAGGCTGGGGGTCTGGAGGCAGTGTTCTTGTCTCATTTTGCATCTTTGTACCCCAAACCAAAGGGAGGGGACACAAAGATGGCAACACAGCTGTGCTGGTGAGAAAAACTGGCATGCATTTCTTTGAATATTTTCTCCCACCTTCCTCTCAGATTCCCACACTCTTTTGTTGCATTAGCCTGAACTTTATATCACCTGCGGTGACTGAATAAGAAAGACATGGGCAAAAGCAAATGTTGGAGAAACAGTCAACAGCTCATTCAGCAGGTATATGGACAGAGTAGAGGGACACTTCCGAGAAGCATCTCTGTCTGCACATCTCACTGTTCCCGAATGTGTTTCTTACATACCATAAAGGAGAGACAACTCTTCAAAGTGGAAAAGAGCGCAGAATCAACCATATTTACTACGTAAGCATCAAAGTACGTAAGAATGTAGCCCAGACACTTTCCTTCTCTTGCTGGGGGTCATCTGAGCACAAGAACAGGCTGGAAAGCAGTACTGTGATACAGCATGCTTTGAGATCTTGGACATTGTTTCCATTTCCACAGGTTGAAGATAAAGCCGTCCGAACAATTTTGCAAAATTCAGTGTTGTCAGGTCATCTGTTCTGGAGCTTTCAGTGTGTCCCTTTATCTTTGGCTGAAGAATACACCCTGCTGTTGACAAGCTTCCTCATCAAAATCCTGGCCATCTTCAAATTGTTCTGACTTTGGTTAAATGTTATTTTTCACTGTAAATTCCTTTGTTCAAATACTACAGATAGCCTTCCAAGATGAATTAAATAGTAAATATAATTCATTTAATATGAAATATTAAGCAGAATTGAAAATATTTATATACATAGCAAGACCCAAATAAACCATATAAACATCAAACAGCAATTATTCCCGTTTCGATCGTGACAGAAGCATCTAAGGTGGTGCTGGTAAAAGAGGACAACTATTGCTGGAAAGTGATTTACTTGTTGAAAGTCACCGTAATACCAAGCTGGATAACTTTTATGGGCCCCATCTGTACTTTATCCACCTTCCTTACAGCCTGCCTGTGTCTTGTGAGGGAACTACAGCATGCCTAATGGAGAAAGAGAGAGCAGTAAATGTTAGCAGTAAGGGACTAAGTCCAGTGGAGCAGACATGCACCATATGAGGAAAGAATACAACACTGGTATTCATGTCTTTCAGGGCTACACAAATAGCTCCCCTGCTTTGTCTCCCAGTAGCCCCAAATCGCAGTAATTCACTTCACGTTTCATTGCATTTTACAGATATGCAGCAGAAATAAGAGATGTGGCTTGCAAAAGGGAGGACACAAATTTCAGACCCTCTTTAAAATTCCTTTTCCTCTGTGACAAGGCAGTGCTGGGAAGAGCATGGCAGAGGCAGACTCAAAGCCCAGCAAGAAACGCCAGCTCCTCTGCCTGGCCAGAACAAGAGCCCAGAAGCTTTCACCCTCTTGTTTGAATTTGTCTCCTCACCAGTGGTCTTACTGTGCTTTTTTCCTGCTAATATGAGGACTTTTTCAGGACTTTGTCTTCCCTACCTGTGAAGACCCTTATACATGGCAACCATATTGCCACTGGATCTTCGTTTGGGCAATAAATATTGGTTCATACGTGTCCATCCCAAGCCCTGGTGTGAGCAGTGTGGTTGCTGGTAAGCAAAACACACGAGGGCAATTGAAACAGCTGCAACACCTCCAGCTTCCTGCTTTGAAGACAGGAGTGGTGATCAGCCCCAGAGGGTCTCTCACCATTTTGAGCCTTGCTGAGCCTCTCGCCTGCTGACAAGCTGCACCCTGAAGACAGGCACAGGAGCTCCCAGGGCTCCCCTTGTCCCGGTGTCTCAGGAGCGCCGGCTGCCTTTGCTGTTCCACTTGCAGGAGGGAGACCGGGCTGCGGCCACGGCCGGTGCCGTGGGCTCCCCTCACGCTTGGGCGAGGCTCAGCACCGTGCTAGAGCAGGGGGCTTGCAGCAGCTCTACCCGCGGCTCGTGCCCGGACAAGCGAATGATTGTTCAAGCGATTTGCTATTTTAAGGTGAAGGCGGTACATGCGGAAGATCTCAATGTCACTACAAAGCAGGGAGGGAGGCTGCGAGGAGGAGGAAGGCAGGAACCTTCACAACTAATGTCAATTTTCTGCATCAAATATTTTGATAATTAAACAAAGCTGATCAAGAGAGGAAAACAGCATGTCTCCAGAGCTCCGGAAGCAGAGGCCCATTAAATAGAAGAGTCAGAAAGTGCCAGAGGCGGCAGCCTCAGATTAATGGCACTCCAGTAATAGATTTTCCCAGGCACAGTCACACAGGAGACAACTACTGTGTAGCCAGAGCAGCGACGAGGCCGTTAAAGCCACAGTAACATTAAATCACCTGGTACCATGGGGTGAGGGGATGGATGGCAGAGCATCGGCTGCGGAAGGTGTAAAGCTCAATCTGCTTTCAGGCAAAGGGACTGCATCCCAGTGGTCATTTACAGCAGGGAAAGCGGGCGGCTCAGATGTTGGACGTGTACAAAAACAGAATAACACTGGTTCCAGAAGGGTGGCAAGCTGAGCACAAATATCTCTTCCCAAAATGGAGGAGCGGGTACTAAACACCCTGGTGTTTGGTTTTGCTGAGACTGGCCATGTTTCGGTTCAGTTGATCTTCTTTTCTTAATCAAGTACTGGTTTGATCTCTAATGGTTCTCCATTGACTTTCAGGGTGCTGAAACACCATTTTGAATTTGTTTAGATGCAGCTGAACTTCATGAAGGGAATGGGACGGAAGGCAACAGGGTGGGAAAGGAGCCCTGTTTACTTATTATCAAGTCAGTTTTATCTCAGCAGTGTTTGAACTGATCCTCCTTGAAATGGCCATCTTGTCTAAATCATTTCTATCCACTTTTATAATATAATAACAGCAGAAACAAGGGCTTCTTCCAAGCCAGGCTGGCACAGATTAGAGTCCACTGCGAGAGTACTTCACTCCCAGCTGGGATGTATGGAAACCAGATGAGGTGGCTGAAAATCGGAAACAACTTTTTAGACGTACTTGAATCCTGATACGATCACATCACAGGGATGGGTTAAATTTATGATCTTATCTAGGATTTTTGTTTGTAATCAATCCCAGACCTACTGGCTATCACTCACTACAAGCTTATGATTTCCTTGTGCTAACAAGGAAAAGTTGGGACATCAAACTATGAGGCAGTGAAGCCAAAGGATGATATTAGCAGATAGGATCAGAACTGGAATGCACAAAGAAAAGAAAAAAAAAAGGACACCCAAAACAAAAGAAAAATGATAGCCTTCTGCAGCCTGTAAATTTCAGCCTTTGTCCCTTTGGGCCCATGCTGCACACACAAACTACGGTGTGTGCAGAAAACCCCAGTCTCCAGGCAGAAAGATTTTGGGATAAAAGCTAACAAAACAGAAATTAAAACAGAATACCCTGAGATCAAAGTATGGCATGGAATACCATTGCTATCTTTAGTCACGCATATGCAGTGGGGTATGCACCAAAATGCACTGATTTCCTAGTTTTCTCCCTCTGAGGTTATAGTAATGTCATCATACAGTGCTACTTATTTTGCTGGATTGCCCACCACATTTATCATGGCAAAGCCTGAACCTTTTGCAGGTGGCTTGGACAGCAGATGGCTAAAGGTATCTGTCAGGCAGATTTGCCTCTGGTAGATCTCTTTGCTTACTTGAATGTAATTAAAGAGAACTGCAAACCAGGGATGGAGCACATGGCAGCAGGATCTATCCAAATCGAGACCACATTAGGAAGTTATCAGAATTCCACCTCCAACATATGAACAGGGAAATTGCGTATCTTTGTGCACACTATTTCTTTGTATCATCTTTCATTTTGATTAGAACAAAGGTCTGTTTTCATACAACATTAGAGCCAGTTTAAGTCAGGGCAGGAGAACTGTTCTTCCCTCATTACTACTCTATTTTCCACGTTGATCACTGCTGAACAAGGTACTATAGAGCACGGGGTCTCTTGCATATTCACCCAAAGCAGATTAAACTTGCATTGCTTTGGGGTCTCCCTCATTGTCAGCTTGGACAAAGACAGATGGCAATTCGGACAATATTTCAGTCTGATCATGTAATTAAAATGTGCTTGAATATGACCATTCAGCTGCTAGGAACGGCAGGGCACCAGGAGTGAATACCCAAGTGCAAATACATTATTGCAACTGTCCCCCTTTCTCAAGTTTCCAGGCCCACTGGAGCACTTTGCACTCCTTTTCCTAGGGGTCCTGGCATCTGTGGCACGTTCTGGCACTCCCTGTCTGTGAACAGAGGCAGGCTTAAAAGCCAGACACCCCTCACAGGCTGAGTGTTGATGTGCATCCTCTACGACAGTTGTCTGGTAATACATAGACAAGGTAAATTTCCCTAACAGGTGACTTTTCAGCTGCAAATAAGCATCTAAGACAATTCAGAAGGCATGAGGAACATCCCTGCTCAGCATTCTGAACAGCCCTGCAGGCAGCAAGGAGCTTCCAAACCCACACTGAATTGCTTTCTTCTCATCTTTGCGCGGACCAGCTCTGAGACTAACAGTGTGACAAATCTGTTAATGTTTCAACAGGCAGGTCTTAATTTTGTACGTACCCTTCAGTCATTTTCCATATGGAATTGGAAATGTTTTTTCACAAGCAGTCTGTTGAAATTTTCAATATAGGCATAGAAAGATTGTTCAAAATGAGAAAAGTTTCAACCAAGGCATTCAGATTGTTTCAAAAATTAGAATTCTTGGGCAATCCCTATGCGTTACGTAAAAAGTAAACACCACATTATATCTATTGTAGAAATGGAATAGATGGGTTCGGAGCAGAGGAGGTTTAGCAGCTTGCCTGAGATCACTACAAAGAGGAATGTAACCTATGAATCCCAAGCTCCAAACCCAATCCCAAGGGAGCTTTTTTGTAAATACTAGAGCACATTCAGATTTGAGTTTGGGCCACGAGCTCACAATCAACCTTACGCAAGCAGCAGCCTGCGGTATAATTAGTCCCCCAAAGCAAACATAACTGTACCAGGGAAATAGCAAGGGCCAGGCTCTCTTACTGTGTATAAATCAGATCTATAAATCAAGAGCGACTCATCTGAAGTTCGTAGTGGTGTTGTGCTTTAGAATGAATGGATCAGAATCTGGTCCACACATTTCACACATTTCTGAGAATCAACATTTGTAACTGTATCAGTAGCCTGGAATGTCTCCTAATTGGCACCAAATGTGAAACAGCTCATTACCTGGGCAAGGCAAATAGCTCTAGAGAGATGTCAGAAACTGAATGTAACGTACGAGAAGGAACATAAAGAGCAAACAAGTTTCACACACAGATAGGAACTGAGGTGTAACAAGCATTAAATAATAACTATAAAATTTTATGCATGAACATGAATTACAATATTATTTCATCCAAACTGATGCTCACAGTAAAGGTGTGTGGTGTTTTCTTCTCTCTGTGATATAAAAATGACTCATAAAATTAGTATGTAACAGTATTTGTGTTGTGCAAATATCTTCAAATTTGTACCAGTGTATACTGGTGACAGAGATTTATGTGCACGTGGAATCTTTCGAACCTAGTTGACAGCAAATGGCTTACAGACCAGCTGTGGAAATATTGCGTTACCCATGAGCTTAGTAACTCGCCAATACAGGTGTCTACCTGGGGGTCGGTGTCCCTTGCGCTACCTAATAAAAGATTTAGGCTGAGATCTGTAAAGGAACTTGAGGGGAAAGACACCGCCAACACGCTGCAAGCCCAGCGTCAGGCAGCCAGGTTGTTTGTTAATCTTCAAAAAAGAAAGGGCTCGAGGATCCCAATGTTTATTCAAGCAAATAAAGTTAATAAATCCTGTTAAAATGTTACTAAGAGCTTTGCTGCTCTGTTTGAGATTCATACCCTCAAGTCTGAATGCTGACTGGGGAAAGGAAGTACTATTACCTAATGCAGGAAATAAATCCTGCTTTGTCTGCCACAAACGTAGCTTCTTGACATTCCTGAAAACAACAAACCGTAAGTTTGAATGATGCCGCAACAACAAGGCGAGCACAGAGATGTTCACTTTCCACGTTGGAGTGCTTTGGATCAGGCCCGTTATTAAACGTTAATGGTACAACTGCCCGTCTGCATCTCCCCCTGTGAACGAGCCTAGTCCCTAGGGGCATTCCGAGAAGCACATCCCGAGGTTAATTCCCGGTGCCCACCACCTGTCTTAGCCTGGTGACCAAACCCGCTTCCCGTGGGCCCCTGGGGTTCCCCCGCGTCCTGCTGATGCCTCCCTCTCCCAGCTCCGCGTTCGCCCAGCCACAGGGTGCTGCAGCCGCAGGCTGGGAGGGAGAGGCACCCTCACCTCGGCCACCGGTCACACGGAGGCAGCCAGGACCACAGCACCGTCGCTGACCTGAAAACCTTCCCTGCTCCCATCCTGCAAGCCTAGTTCCTCGGGACGGGGTCGGAGGCTGGTGCGGCAAGGAAAGAGACCACTGGGGATTTTGCCACGAGGAGGCAGCGGGGTAGAAATCTGCCCACGGCGCACGTCAGCAAGGGCGATGGCCAGTGGTGGATTTGGGAGGGAGCTGAACGGCAGGCGGGAACTCGCTGCGCTCGCAGTAGCTGCTGAAATCCCGAGTTTTACAATACGGTGAAATGTTATTTCAGTTCTCACTGCCGGGTGAGGTCAGTTTGCGCTCTGACAGGCTGTGCGTCATGGGCAGCACACGCCAGGAAGCAGATTCCCTCCCTGCCAGCCTTGCTGGTGCTGAAACCCCGTGGATTTATGGGGTATTTTGCTGGGGAATCTCACGACGGGCACCTCTCCTGGCGGAGCAGCCCCCGCGTGCGGTCCCACCCGAGGGCCTTAGTGCAGCTGCATGCAGGACCCCCTCTCACATGCCCCCATGGCGCTCCATGGGGCCTCAGCATCCCTGCCCAGCCGCAGGAGAGCCTCCACTGCCCCACACCGCGGACTAAGGCCAGATTCCCACAAGGGAACGACGCGAGAAGGGCTGGATAAAGCTTTTGGAGCATAAGGCGCATCTTGGCTTAAATTTTTCCCTAGTTTCATTTCTTGAGATGACTCCTAGCCCCCGTCAAAACCACCAGGTAACAACCTGGCCTTGGAGGTCTCCTCTGCCGGAAGGTAACTGCTTCGCCACGTGCTCCACGGAGCGCTCTCCGCACACACAAGCGCGCACCCTTCCTCCCATCTAGCACCTCTGCAATTTGAACTGCCACAAAGTCACAGGTTTCCTCTTCCCCTTCAAAGGCTTTTTGGGCCTCTGCCCGTGTGTCAGCGCAAGGGACCTGCCGGTCCCTCCCAGGGCGTGGGGCTCTCTGCAGCTCTGGCCTCGACAGCTTCACCAAGCCACCTCCCCGTCGCAGGAGGAGACCTTCCAGCAGCTCCAGCTCGTTAGCTCAGCTCTCCCCATTCCCAGCGTGGCATCCACAACCCAGCCCTGTACCTCCATCACAGCTTACAGGAATGAGTTCTGAAAGCCTGACTTCATAGCCTTCGATATGACTTAGATCTCCTGAGCTTTTGTAGCCCTGCAAACTGAGGCACAAGGAGGCGAACGCTCCTCTTTCCCCAAGGTAATTCACAAAAAGAGAGCAGAGCGAGGGCTCTGGAGCTCCCAAGCCACGGTACCCAGTTTGTTCCTCTCGGGCTGTCTGGAGGTTTCTCTTCCGAAAGCTGCAGGGGGAAGCCAGTGCCTGGGAGGGGGGCCCTGGGATGAACAAGCTGTGCCCATCGAGCACCACCCCTGCCAAAGGGAGGCAAGCGCTCTGAGCAGGCGATTTGCCTTTGGAGATGGGCAGCTCCGCTCAAGGGAAAAAACACTCTGTGAACTGGCCCTCAAATTTAATTTGCTCTTTTAAACAATCTGTGTGTTGGCATTTTAGGCAGGACTTTAGTGATTTACAACATGGAGTGACATTTCAAAAAAAGATAATGTGGGTAATGAATTATTTGCTGATCCAAACTAACAATTGGACATACCTACTTTTCATGGATTTAATCTTTGCCGAGGCGTTAGCTAGCAAGCATGAAATATCACTTTTCGGAGGCATTCTGTTGCATTTATGCAGTGTACAATTACATTAGGCAGCTTTATGACACATTGACTCGGTCGAGTGTGATGCAATGTAATACAACCAAAGTAATACGAGCTTTTAAATGCAACATGATGGCAAAACTCCATCTCAGATCTGATCTTTGTTTCATTTCAGATGCCAACTGTCATAATTCACAGAGAGTCAAATCCTTCTGGTTTTGCTCACGTGAGCTGCTCTATCAAAGCCAGGGGGATGTACCCGTATCAGCAAGGAAGCAGCGTTCGATCAAACAGGGATGAGAGCATTTGAACAAACCGGTTGCATTAGCTAGTACGCGTCCTTTAAACTGGAACCCAGAGAGCCCTACATCAGCTGCAATTCCTTTTCAAGCAAAGATACGTACAGGAGTCGGAACTGGCAAGTAAGAGTACAGGATCTCTGAATTCTGTTTCACTGGCCAGGAGCTTGCTCCACTGACTGTCTTGCTTGCATAGATGAGGCAGCTGTGAATACACTGGCATTTGCAAGGAACCCAGCTGGCATCCCCTGATCTTGCTGCGCAAGAAGCTCATACAAGAAGATTTTATCCAGTCCTGATATCAAGTAACACACGATAATACATTTCAGTGATTTCCTATGAGCAGTGCCCTGTGCTTGAGTGGAAATGGTCACGGCAAACACAGATACAGGGATAGGACGTGAGCTTGGCTCTTTATCCTGTCCCTCTGCGTTTGTTTTTCCCCGTGTGAGGTATTTTAGCTCCGCACTCCCGCATGACCGGACCACGCTGTCAGGATCGGACAGTAGACAGAAATGTGTCCGTTTCAATTTTGATTCTGATCCTGGGATATTTCTAACTCTCTCCACATCCTTGATAGATAATGGTTTAATAAGCGATCTGTTTTTTATTTAAAGGGTCGGTAGTAAAACCCAGATCACATTTCTCACTTGGTGGGTTAAAAAACCGCTTACGCTCATTTCTGCAATGTAAAATGACACTATATCAAATCAAACATTTCCAGATGTGGCCAGCTTGTGTACGTAAGTGCAAGAGGACTGAGCATTTACAGACAAGAGGTTTCCCTTTTTTTTTTTAATAGGATTGGAACCCCACCTACTGGCAAAGACTGTTATAGTGATGTCGAGACAAGAGCCCATACAGGGTTCATTCCTTGACTAGAAACTACATGTTTCGGTGGGGCTCCTGACCGTGTGGTCTGATTTCCATACAGGCTGAGTACCGCTGAAGTCAATATGGGCATCGCAGTGCTTAGCACTTGTGAAATCACAAGGGGCCTAAATGTCAATTGCACTGAAAGGCACAAGGAAAAGCACAAAAATTGCTTAAGAGCTGACTTGTGCTTCCAACACATATGGTACTTTAGAAAGTTTCAGCTTTAGTAAAGTAATTTTGGCCTTAATTTTGATACTTGAGATCAAATCAGCCTTACACAGCCCTTACTCAGACAATGTTCCCACGAGTGTGAAGTATCATACTCTAGTAATGCACAACAATGAAATAAGTGATGTCCCACAAAGTTATGCCACTTACGGAAGGACAAAAATTAAGACAGTAACAAATTAGACAAGATAGAAAAATATTGTTCCAAATACCCACACCTGAATTAGACAGCCTTGAAAGTAGTTCTTACACTTCATTTATATTTCACACACACACACAAAAATCCCATCACTTCCTTTATTACAGCTTTCCATTAAAAACAAAAATAAAGAATACCATTTTGGAGACCACTTATGCAATTTTAAGTCTTGCTAAAGTGGCCCAACTAGCAATATCAGTATTCAACCTTTAACATGTTACAAAACCACATTAGTAAGTTAAAGAAGAAATTCTCAGAAAGCAGTATCAAACACTGGAAATCAACATTTTAACATCCCCAAATGAGATGCTTTCTACCTGCAGACAGAACACCAGAAACCATTCCAAGGACACAGAACCTCCACCTCGCATTGCTCCAGCACTGCCATTATCTTAGCATCAACCCAGAGCGTCCCAGGCTTGATTCCACTGCAGCACGAAGTGTTGATACTTGTTCTCTCAAAAAATCATAGGCAAAGGCTGAGGAGAGAGTAGGAAGAGGGTGCTACAGAAAAAGTTTCAGCCCATTTCCAAGGGGGCTCATAACTCCAGGACAATCCCACTGACTTTCCAGCAGCCACTGTGCATAATCGGACTATTCCACATGGTTTTGACCGCGGCCCAGCAGAACACTTTTAAGAGCTACAGGCCTCCTTGAAGATGTGCACAGATCTGTGCAGAGACCAATGCAGTTTGTGACAACGGAGCGACAGTCTCCCAAAAGAAGGTCCTGGGGACAGAAGCAGCTGGTGAGGGGGGGTCTGACATGAACCTATTTAGAAATGCAAGCCAAAGGTGAGGTGCTGTGCTAGTTCAATATGGGAATCTGATGTTAGGGGGAAAATTCTCTTCTGCTTCTCAAAAATACCACCTCCTCTACAGCTTAGATCCTTGGTATGGGCTTAGGTCTTGAAATAAATTTGAGTTCCTTAATGCTAGCCTGTAAATCCCCATTGCAAAACACAAGACAGTATCCATCTCTGAAAAAAAAAAAAAGCTATGCAGTGGGACTAGCTCCATGCCACTTCTTTCTTTTGCTCTTACCCGTTATGTAGCAAAGAATACAGGTCAACATCAACCATGGCAATGACATAGAAGGAAAAAGTCCAGATGCTGCCTGACAAAGAGGAGAGATTGGGCTATTTGTAGTATCTGGCATATGCACCAGGCATGTCCAAATATGAAGAAAAGAAAAAAAAAAAACTCTCTATCTTGGACCAAACTGCTAAGGAAAAAAAAAAAAAAGGCCTTCCAGGATGTGAGTCAGAAAGTCCTGGAAGGGCTTGCCTTGACGAACTAATGATAATGGAAGGATAACTTCAAGCATCGAGCTAGCTGGTTAGATAAGGCCGAGGTAGACACATACGCTTCCTGTCTATGAGAAAGAAAACAAGACGTGCAAACTGAGACTGAGCACTCCAAGAGTTTCCTCTGGATATGGAGAAACTCACTCTAAAAAGTTGCATTTCTAGCAGTCTTGGGCACTGGCACAAACTGGCAAACAGAGGACTGGTTACAGCTGGCCAGAAGGAAGAAGCAGCGTACCTGCTGCCGCAGGGACGCGGTCAGCACGGGCTGCCAGCCCTCCCCCGGCCACCTCTGGGAGTCCCAGCAGCTGCACTGAGCTCCTACTGAGGGGTTTTCAAATAAAAAAGAAGTTTGCATCAGCAGTGGGTTTGCTTGTGCTGCTATCTTCTGTGATCAAAGAATTGAAACAGCTGCATGTCTCAGCTCACTGGCAATAAAACCTGCAGTTGATCGGCTTTTCCTAACCCCACAGCTACAGGGAAAGTGCAACCAGAGATTTAAAGGAAAAAAAAGAAGGCGAACACCCAAGCTGCACTTAGCCACACTCTGCATCCTCCTAACCTGCAGTCTCTTAAGTGCCACTTACTCAATTAATCCAAACTCTTCTACTTTAATAGCAAAGCTGTAACATATTTAAACGGCTTAGAAACTCTGCCCAACAAGCCATGCTCCCTATCTTATTCATCAGCTGCAGGACCGACTGTGCATTAACTAAGAAAGCACATGGTTTGATTAACACTTCCCCTGCCACTTCTCTGCTGCTGTTAATTTCTGCTGAAATTTCTCAGCTTTTTTTAGTAGGGCGGATCTCATCTCAGTAGGGACTGTCTTTTGGATCAGCTCCTAGAACATCCCTGCAGCAGCTATAGTAACTATTTTTATAGGCAAGTTTTATTAGGAAAGTATTTTAAATGGCCTTTGAATGCAATTTAGCAGCTGGAAATAAGGCAGTATGCCAGCATCATGTGATCAGGCGATCTGTGGAGCACCAACAAGTGCTACCAGAGAGCACTGGTACTCTACAGGCTATGCATGAAAACCCACGATAGAATACACTGGGGACATTCAGCAAGCCAGGAGGTGCCCTGACACTGCAAGTGCCTGAAAGGCTGAGCTATGCTATTCCTGGATCACTTGCTAGGAACAACCCTATTTTCAGAGACCCAAATGGCATGTTTGGAGCTAAAATAGGTGCAGAAATGGTGGGTTTTATTACACAGTGAATGTCAGTTCATCATAAATACATGTGAGGACATAAGTTGTACAACTTGCACTTCTGGTGCCATCAGTGAGTGTGCAAAAGGAGTGTGAACTAGATGCTTTCAGGGTTGGTTCTGAACAAATGACCTAGGGTATAAAACGACGTGGCCCAAGCATGCTGGGCCCAACATATTCATCTTCTGCCTCATACCCCAGTGAGACAGGAAAAGATCCATTTCCTTCTCCATTTTGACCAGAGCTAAGTTTGATTTTGAACAAAGGCCTTTTTATCCTCACCACCCTTCAAATAGCCCTCTGCGCAGGACTCTGTGTTGTCGGACCTAATGAGACCTCTCTTTCCAAATGCTTTTCATGCTTTCTGTACAGCGAAATTCTCCCCCAGGAACTAACACAGCACTCTGCAGCAATCCTTTCCGTAGGCAACAAAAGCCTGATGGACAGACCGGGGACCCGTTCGGGGAACGCAGGAGGAGAGAGCTGAGATGCTCTGTGGTGCAGCAGGTAGGCTCCAGCCCTGTGACGTGGGAGAAGCAACTCTCCATTGACTGTGTATGGAAAATGGGCTCCATCATCCAAGGACCTGAGGGAGATGCCTCCACTAGATGTTTTGAAACCCCCCAGAAAACAAAACTACCCATAGGCAAAGGGCTGTCACAAGCTCCTTACACCACAGTGCTTACTGTCTTGCAAGGGCTGCAGAGATCTCCTGTTCCCACTGGAGCACAGCACAATGTTTAGTAACACAGAGCTGGACTTTGGAAAGTGCTGAGCATACACCAGGTCCCATTGCTGGGGCCAGACTCTTCTGAGCAGCCAAGGCAAGTAACCAGATTGGCATCGCTGTGATCAACCAGATGTCTAAGAAGGTGAAAACAAAGCTTCAAATAGCTGAGGACCCAGTTCTAATCTCAAGCAACACTGGCACAGTCACATGCGGAGTTACTGTGGTTTAAACTCATGCAGATGAGAGTGGAAACTGGCCTCCAGTACAAGTGCACGCTGAGGGAAAAGACAGCTTTCCTTTTAGACATGACTCCAATTGTACAGTCTGAGATTCAATTAAGTTTTGCTTTCCTGACATCTCCTTCCAAATACAGGCTCAGTCTTTGTGCTAGGCATTTTTAAAAATAAAATAAAACAAAATCATACGTTTGGCAGGACCTGGGCATTCCTGCTACTAAATTGTTCTGTACTTCATGCAAAATTTCAGTGTATTAAAGAGAAGGGGGGGTAGCCTCTTTGACCAGTGTCCAACTGTTTAGAACTGTTAAATACAAGTTTTTGCCCATGTTTACATGTGGAATGGAACACAGCCATTCAACCACAAAATGTTCCCAAAGCAAACATCCAAAACCGGGTTGCTGGCTAGGTACATTGACAGAATCGCCTGAAACCAGTCATTCAGAGAATGCCAAAACAACAGATTACCGTTGGTAAAAAATACGCAAGATTATTTTCTTACCTCCTGGGAAGAGGCCATTGCAAGTGACAGGAAACAGCAACTAGCAAAACAGAATGTAGGCTCAGGGTTTTTTCATCTGGCGGGAGAAAAAAGATTGGTGTTATTTCAGGTCTGCAGAAAAGCATGCGATTAACACAATAAAGCTAGCACATGTTGCCAATAGCAGGTATGGGCAACCTGAATTAGAGTATACATATTCTGCTAAGTCAAGACTTGCTACACGATGTAGAAATAAAGAAACAGAGGGAGAGGCGAACAGGGACAAAGCAACTAAAGCAGGACGCAGCAGCTCCAGACGCAGCAGAGGGGAAGGCGAGATCAGGAGGTGACCTGTGCTCCTTCAGCCAGAGGCCCCTGTGCTGTGACAGGCCACCATTTCCTAACCCTGGAGCTGCACCAGGAGATTTTTCCTAGCTGTCCTGCACAGGGAGCACACGCAGGCTCAAAGCAGAGTCCCCGCAGCAATAGGTTTCCTTGAAGTGTATCAGCCAGCCATGGGGTGTTCCGGAGGGCTGGGCAGCCGTCCACCTGAGCTGCCCAAGCAGAAGGAGCTGGGACTCAGGTCCTTTTGCCAACCTTTAGATTAGGTCTCACAATTGTAATGCCCCCCCC